>CAVLJG010000006.1:88743192-89343192 GCA_963669975.1 Acanthoscelides obtectus | reverse complement strand
CAATGTTACAGTATTGTGAAAAAATAGCCCTTCCACTCCTTGAGCAATATAATGGGTATTCGGTCATTTTTTTAGAAATGAAGTAGTCATTTTTCAAAAAATTGAAGAAGAAATGAAAGGGAAAATTTCTTATTCAAACTGTTGCTAACGCGTTGTTTCATAAACATCACGCAGATGGTCATTAAAAGAATATAACAACACTATGATTTCTTGTTATCAATTTTACATTCAGACGCTCTGAACAATATAGACACTAGAGCTGATTTTTGCTGAGGGGGCCTGCGACCACCCTTCCTTGGGGGCCCAGGCGGCAATGTCCATTTTGCCATTACTTAAATCCGCCACTGTGACTGACAAAACCCCAAAAAAGTTGTTGCACTGGATTCAAAGGAGATGATAAGTATTAATATTAATCGATTCGCAGGAAGGCAAAAAGAAGAATTAATTTTGTTATTTAACAATAAATTGTTCATGCTTAAATTAGATTCAATATTTTAATCACTTTTAGGCTGTACCCTAAGGGTAAAAGGGTTTTTTTCAATTTTTGTCAGAGGCACTGATGTCAACCCTCCCCCGCCCCCCGAAGACGAGAAGAACATCTTCCTGAACATGAAGATTTTTGACCAGTGCGACCTCCCGTAGTCACAAATCCTGGATCCGTCGTTGTCAACAATTCATTTACCTGAAGGACGCTTTATGTTAATTTGTCGAACAAGTTACTTGTTTCTATCATTTACTAGCCTATTTAGTGGGCCGTGAGTAACTAATTTGTCGAACAAGTAACTTGTTTCTATCATTTACTATCCTATTTAGTGGTCCATGAGTAACTCTATATAAACTAAACTGTAAGAACAATGGCAAAAACAGTACATACAAATTTTATACGTTTCCTATAGCAGCAATATGGAAATTTGAAAAAAAGCTGCTGTAAACGCAGTTGCACTTAACATTGGTAACGACACGTATATCTGAAATTGAAAATAAACATTAAGATAGTTAATATAGGCTGACGTGAGGCTAACTCAAAAATACGATTTCATTATGTGCCAGCACTCGTTCTTTCCATTCCACCATAGTTTGAAGTCGGAAGTTTAAATCTCACTTTATGGATTCAAATACCGTACGTACTCATAACATCATACACAGGACCGCATTTTAAGGGGAGTTTTGTACGTTCTCGTAACATTCCTTCCTCGAGGGCTTCATTAAAAGGATACGGGGTGTTGAAGTTTAAAAATAAAAAACATTTCTTTAAAACTTCAAAACCGTCAACTTGAATGAACTTAAAATGTTTTTTATTTTCAAACTTCACAAAATGTTACATAGAAAGCGGTCCTGTGTATGGTGTTTCATTTTTGATCACGAACTGTGAATCACCCTGTGTAAAACGAATAATGCGTGATAAGTGGTATTTATCCTTTGCGAGCGTTCCCCTACCCCTTCGCCGAAGCTCATGGCAGTGAGGTTTACCTATTAAAGTAAATTGCAAAATAAGTGTTGTACCTATATGTTGGTCCTATACAACAGCAGATGGACACCGCGGGAATATCTGTCTGGTCGACCCGATACCAAGGTGAACTATCAGTGTTGCAAAAAGCACGCATAATCAAAAATACTTGTCGCGTTGATTCATGATTTGTCTGATATTAGACAATCATTATAGATAATCATTTTCTATACTAAGTGACATATAAATCCGAACACCCAGTTTAGATGGTTTTATTTTAATAAAATTTTGTATAAGTACTTAATGAAGCATAATAAGTAAATGATAAAAATTTGAAAATGATTGCACCGCTTTAAAGCTCTTTAACCTTTAATAATGTGTGGATGCACCCTGATGTGCTACGCATTCTCCAACGCGCCTAGGCATGCTTCTGATCAGGTGGTCAATGTCCTCCTGTGGTATCTCATTCCAGGCAACCACCAACTCCTCTCGAAGTGCTTCTAGAGTCTGAGGAGGACGTTGCAAATTGAGCAATCTCCTGCCCATCATATCCCACACGTGCTCAATTGGGGATAAGTCGGGAGATCTTGGTGGCCATGGTAACAATGTGACATCATTATGTTGAAAGAAGTCTATTGTGACTCTTGCAACATGTGGTCGGGCATTATCTTGTTGGAAAGTTGGATCTGCCAGGGTGTCAAGATAGGGTAAAAGATGGGGTTCTAGAACTTCGTGAGTATAACGCTGCACGTTCATGTTACCTCTGATGAAGATTAAAGGTGACCTGGAACCATAGCACCCCAAACCATAATTCCAACAGTGTGATGAACATGTCTTTCAACAAAAAACTGTGGATTCCTCCTTTCACCACGTCGCCTTCTAACCCTGGCACGACCATCGTGCATGCTTAAACAAAATCGAGACTCGTCACTAAACACAATACTGTTCCATTCCTGATCCCAGAGTGACCGTGGTCTGCACCACTCAAGGCGATTACATCGGTGTTCTCGAGTTAAAGGGAGGACCCAGTGTGGCCGGTATGAAAACAAGCCAAAACTTCTCATTCGTCGGTAAACACTTCGCATGTCAATAGGTCTTCCGTGTTCTGCAAACCATTCATTTGCAATGGACCTGGTAGTGGAGAAACGGTCCCTTAAGGCCAATAATCTTAGGCGGCGATATTCACGGTCTGTTGTTCTACGGCGGCGTCCAGTGCCCCTTGCTCTTTGCGTACGGCCTTCTCGAAGCCATGCCTGACAACACCTAACCACAGTGTCTACACTTCTTTGAACTCTAACTGCAATTGCACGAAAAGAAAGTCCAGCTTCCCGAAGTCTCACTATACGGCCCCTATCAAACTCACTAAGTTGACGAAATCGTACAGGTCTCCGTACTCTAGGCATCATAACCGATCGTAAAGGATGTCAAGAACCAAAATCCGCCAACGTTGATTCTTTACTGCTGCTGAAATATTCATTTTTAGAGCGTTAGTGAATTAAAAAAAAACACTATAAAAACCGGAATGTCCAACTGATATGGCTGAAAATTTTTTCACTTGTTATTTACAGTAAGATAAATACATTCACTAACTTTTATTAAAATAAAACCATTTAAACTGGGTGTTCGGATTTATATGTCACTTAGTATAATATTAGACGCATTTCTAAGCTTGACTGCGAGTTACATTCTCAGCTTTTCTCAACGACGTAAAAGGAAATCCCGTAAGTTGCAGCAACAGTCGAGGTGATAGCCTTGCCATCCTATGGTGATGGTCAACACGTAGCTGCAGGCACAAGTGCTTACTGGTACCACCGTAAATATGGACGTTTTTCAGGTGATTTGTGCGTCTTCCATATATTCTGTCAATAAAAAATCAAATATCAATCGAACTTTATTTCAGTATACATTATGTTTGCTTGCATTCCAATTTCACTATCTCATTCCCACGTCTGCAATTTAAGAAGTATCTACGTCAAACCATATCAATAAATATTCTACTACTATTAGTAAACTTCAGGAACTACTCGATAATATGCATTTACTTATCGACTGAAATGATTAACATTGGCAAATGATTATGGTATTAATTATTTTGCTAAGGAACGATGCAGCATTAATATCCTCTCTGAAAAAGGTCCTTCTCTCTTTACATCAACTAGAAGGTCCTTTCAGTGAGCGTATGGGAGAAATATCTGACGCTATAGGAAGGTATGTAATCGATTATCTAGTTAGTCGGAAAATGCATATATCCTCAAAGTTACTTCCTAGGTTTCTGCGATTAATTGACACTATTAATATAAGTTTAATTGTGTTAAGGTATGCAATGTCTTATTGATATCCTCATTCTGAACAAATGAGACACTGTACTGGATTAAAATGAATACAGGCTGATCAATCTCAATTTTTAATGATGAGGATTTCTGATTAATTACAGAAGTTCAGAAAAGGTGCCAAGAATGGCAAAACTGTCTCCATATCATATGCATACATGCATTACCGGGTTAATGGGGGGGGGTACCCAAATCTGCCATTTTTTTTTTCAAGAAAATGTTGTATACCAAGATGTCCAAGATAAGGATCCTATGGATGAGGATCTCTTTGGGGGTATTTCCATGCCCTTTAGAAACTTGTACTAATGAGATATTTGGAAAGAACTAGAAATGTATTTATATTTTATTTTCTGAGTTCATTTTAAGTAATATCAGAAAACTTATTAAGCTTTTCCACTGGCACTTTCTAGGCACTACATGATGGTGTTTTCAATCTTTGTGCCCCATGGTTCGTTTTCGAGAAACCATCTAACCATCACGAACTTTATTTTTTATATGCCCAGAAAAAAATACACCCTGTATCTAGGTATCTAGTAGCATTTTTTATACTAGTTAAAAGATGTGTCACATGTTACATATATTTCTTTGGTCATAAGGAAAAATGCTTTGTTTCTGTTTTTTTTTCAGTTAGGCGTTGCAAATAAATGCTTGAATTGTTATTATTCTGTATTGCTAATATTACTTTATTGTCATCAAAGATGTCATTTTAGCATTTTAGGGGCCAAAATATTAGGTCCATTTATAGAACGGTAGAGCACTTGAAGTGGTACTTGTGTTTTATCACAATGCATTGAAGTGCCTGCAATTTTCTTCTTTAAAACATTGTATTAACACATTTTTTGTGGCCTTTTATGTTAACCTCAATATTTTCAGAAACAAATTACACTGATCAACAGCCAAAAAATATCCTAAATAAAATCAACAAAATATTACTATTTTTAATGTGCTAAAACCGGAATGAAACTTATTTTTTCAATATTAGTTCAAGTTTTAGAGATACGGTAATTATATGTGTTCCTGCTGTGACAGTGTTAATATACTGTAATTCACAGGAATGCACGTGCTACATTTTTATATTCGGCAAGGAAAGATGATGTAATCGGCATGATTGTGTTACGTTATACATACGTGTACATTATATTGTTTTATATTAGCCATTTTTTCCTCAGTTGACTGACAGCGTTCATGCAAGATGTCTCGAAAGTGTGTAAACAATCCAGATCAGTTTTGTTACGTGTCTGGTGATGTGACTTTTGCGTCTCAGAGACGGTCTATTACTCCACTAATAACAAAGGCATATCAGCTTTATTTCGGTTGTAAACTAGGTGATCAATACAAACAGTAGGCACCCCACATCTGCTGTAATGCATGTGCTTCAAGTCTGAGGAGCTGGTTAAATGGCAAAAAACGGTCTATGCGCTTTGCTGTCCCAATGGTTTGGAGAGAGCCTACAAATCATATTAATGATTGTTACTTTTGCATGGTACCTTGTGTTGGACAAGCCACAGGTATGTCCAAGAAAAAAAAATCGGTTATTAACTACCCAAACATACCATCTGCGATGAGACCTGTGCCTCACAGTGACGAAAATCCTATTCCAAAACCCCCAGAATCCTACACTTGCGAATCAGAAAACGAATCAGATCATGGCGATCGAGTGATTCGTCAGTAAGAAGATATCCCATCAACGTCAAGAGATCCTGATTTTATACCGAGCATGTCATGCCACCAACCGCACAAAATAACACAGTCAGAATTAAATGATCTTGTAAGAGATTTAGAACTTCCAAAATGTAAGGCAGAGTTACTTGGATCAAGACTGCAGCAGTGGAACTTGTTAGAAGACGATGTTTCGGTATGTGTTTTTCGTAAACGCCACAAAGACTTAGAACCATTTTTCATTATGGAGAATAAATTGGTTTTCTGCAGTAACATTAACGGCTTACTGGCGGCTTTAAATATAAACTATAACCCAGAAGAATGGAGATTGTTTATAGACAGTTCAACATTGAGTTTAAAGGCAGTGTTATTGCATATTGGAAATATTTTACCATCTCTTCCTGTAGGGTATGCAGTTCACATGAAAGAATCATATGACAATATGAAGTACCTATTGATATGCATAAAATACGATGAGCACCAATGGCATATTTGTGGCGATTTGAAAGTTGTTGCACTTTTACTTGGGCTGCAGCTAGGCTACACAAAGTTTTGCTGTTTTTTGTGTGAATGAGATAGTCGGGCAAAGGCACTTCATTACACCAGACAAAACTGGCCTGTTCGTCAATTCCTAGAGCCAGGTCAAAAAAATGTACAGCATATGCCATTAGTAGATTCGAAAAAAATTTTATTACCACCACTGCATATCAAGTTGGGCCTAATGAAAAACTATGTCAAGGCATTAGATAGAGATGGGTCAGCTTTTCAATACCTGCGTCAGAAATTTCCAAGACTAAGTGAGGCAAAGGTTAAAGAAGGTATTTTTGTTGGGCCACAGATTCGAAATATTTTGAAAGATACACAGTTTGAAAACACTTTAACAGGTATTGAAAAAACTGCTTGGAATGATTTCCGTCTGGTGGTCACTAATTTCTTGGGAAATAGAAAAGCTGACAACTATAAAACCCTTGTCAAAAATATGCTGTCATCGTATCAAAAGATGGGCTGTAATATGTCTCTTAAGATACATTTCCTACACTTACACCTGGACTTTTTTCCTGACAATTGCGGAGCCGTAAGTGATGAGCACGGCGAACGTTTTCATCAGGATATTTCAACAATGGAAAAAAGGTACCAGGGAAAGTGGAATCCTTCCATGCTTGCAGACTACTGTTGGACTCTTGGTAGAGATGCTCCAGAAACGATCCATAAAAGAACAGCAAAAAGACAGCGCATACAGTGATTCTTATAAGTATATGAATCTTGTTACTTTTTTAATATATCCTTAAAAATAAAAAGTTTTTTTTATAAACCGCAACTAATTTTTTTATTTCATTGTCATTTTTGGATTCAGCGCCCCAAAATTAACAAAGAAGTGCACTTTTCCCACAAGATCCAATTAAAAAACTAAAATTTGTTGTCCAGTGTTATAGAAACTTGGTCGTATGAAACTTGTGAGCATCAAAACTTAACCACAACATTTGAAAAAACTGCATTGTCTTGTTTTTGAAATATTTGGCCGGAAAATGAATAAATCTGTGGTTTCCATCATATTCTGTATATTACATAATTTTATAAAGGGATACAATTATAGAAATCTGCCGGAGTGGGCCCTATCCCTCACATAAGAATCCGATTCCCCTCTACAAAAAAATTGCATATTGAGAATCCTTTTGTGTATGATATTGCCCCTCACATAGGAAAACTTAATACCCCCGTTTTTCGAATTTTCTTGAGGGCTGATTTGTACACTTGACGGAGTCCAAGGGACCCGTTCAGTTAAAAATTCTTGTGGGCATCCGTGATGACCGTGAAGCATCACAATGTTCGGTACTGCAGAACTGTAGTCGTAGTTTTTGAAATATTTTTAGCAAAAAAAACCAATTAATCCCTAGTTCCTGTAGCAATCCAGAGTTACGTATTGGAAGATTCTGTGAGGTCTACGCCTGCGCGGTCCGGTTTAGTTCCTACTATACTACAACTATTTAAAACTGTAATGACTCATACGCGTGATCAACACTTGATCAGAGCTCGATCCCGGCTTCCTTCCAGTACAGCCGTATAGCGTACGACATATGTCGTTTCTGTGGCTTTGCGGTGGTCAACAGCACAGAGATGGAAATAATGGCTGATTGTTCTCCGCCGATAGAACCAATGAAATCAAAGACGCGCCTCGACCGGCAGACTCATAGGCGTCGGCAACGCATTGGATCGTGTTTCGTTGAGCGATCGCATATTGTGTGTTTTTATAAGAATTGTTGTGTGATTGTTATTGTTGTGGTTTCTGTGGTTACTGTTTTGGTTATACTTAACCATCTAGAGTACAAATGGCACGAGTGGAAGTACTGAAAGCCAGGGAACAAGTAGACGGCTTCGTAAAGCACTGAAGCGGACGCGAAAGAAATCGTGCTCAACGTGTTCAATTATCTGAACAGAACTATGTCGCAGGGAGATGCACTCGCGCGTTGTGAAAGTATGACAGGCAGGGTGGTGCATGAAAAGAAGAAAACTGGAGCTACTACTGATCCAAAGTTTAATTTGAAGGGACGAAAGGCCGTTAAATTGGATGACGATAGCAAAATGGCGTTAAGGCGAACCGTACATTCATTCTTCTTTAGGAATGAGATACCAACCCTCAAGGCTGTACATGCGATCAAGGAAAATGAAATTATACCCCAAATGAGCGTCGAGGTAATGAGGAAATCCCCGCACGAAATTAATTTTCGTTATGAAACGCGTAAGTCAGTATTGATAGAGAGACCTGAAATAGTCGCCTGGCGTCGAAAATACCTAAGCGAAATGTTTGAATATAGGCCACAAAGCAGAAAAATCTATTATTTGGACGAGACATGGGTAAATGCAGGTCACACAGTTAAAAAACCTGGATAGACAAAAACGTAGTGAGTAACCGACAAGCAAGCATTGAAGGTTTGTCAACAGGTCTTCGTGGACCGTCAGGGAAAGGTCAAAGATTGATCGTAACTCATTTCGGTAGCGATAGTGGCTTTTTAGAAGAGTGTGGCTTGATTTTCGTCTCTAAGAAAGGAGGTGATTACCATGACGAAATGAATGCCAGCTGCTTCGAGAGCTGGTTCAAGGGGTGCTTCAGCGAGTTGAGCCCAATTGTGTGATCGTCATGCATAATGCTTCCTACCATAGTCGTCGAGCCGAACGTGTACCGACTATGGGATCTCGAAAAAGTGACATGCAGCAATGGTTGCGTGAAAAAGGAATCCCGTTTGACGATTCATGTGTGAAAGCGGAATTGTATGAAAAAATTAAACAGCACAAACCTGCGAACATTAGTTACGTGACTGATGAGATGGCCCGTCAATGTGGTGTCACTGTGCTGCGGTTACCGCCCTACCACTGTGAACTGAACCCAATAGAGCTCATCTGGGCTCAAGTAAAGGGTTATATTGCGCGCCGTAACACAACCTACAAATTACCAGACGTTAAGGTTTTACTTGAGACTTACATACAGCTAGTAACGCCCGAAGCTTGGCAGAATGCTATCCGTCATGTTGTGAAGGAAGAAACAAAAATGTGGCAGCTTGACCACCACATCGACACCATCATAGAGCCACTTATAGTCAATTTCGACGAGGAAAGCGATAGCGACAGTTTATTACTGTCAGATGTAAGTGGAGGCGACGATGAATAAAGGTAATTCCCAAATTTTTGACTAACAATATGTTTCAAACCACTCTTTATTAAGCATGTGACAAATCTAGTTTACCCATGTTAAACATTCATACCCCGCCTATGAACAGCCGACTACTGGTAGTTAAGTGATGTTCACGTGAACATCGATGAGTCATTACAGTTTTAGATAGTTATAGTATTGTTACTGTGCACTCGTACCACGATAATCATAGGTCCTCTTTTCCAAGCCAGATTTCTCGAAATAAAAGACTTCCTGAAGAACGCTAGTTACGATTAAATAACAGAATTTTTGAGGAAGCGGGACACAAGCCATTGTCTCGGTCCGTGTCAAGAGAATGAATTCACAAAAATGTTTTGCTCTTTGAACCAAAAAGGTTTTCTTTGTAGACGTTTCGACGTCCAAGCTGCTTGCATAAGATTTCTCTTCGGTCGTTGAGAATTCCAAAGATTATTGGTATTCACAGCTGAATAGTATTTGGACCACCCTCGTATACGTCCTGCAATACTGGTTGCCTGTGAGCAATAAATTGCGTTTGCGCAACTGCCTTCGATTTAGGAATTTTTCACCTTTTTGACGCTATCATCGGTTGCCAAAATTACCGTTTTTGTTGTTGAAGGTTGGGAGTGCAGTGGTTGTGGATAGTTCCAATTTTTATTTTTATTAGGAAAATTGTACATATTCTCCACCGATTTCAAAGTAAGTTAATCTCGATTCTATTTCATTTAATAACTCTTGAATTATAACTGTATCCTTTTCCAGCATGGGTGTGGAAGTCGAAACGATCAAACCAGGTGATGGTAAGTAAATTTTGTAAATAATATTTGTTGTTTATGTTCCATCCACCCTACTATTGTGCGTGTAATGCTCTATTTTATTCAAAACCATTCATTTAAAAGATATTTTGGAAATGTTGCAACATAACCTAAAAACGGTGTACAGCAACACCCAAGCATGCGGCATTTTTTCTAGGCCAAACCTCTAAAAATCGAAACTACATTTTCCATCTAACATCTAAAACATAAAGTGGATAACAATTACAAAAAGTAGGTAAAGGAATCAGCCTGTATAACGTAAAAGAGTCTTTCTAGTTCTTCTGTGGACTGTGACCCAATTTGGTTGAATACACTTTTAGGAAATATCTAATTGATATTCTCCAACCTAACTAATGGATCCTGAGTTTCTATCCAGGTCTTTTCTCATGGTTTGTCGTTGGATCACAAACACACAGATGCTCTGCATTGTCATTTCAAGGCCAAACTGTTGTGTCTTATAGTTTTTCCACACATTTTCAAGTATCTGTACTCATTTTTCTATTTAAAACATGTGGGGATCATATACCTAAAGAAAATCTTGTTTGTAATGCTTTCTTCTCATTCAGATTACAACAAATTATTACTTTGGTCAAGACACAAGAACTGATCCATCACTCATCTTGCAGTTATTGTGGATCGGATATTCTGATCATCTTTTGATGATGAAGTGATGAGAATAAACAAAAAAATGTCTTAACTCATCTCAATAATTGATTACACTTATCAATATTTTCGCGGAAAGTATTATGTATTTGACTCGTTGCCAAACCTTCACTTTATCTAAAATTTTCCACATAATTCTCTTATATAAATTATACTATTAGCCAACACTTCCTTATCAGACTGAAATGATTACCTATTGTAGTATAGAAATATATTGTTAGAATATAATTTATGGTTTTCAAATGTAATGGGTCTAAATATTGAGATGATCAATCTGACTTTTTTGACAAATATATTTTATAAAATGGTCAGTAGTAATATGTTAAAACAAAAATCTATCTTAAGCCACATAATTTTTTGTCAGGATAGTTGCAGACACAGCAAACCAATGATCCTTTGAGATAGTATGGATGCATAGTTGGTGGCATATACAGAGGGGCCTGTGTTATCTTTTATTCTCGCTTTGTAATTAGATATCAATATCAGTGACAAATTGTTGGATGATATAATAGCTACATTCCCTATTGTATGGAAATATACCATATATTTATTTTGTAATAGGTCACAAAGTGTATAGAAGAAATGTTACTTTGCCTGAAAAGAACAGGAAAATAAGTACTATATGGTAATTTTTCTAGTGAGATACGTGCATATTCATCAACTCACCTTAAATATTTTTTGATATTCAAAGCTTTATGAATACTGAATAACACTCGGTTTTTATTTAATCTTTAAGTGGTAAATTACATTCTTTGCACGATTGTCACTCTACAAGTTGAAAATATAAAACTGTAATTTTCTTACATGGATATGAAAAATGTTTTTAGGCGAAAAATTACGTCGTTTCATTATTATTTGATACGAAATTCTGGGAAAAATTCATGAAAATAAAACTGAAATGTATCCCTATTGTAAATAGGTGTAAATATTTTACTTCCCACGCCTACTGGCGAGGAAGTATTGTAATCGTGAAAATATTCTAAAATGAGATATTATGTTTTGTCAGTCTGTCCGTTGATCTTTAGACCGCCTATAATTGGGAAAATACTGCTCCGATTTGGATAAAATTTTGACAGAAGGTTACTACTGTGGATAAAAAGGCTTTGAACTACGGACAAAAACAGGACAATACGCATTGCATGGAAGGTGCAGAGTCAGAGTCATCATTTTTTGAAAAAAAGTGGGACATTCGACCTCATTTTTTTGTCTTATTTCAGGCCAAACCTTCCCCAAAACAGGTCAGACTGTGATAGTTCATTACACAGGTACCTTAACAAATGGACAAAAGTTTGACTCATCAAGAGACAGGGGATCTCCATTCAAGTTTCAGATTGGCAAGGGAGAAGTTATCAAGGGCTGGGATGAGGGTGTTGCTCAGGTAAGCTGGTCACTTTTTGTATGAAAATGTCACTGCATGTTTGGAAAAGAAAATACTAGCAGACAGATAGCTAAATTATAACACTAGCCAAGTTCCAATAATACATATACTACTCAACTCCTATTTCAAACCAAACATAAGTACTTAATTGATGCTTATATTTGCATGTTGGCAACTGCCAGGCTTGTTGGCCAATAAGAGCCCTTGAATTTGAACAATGCACACTGTTTAAAAGGAGGGCAAAACTCCTATTTAATCATCATTTACTCCTCCTCAAACAAAACATAAGTACTTAATTGATATTTATATTTGCTTGTTGGCAACTGCCAAGCTTGTTGGCCAATAGGAGCCCTTGAATTTGAACAATGCACACTGTTTAAAAGGAGGGCGAAACTCCTATTTAATCATCATTTACTCCTCCTCAAACCAAACATAAGTACTTAATTGATGCTTATATTTGTTTGTTGGCAACTGCCAGGCTTGTTGGACAATAGGAGCCCTTGAATTTGAACATTGCACACTGTTTAAGAGGATGGGAGAAACTCCTATTTAATCATCATTTACTCCACCTCAAACCAAACATAATTACTTAATTGATGCTTATATTTGCTTGTTGGCGACTGCCAGGCTTGTTGGCCAGTAGGAGCCCTTGAATTTGAACATTGCACACTGTTTATTTTGATGGCTAGTTATACATGATTTAAAGACATACTTGCTTCCACTTTTGAATTCTGCCCCATACCTCACATTCCAGATACGATTACTATTTTTGGTGTTACACCACATTAAGCAACTGTTAAATTTGTAGTTCTCATGTTAATGGGTACTGTGAATAAAATTCTTCTCAGCAAGATAACTTCAGGATAAGTGTGTCCACAATGATGCACAGGAAAGTCTGGTGCAGTGCCGCCAAATAACAATTTAAACAGGAAAATTGAAATATGGGAGGCTTATGTCATATTTGTTTTATAGGTTCTCATTAGATGTCCTCTCAAGGCCAATCATTAAAAACCAGAGAATAGGATCATCAATGTGTGTATAATTCTTCGTGGTTTTGGACCATTAAGTGAAACTGCATATGTAGTCTTGAGTTCTTATTTCACTAACATCTTGGCCAGCTTAGACGCCTTTTGCAGTACAGATAAAAAAGTGACTGTAATGTGTACTTTGACATTTATTATTATTATTTGCAATATTCAGTGCTATCTGATACTTTTGTGATGAGAATATACATCCTTGCGCTCTGACACCATAAGATGCAAACTTGGCAAAGTCTGATCAACACTTGAATAGCAAATCACTTTGTCCTCGTATTCCCGATGTCTTACATAAAAATATTTACTTTACAGATGAGCGTAGGCCAGAGGGCAAAACTGACCTGCTCCCCAGACTATGCTTATGGCTCCAGGGGACATCCAGGCATTATTCCCCCAAATGCCACCCTCATTTTCGACGTCGAGCTGCTTGAAATCGACTAAATTGACAGTGGGGGATTGAGAAGTGCGGCATTTCCGTCAAAAGCGTATATAAGGTTATTTAAAATGATTATAGTTACTCAAAGTTAGCACAATATGTAATTTAGCTAAGTACAAATCGTATTCTAGAGGCACAGGAACAGTTGACAGCATGTTTGAATGGTCGTTTGAATAGGTGATAGAATATAAAAAGATGTATCATTCGGAAGTGCTGCAGTGTTTTGATTTTATAGGTTTTAATCTCATGTTGAGGGTTGCTTTGAACAACAAACATTTTTGGGTGCATAGATACCATTTTTTTACATTGTGCAATTTGAATCAAGTATGTCATAATGCTTCTTTTTTATTATCTATACAGGTTAGAGAATTTTAAAACTTTAACGTTTTTTTTTTTTGATGTATTGTATAGTTTATTCACACATTGACTTCCTGTGCCTCTACTGAGAATAAGCAATTTGTCTATTTGTCATTCTTCTTCTGAATAGTTGAATAGTGGGGAACCTGGACAGTTAGGGATATCAATTAATACATGATGGAAGTGACTGCACTGAATTTCAGCATATAATTCAGTTTCAGTGTATTATTTCCCAGTTCAAATTGCATTTGATTTTCTAGTATTTCCATGTTGTTTGCAATTATATTCCTTAATATATCTTACTACTTTGGATATGGTCAATGCTTGTTCAAATTCGTGTACATTTTTTGAATTATAGGTATTGTGCGTGTCCCAATAAAAGAACTGTTTGTGATTGAGATTGTTGTCTAATTTTGACCATTTCAGTTTCTTTCTCCTTTACCTTTAGTATGATTCTAAAAATTCTCTAAGGCACTGCTCATCGAAAGTATACTCTGTTGCACCTTTCCAAAAAGCTACTGCTAACATGGGCGCCCATATAGCGAGAGGGGACAGGTGGTCGCTGAAAAATTTCCTACCAGGGGGATGGCTTGATGGATTTTGGCATGAAGTGCCTCCAGATTGATTTGTTTTGACAGCGCAAGTGACACTGGGTGTACTAAAGTTTCATAAAACCAAAATGTCGAATTTTGATCGAAAATTTCAATTTTAAAGTTGAATGGATTGACGGATTTTGAGATATAGGGTACAACTAGATTTTTTTGATGAAAATAAAAATTGTCGAAAGCTTAAACAAGCTGCCTTTCAGAGACTGTTAACACTAAAGACACGGGCAACTGCTGGCGATTGTAGCGGGACCAATTCTAATTTGGAGAGAACTAAACCAAAATTATCCTTGGGTACATTTGGGTAAAGATTTTTTTAGCAGAAACGCGGGAATATCTTACACACGTACCTTTTTACGTTACTTTTCGATTTTTGCTTCATTTTGTTTACTTTGTTTCATAGTTTTCATTGCTGTACGAGTGCTCGTGTGAAAGGGAAGCAGCAAATTAAAATGACAAAAAAGCAATGCAATGTGGTTTCAGTTTAAGCTGATATGGCAACTGCTCCATGGACTCACATTTTTTTTTATAGAAAAACGTAGTAGTAACCTTGTATACATGGTGTCACAGAAGTCCACGTAAGCAGAAAACGGGATATAGGCCAAGTCATAAGTTTATAGTTACCAGAAAAATAAAAAAAAATAATTCGTGTACTTTTCAAATTATATGAGGTGCATGTTTGGCGTATTTCTGTACGGCGTATATGAGTACAGTCATGGTGGCACTACACAATCTTGAATTAATAAAAGTGGTTACTATCTGCCTGTGTTTTTGCGGACGATGCATTGATATATATATGTTACCGCTAATATCCAAAATCCGCTAATATGCATAATAATTAGACATAATAGGAATTATGCGTCAATACTAAAGCTGTCGGTTAGTATGCAAAATAACGGCGCGTATCAGGAATTATCGATAACTACTAAAATCGTCAGTAATTATGCAAAGTATCGCCATGTTTTTAGTAAATATTGATAATAACTGACACAGCAATAGGAATTATGCATAATATCTGCTGTGTATATTAGTGATTATACATGTAACCTCACAAAATACGACTGGTCGTGCCTTGAAGCGTGCGTTGAAGTTTGAGGTTATTTTTTGATTGTTTTGTTGTTGGAGTTTCTCATCAATGACTGCACTACCTATTGATAACATTAAATTTAAATTTGTCGATGAAGTTAAGAAGTTGAAGGGAAGAACAAACTCACGATTGAACATTTTATTCAAGGAAGAATATGACGTGCTTTTATCCGGGGTAAGAATTATTTTAAACTAATATAGTGCCTATATTTTAACGTTTAATTCCTGATGTTTTTCTCTAGATTAGGGATGCTTCATCAAATAATGGTCCCAAAACTCCATTACAGTATCGTAGACTTAAAAGATTTGGAATAGTTGAAGTCGGAAATATTGAAAAGCTTGTAACGCGAAATAAAGGGCAAACGGGAAAGGAAAATAATGAAGATACCATATAGTTTTGTAGAATTACATATATATTAAATGTTATGTAATAGTATACTTACTCGTAATATATTTCTATTTTATCATTAACTACATAGCATTTCAAATTTGACGTTACTTAGTTAAAGACGTTACGTGATGTTATGCTTAATCACTAACATAAGATATTGGTAGCTTCAGTACGTACGCATAATTTCTAATTTGGATAGTGAATATGCATAATAACTGATTATTTTAGTACTTATTAATAATTCCTGATACGCGCCGTTATTTTACATACTAACCGACGGTTTTCGTATTTACGCATAATTCCTATTATGTGTAGTTTTTATGCATATTAGCGGATTTTGGATATTAGCGGTAACATATATATATATATATATATATAGCAGATAAGCATTTGGACACTGCTTTAGAACTGTGAAATAGTGATATTAAAAAAACTCTGAATTGGTTAAATGTCAACTTAAATTAAACAATAATAAAGCAAAATCTATTTGAATAGGGAAACATTTAGGTGACAATACAATTAGGCTCATGATTGATGATGAAAAAATCGAAGTAGTCGAATCATTTTAATATCTTGGTATATACATATATGTGGATAGTAAGCTACTGTTTCACGAGCATTATGAGTACATTATTTCAGAAATATCAAACAAAATAAATTACTTCTATAGAGTTCCCATAATCTTAGTATGTATTCCAAAAAAATTGTGTATAACACTATAATTCTTCCCCATTTTTTATATTGTTCAACCATTTTGTTTATAGCAAATGAAGACATATTTTCAAAATTACAAATTCTACAAAACAAAGCTATGAGAATCATTTTAAATAAAAACACATGTGCTAGGATTAAGTCTATGTTAGAAGGACTACAGTGGTTGAATGTGAAAAATTTCATATATTTAGTTCTCGTTTTCAAATTCAAATTAAAATATCATTTACTACCACCATCTTTAGAAAAATTCACAGAATTAAATTGTCATTATCCTAACTAGGAAACTAGAGGCAGTATAGATTTTCATCTGCAAAATTGTAATAGTAGCATAACTAGTAAATCTATATTTCAAAAGGGAGTATTTGAATTAGTAAACTGAATAATGATATTAAACAGTGTTGGAATTTAAAAATGTTTAAGGTGGAATTAAAAAATCACTTTATGAATAATCAAAAGGCATAGTGATGTAATTTTGATAGACAGGAATGTAAAATTACAGAAAATGGATTGAAGAAAAATATGTAACCGAATCAATATACAATATTGGCATTGTAGCATTAATGCTAAATAAATCTTCAACAAACAAAAAAGGTTAAAAAAACCAGTCTCATCACTTAATGTACAGACCTCGTAAATGAAAAGGCGTTCAAGGATCAGGTTAAATAAAGAAGTACATCTCGGAAATGTGAAATTGCTCATATACATTTATTTTTAAATATAACATCAATATAATATGATATGTATCTTATGATATGTATTTATCTCGATCCAACGAGGAAAAAAATTACCTTCATAGTTGAATTACATCCATTCAGTAAATCATGGACATTTTTGACCATTAACGTTATGTAAACTTTCCGTCAAAATTTCGTGTGGTTCCAGCATGCCAGCCTCAAAAAATGTCTATGATACACATCTTCAAAATCACAGTTAGATAGGATAAAATTCAAGACAAAAAACATTTCTATACAAAGATCTGTAGAATCTATAACACTAGCTACGTCAAAATCTATCAGTATAATTTTACATCTAGGCCAAAATAATATCAATGATTAAAATATTACTCTTAAATATATAAATACCTCAGCCAATTTCCTAAGTTTTTACACGTACAACTATAATAGACTTTATATGTTAGTCACATGATACGAAACACTTTTCAGGGCTCATAAATGATATTCTGTTCTATATAATGATCTTTAAAGTGTGAAAAAATATACTATATATTTAACGATATTTTGGTAAATGTATAGTGATTCGAACCATGTTATCATTAGATAGATATAGAGAACAGCAGTTATCTTGGAGGTATGACTGCTCAGATTCAGCATCAGCCTACTGAGTGTTGTAGGAGCCACAACCTTATAACCAGATCGCGACAACAATCGAAATCTGTCAGAGGGTGTGGTATTTTTGTGCTCTCAAGTTTTTCTAACCATTTTTATATATATTATACAGGGTATAACTGTACTGTACACTGAACTTCTAAACACCCTGTGGAAACATTGTATTACTGAATAATGTGTCTTCATATAAGATTTTTAAGCTTCAACCTTTCTCAACAGTTCCTTTTTTGATTCATGTCAATATCTCAATTATTGAAGAATATATGCTGTTTTGAAGAAAATTATGCGAATCATAGCAATAAACAATAGAGGACCTGTAGCAGGTACACAAGATGACAGGTTTTCTTCTCTCTACCTTCGGCGTACGGGATCTGGTGGAAACTATGGTACCATGAACATTATCCAATCTTCGAGTTGAAGCTGTAGCAGGAACTATCCTTTCTCGAAGAGGTTGAAGTCCCAGAAACCGATCTTCAACTGCGTTTGTTGCTTTCTTTCTTCCTTGCCCAGGTCTCCTTGAGTAAGAACCAGTTGCTCTAAATCTTTGCTACCATCATCTTGTAAAGCTACAGCTTGCGCTACTTGTTCCGGTGTTATTTTTGTTGAACATTGCTTGACAAGGATCTGTTTGACATGCCATGCTATGATTCGCATGACTTTCTTCAAAACAGCATATATTCTTCAATAATTGAGATATTGAAATGAACCAAAAAAAGAACTGTTGAGAATAGTTGAGGCTTAAAATTCTAATACGAAGACACATTATTCAGTAATCCAATGTTTCCACAGGGTGTTCAGAAATTTAGGGCAAAATGCACCTTTTAGTTACACCCTGTATAACAACAAACATTTTCAACATTTTTTTGCAATATCGATAGGCGATAATGATGACAATGGAATTACCTACAACTTGACAAAAATTAACGAAATTGATCCACGGGTTAAAGAGTTATTTCAAATTTAATTTGAAAAAAATTTTGTTTGTCTACTTAATTTTGCGTGGTGGTGTAGAAGAATTTATTTCTGTCATCCGTCTATGTCTCATTTGAATGGCTTCCGATTTTGATAATGAATGAATGAATAAATTCGTTAGAGCATGGACCTTTGAACTTCATCTTGACTTTGTCAAAAAAAGAACTGGGATTACTAAGATCTATTCGATGACTACGATACTATTACTATTATTGCTAATATCACCATACCTTGCATCCATCTCATCGTGTTGTCTCGTTTACCGAGATAAATTTCATTTGGGACTTATTGAAGCATGCGATAAACAACTAGAGCCAATGAGGGTTTTAATGTAGAGAAAATTAAAAAACTAAACCAGGCAATGATGAACACACGACAGATAGACAAGAACATCGGTGACACCACAAATATCACTATGACTAAACATTTATAAACATGGCGAGTGAGCTTACTTTTTTAATAATACAAAGATATAGGTGAGTTTATCGTTGTGGATTATTGTGGACATTCGTGGGTTGATGAATAAAAACATGTGGATATACCGAGTTGGTAGAGCATTAATGCTAAAAAAATATGGAGTCTTTGTCAATTTCTCAGTCCAAAGGTGGCCATTGTCTGGTTAGCTAAAAAGTTCAAATAAAGAGGCAAACCACGATCCATCATTTGAATGCTCAAATCTTGATATACAGTTTATTGAAATCGTCATTTTTAGTTTAATTTGGTACTTCATAAATTAAAAGAGATAGGAATCAAGTGACCTAGATATATGAGACCTGTTGCTTTTTTGCAATTTTTGCTATTACTGCTAAGACATCTTGAAGTTGTTTGATATCAGATAAATCCTGAGCCACTATTACCTTTTTGTGTCATTGTAACCAGTGTATAGAAAGTCTGAATCATTCATGTATTTTCCAATTGTAAGCCACGATGATCTATTAAAAATTTAAGGTAATTGAGTATGTCTCATGACGTGGAGTATCCAACTTTTAGTATGGCCACGCTTTCTAGATTCTGATATAGCAATAGAAATTTGAAGCAACTGATCGCTAGCGTCTTGCTTACTTTTAGTATCTCAAACATTCTCCTTATTAACTGCTTCTTTCTGTATGAATTTTGAACCTTAGCAGTCATACCTCCGAGAAACGGTGCTCTGAGTCAGCGCAACTGAAAAAAAAAAGATTTCTTGGATCTTAGATCATTGTGGAGTTTAGTGCATCGGTCTCTTGAAGTTGGCTAATCCTGTGAGTCGTTTCTCACCAGCGGTGTGCTGCACTGCGTTCTTGATTTGATCGGTTGCCACTGGACCTATGCAGACCAGGGGATCTTTGAAGTACGAGCATACCTAGAACAAAAAATTAAGAACTTTAACCCTACTTCCCACACATCAGTATAAATCTATGCAGACTAAGAAAACGCAGTCAATGAAACAGTTTTGCTGGAACCTTTTCATTACCCGAAATACATTTTTTAATTGTTTCAAATTCTCGAAGGAGCTTAATTAGAAATAGCTACCATAGCCGTTTAATTAGACTGTTTAATTAGTTTAGATACTTTAGTTTGTATAAAAATGGTACATTTAAGACAAACAAACATTTTAATCAAAATACTTAAACTGTTCATTTTTCCGCGGACTCGGCAGGACTCGGCCTTCATTCGGAAGTATGCCATATAGAAATATAATAATAATACTTATTCACTCAATGTACAAAGATAACAAACAATATGAGTAAATAAATTTAAAATCAAAACAGGCCCAATAGAATGCATCGCCTGTACATGGACCAATAATTTAAGTTGAAACTGTAGAATGCAAATGACACAAAAGGACAAAAATTAGCTACAGTAGATTATGTATTTAGTTGATGTTCGTATTTATGAGTTTATGAATTTCAGTCCTAGATATAGAATGTAGGCACTTTTTTAAATTTCTTTTGAAACAATTTCCGAAGCGTAAATCTTTTAAGTCTTTAGGTATAATTTCATAAAATTTAGGCGCTAAATAGAGATATGATCGCTGCATTATAGATTTATGCGGTTGAGGAACTACTGTGCCACGAATTTTGTACCTGGTATGATTATGTTTAATTCTTTGGTCGGTGTTTACAAATTTATGGTAGTGAGTGATACTGTGTAAGAAATAAAGCTGTCTTATATCATACATTCGAACATCTGCGTATAATTTTTCAGTGGGATAAAGTTTCGATTTTTTAAATATCATTTTTAGAATACTTTTTTGAAAAACATCTAAACTATAGATATGTGAGGAACATGCAGCTCCCCATGCTAATATACCATATGTGAGATGAGGCTCAATCAGTGCATAGCATAATGTTCGAAGATATTTTTCTGTCAATATATTCCCAAGGTATTTAATTTTGTAGGATACAAATCTAACTTTGTTTAAAATATAATTGACACGGATGTCCCATCGTAAGTGAGGATCCAAGACCACTCCAAGGTATTTTATGTTGGGCACTCTATTAATTTGCATTTTTTGATCATTAATGTTGAAGGAGAAATTTGTGTAATTTGGCAGATGTCTAGCATAAGATCCGAATGGTAAAAAATGTGTTTTAGAGTAGCTAATGCTTAATTTTCTACTGTTAAACCACCGAATAATTTTGATAAAATCATTTTCAACTACATTTTTCAGATCAGACCAGTCAGTATCTTCATATAATATTGCAGTATCATCTGCAAAACTAGTTATTTTGCCAACACAATTAATTTGGAAAATATCATTTAAATATATATTGAATAACAGCGGACCTAAGACAGTTCCTTGAGGGACACCACACTTAATATACATTTCTTTACTAAATGATCCTGATATCTGCACAGATTGTGGGCGATTTGACAAATAATTTTCGATCAGTGAGAAATAAAAGTATACATGATCAAGCGGCCTTATTCAGTTCCAGGTATCATTCTCCCTACTTTCTGAATTTAAAACAAAGGATTGTTTCTGTTTCTGGACACTCAATCAAATTATTGATGAAACTTGATCTTCTATATTATAACTTATATTATAACCCATTTCTAGCCACAATTAATGAAAATAAAAATATCGAGTTTTCTTAGCGTTACAAAATTCGGAAGTTTTTGTTTTGATTCAAAAACATCAATTATCAATTTCAAGTTTTTCGATTTTTTTTATATCTAAAATTTGTCAGTGCAATTATAATATACACTTACGTCATTCAGTAGAATGCAGTTTGTTCTGTTTGTTAGACTAACTAAACTTGTTAGCTGTCACATAGTTAATCAAAATTTTTAGTTGGGCCAATTAAAATTTCAATTGGTTTAATTAAACTTTTTCCTAAGTGCAGAATCGCACTAATACAGAGGCTATAGATGAAAATACAAAGGTACCCAAATCTGGATCAAATCAAATTGAGCCATATTGGGTCATCACTTTGACAACAGTCTCATATCGATAGGCTGCTAACCGTAGAAACGCGTTTTGTCAAAAATAATTTTTTTCTGTCGCAATTTTATTCAAAAAGTTTTGAACAATTTATCGACACTACGTTATAATATACTAAGTAACATATAAATCCGAACACCCAGTTTAAATGGTTTTATTTTAATAAAATTTTGTATAAGTATTTAATGAAGCATAATAAGTAAATGATAAAAATTTCAAAATGTTTGCACTGCTTTAAAGCCCTTTGACCTTTAATAATGTGTGGATGCACCCTGATGTGCTACGCATTCTCCAACGCGCCTAGGCATGCTTCTGATCAGGTGGTCAATGTCCTGTGGTATCTCATTCCAGGTAACCACCAACTCCTCTCGAAGTGCTTCTAGAGTCTGAGGAGGACGTTGCAAATTGAGCAATCTCCTACCCATCATATCCCACACGTGCTCAATTGGGGATAAGTCGGGAGATCTTGGTGGCCATGGTAACAATGTGACATCATTATGTTGAAAGAAGTCTATTGTGACTCTTGCAACATGTGGTCGGGCATTATCTTGTTGGAAAGTTGGATCTGCCAGGGTGTCAAGATAGGGTAAAAGATGGGGTTCTAGAACTTCGTGGATATAACGCTGCGCGTTCATGTTACCTCTGATGAAGATTAAAGGTGTCCTGGAACCATAAGCTATAGCACCCCAAACCATAACTCCAACAGTGTGATGAACATGTCTTTCAACAAAAAACTGTGGATTCCTCCTTTCACCACGTCGCCTTCTAACCCTGGCACGACCATCGTGCATGCCTAAACAAAATCGAGACTCGTCACTAAAGACAATACTGTTCCATTCCTGATCCCAGAGTGACCGTTGTCTGCACCACTCAAGGCGATTACGTCGGTGTTCTCGAGTTGAAGGGAGGACCCAGTGTGGCCGGTATGAAAACAAGCCAAAACTTCTCATTCGTTGGTAAACACTTCGCATGCCAATAGGTCTTCCGTGTTCTGCAAACCATTCATTTGCAATGGACCTGGTAGTGGAGAAACGGTCCCATAAGGCCAATAATCTTAGGCGGCGATCTTCACGGTCTGTTGTTCTACGGCGGCGTCCAGTGCCCCTTGCTCTTTGCGTACGGCCTTCTCGAAGCCATGCCTGACAACACCTAACCACAGTGTCTACACTTCTTTGCACTCTAACTGCAATTGCCCGAAAAGAAGGTCCAGCTTCCCGAAGTCCCACTATACAGCCCCAATCAAACTCACTAAGTTGACGAAATCGTACAGGTCTCCGTACTCTAGGTATCGTAACCGATCGTGAAGGATGTCAAGAACCAAAATCCGCCAACGTTGATTCTTTACTGTGGCTGAAATATTCATTTTTAGAGCGTTAGTGAATTAAAAAAAGCAGTATAAAAACCGGAATGTCCAACTGATAAGGCTGAAAGTTTTTTCTCTTGTTATTTACAGTAAGATAAATACATTCACCAACTTTTATTAATATAAAACCATTTAAACTGGGTGTTCGCATTTATATGTCACTTAGTATATCATAATCATGATTTTTTTTAGATTTTTGGAACGTATAGTGTCGAGAAAAAAAATGGAATTTTTTTAGAATTTTTGGTTAGGTAACGAAAATGCGCAAACCTGAAAATCTGCTGTTTCTATATCAATTCTTGTGTTCTTTCCGGATCCACAAGCGAGATCGAAAATCCGGAGAAACCACATTTTCACCGTGTTTATCCAATTTTTAACTTTTCAAACATTGGATACCATAAATCTTATTGTTTCTCGACAAATTGAGACAATAGGAAAGTCCGTTTTTTCACTGATTTTCTTCAGTTCTGACGCTTTTTGTTAAGAAAGGAATACTTGCCTAACTTATTAAACCATTGTGTATATACACGTTTCAGATTGTTTTCAGTTCTGTTGTAAATAAAATAATTTCTTATCCATAAAATGAAAAAAATTGGAAAAACCGTATTTTTGCTGGCATTTCTCGATTCTTAACACCTTTAGATTAAGATAATCCAACTTGACTCAAAATCCCAACGTGCATTGTGTTTTTGTGCATTGTAGGTCAACAAAGGACTGCCTAGCTAACTTAAAAACCTACTATACACATATGAGTGGATGGAGCCTTTGAGTTAGCGAATGATTCCATAATCATACTCTAAAGATGTCTAAAATTGGGAAAACCGATAAAAAGACGGTTTTTCCGATTATTGGCGATTCTATACAATGGACTACCATGTTATCCAAGTATTCGTTTCTTGACCAAGAACGTCAACATTGAAAAATATTAGGGAAAATAGGTTTTTTCCGACTTTTGAAAAATCAGAATTTTGACTAAGGAACCTGAAAGTATGGACAAAACTACACGTGTTTGTCGAGTTTTCAATTTAGCCAACTTATAATTAGTTACCTTACGTTTACCTTATTGGAGATTTCAATTTTTTTGTGATTTTGATGATTTTATTAGAGGATCTGAAAAGAACGCAAGAAAGCAGTGGATTTTTAAGTTTGAGAACTTTTCATTACCTAACCAAAAATTTGAAAAAGTATTAAAATCTTTGTTCTCGAACCTATACGTTCCACCGATCAATGGAAAAATCACGGTTTTGTAGAATATGATAATGTAGCATCGGTAATTTTTTCGCAAATTTTTGAGAAAAATTGCGTCCATGAAAAATGTATTCGAAAAAACATATTTTTGAGGTTATGGGTGATTTGACTCAATATGGCACAATTTGGATTGATCCAGGTTACGATACCTTTTCATATGTAGTTTCTTGTATAGCTTTATGTTAAGAGTATTTGATCCTGCACCAAAGATCGAAAAATCCTGAAGCGACATAAAATACTACGACAAATAGTCTTATTTTAAACACTGACTTCTACGGTTTTTTATAACTCAATCCCCATTCTTGCTTCTTTCTAAATCCCTAAATATCCAATAAAGTCTACTAAAGTAAGTCCATTAGTATAAGCAAACCGAAAAAGTCATAAGGCATTATTTATGTGCATTTGTGTTTTTTTTCCTGTACAAAATTTGAGATGTCTCAAAAACAGTTAGATTAGACTTAAGGTGAGTGGTATAGATAAAATATATTTAGAATGTGCGTATAATACAACAATTGAATTATATCCCAATTAAAATAAGCAACTTGGTATCCAATTTCGATGCAACCCGAACCGCCACCATTTTAAAAATATTTTATCCGAATTGCTGATATCAATCTGCATCTCTACATTTTATCAAGAATTCCTTTCGCTACGATAAACCCATTCTCTATAATATCCATAATGAATGCATTAAAGCCAAGGAAGCGAGTTATTTGCAAAAAAGGATGTTTGTGACCTTTAATTTTTGAGTCCACTTTTAAAATGACAAAATAAGAGTTTCTACGAGTTTACAGCTTAATATCTCTTATTCCAAGGTGAAACCCCTTATATGACTGTGTTATACCCGGATAGTCAGACCAACAGGAACGAGTGAAATGTTTTTTCGATTACATCTACGAGTAGATGTTCTAGAAGGCTATTGACAGAAATGTCAAATGCAGCTCCGCATCTACTATATTTGGTACTCCTCATCGTCCGATAGTTAGGCGTAAACAGCCTCAAGTCCCGGTTTAAGCATCGGACCCACAATTAAAAAAATGGAGTCAAGTAGATTGACTATCTGTCCACGCATTCGATGCAACTTCTAGTGCAATTTTCCATGTACTCGTAGTAGAATGGTAGCCATAAAATAAAAACAACCAAATAGCGTAAATGCTCATTTTCAGGGTTTTTTAGAGCTTCCGTCGCTGTCAACTCGATATCGGTCGATCTTAGTGAACAGTTACTAAGATGCTTTCTTGTTCAGAATAATAAAAAAATCTAAAGAAAGGCTTACCCGAAGCGAAAAAAATTGTTTTGCATAAAGCTTAAATAAATTACATGTTACCATGTAACCATGTTAAGAGGCATCTAACAAACGAGATTATGAAAAAAACGGCGTCATGAGCGTTGACCCTGCACTTTGTTCGCAATGCTATAAATCCATCCCAGGAAAATCATATTCACTATGTTACCTCCTTTCAGAAAAAAGGCAACTACGAACATATTAACATCAAAAAATTGCCCCTTAGCTTTCAACTATACAAGTACTCTTTACGAACTTTGTACTTTGTAGTAAAGTAAAATGACCCGGTGAAATATGATGGGTGATGGATTTTTACTTTTGGCCAAGGAAAGAGGGCAAAACCAGAGGAATAACTGCAGAACAAGTTTAATTACATAATGCCAGATTCCTTATTCTGAGAGAACTAAAATGAAACAATTGAAATCAGTTATTGATATTGTTCCTCAACTTGCAGAGATTCTTCGCTTCCGACTTCCGACTGCTGGCCACGCAATTTAAATTTTAATAAAGCTAAACTTCCTATTTACCCACCGGAAAATTAATTTAATTATAAGAAACTCCGCTTCAGAACCGCTGAAGTTTTAACCTTATTCCTGCTTAAAAGCGGCGCTTCGCATCCGACAACATCCGACTGAAAACAATAGAAGCAAGTTTATCTACGTCAAATTGACCTTTTGTTTTGTCGTCGCTGTCTTTCCTCGAAACCCTGAAAGCTGCATTTTCCTCAGTTATGTTTGCTTTAGGAGGTTCTCCGCCCTGCTGTCTCGTTCAAAGAGCATCTAGTGCGCCTTTGATCTTTGTTGTTATAATACAGCAAGGAATGTCGTCCATTTAGACCTAGCAAAGCAGAGAACTCGATGATCGAGTCTAAATATAGGATTTGTGAGAGGTTTAAAGCATATAAGTTTAGATTTTCATGATCAATATCAAAATAGGAACCAAATACGTAGCCCGGAGAAATTACGTCACTACTTTGCCCTATGTTACAGAATACAGTAGAACCCCGGTTATCCGAAGTAATGTGGACCCAAGTGCTTTCGGATAAAATGGAAATAAATATTTAGACTCTTGATGCGTGTGGTAAGTAAGTATAAACCTATATAAAGTTAAGTAAAATGTGAATACAAACATACATATTTACGAGTATTTAGTAAGAAACGAAGAGTTTTTAACTGTACACGTTTTGCATTGTTCCTATTTTTGGCAGCAATATCCCTCCAACGTTTGATAAGTACCACATCAGCTGCTGTCGCATTTTCTTGTTGTTCGACGTAAGTCAACGCCTTTTGTAAAGCTTCTAATCACTCAGAATAGGATATTTTGGCAGAGATTTCTGTCTCATTGTCACTAGCATCACTTAAAACTGTCTGATCGCCAGTGATTACAAACAGTTCTTATTAGTTTTGTATCAGTTAATTCCCTTACCAATTCATCACCATTAATCCACTCACAAACAGCTGCTTGGGCAGGATTTTCACACTCTGCTATTTTTACGACTACCTATATCACTTTTAAATTTTCGTACCTTGTTTCTATCATTCTGAAATGGTATTCACGCCCACACCCAAATCACTTGCCACATTTTTAAGCAAATCACTTCTATCTGAACATCTGATTGGCTCAAGTTTCTGTTCTATGGCAATAAAAATGCGTTTACGTTTATTTCTATGCTGCTCCATCTTAGCGATTATGAACCTGACTGAAACAAACATACACGCACACATACCAGTGAGTTCTACAAACGCGCCTGGGGAATCACCGCAGCGAATCTAATGACTCAAACGCCGAAAGGGGAACCACCGGCGGCTATTTCGGATTTCCAGAACAACTTCGGTTAAAACGGAGAAACTATTGTATGCGATCTGTTTCGGATAATGCAGATTTCGGATAATCGCGAATCGGATGACGCAAAGGTTCTTTAGCGGATGCCAGAGTGTTTATAATTTTGTTGTAAACATGTTAAGTGACCGAAGTCTCCGATTACTGCAAAAACGTTCTTGCAACCCCAACAAGTAATTGTTAATTAGGTAACACATAATGTTAGGTAAAATTCCTAATCAACAGAAATAAGTTTTTACTTGTTGGATATATTTTTAGCTTGCGACTCTGCAAGTGTGTATGGGTTATTGATTTTATTCATATGAAGTGTGAATTTTCTGGAAATACGTAAGAAACGACGTCATTGCAGAGTAAAATGCGTTCCATTTTCATGCTCTGATCAGAACCAGATTCTATTGTACCAGGTTAGAAGTCCGCATGTTTCGAAAAGAAACGGAGCAACAAATCTAAGACCTTTCAAAATAAGGAGGAAAATGTGAACATCAACAGTACACTGAGTGAAAATATGATTGTTAGATGCGGAGTTCCACAGGGAACCGTATTAGGATCAATGCTGTTTAATTTTTATATTGATGACCTTTTTAAATTAAAAAACGATGGAGAAATTATTGGTTTCGCAGACGATACGGCAATTATTTACTCAGACAAATATTGGACGTCTTCAAAAAACAAAATTGTATTAGATTTTCAAAAGGGTACAGATTTTTACACGGAAAGGATTTTAACAGTCAATATCAACAAAACATACTTTATTAAATTTTCTTGCGATAACAGATCTTTGCCAAATTTTAATCAACTCCAAATTAAAACGCTGAATAGCTGTAGAAACATACAATCGGTTGATAATTTTAGATACCTAGGGGTATTTATAGATAACCATCGAAGATGGAATAAACATATTGAATATTTGGTAAGAAAATTAAGATATCTTATTCCGAAAGTCAAATATTTCAGCAGTTTTTTAAGCGAAAAATATCTATACATGTCATGCCTTTGTTCAATCATTAGTATGTCACGGAATCTTGGTATGAATAATTATTATAAAAAGATTCAAATTACGCAGAAGTGGATTTTGAAAGTTATCTTTAGAATGAATCTCAGCGTTTCGACCGCAGGTACATTTATTTCTATCATTCAATAATATATATAACAAAAAATCCAAAATTGTTACTTTCTATCAGCCACAACCATCAAACGCGATTCAAGGAAGCCTCTGCACTAGCTCCTAGACTTAATAAAACTATCAGTGAAAGATCATTCTATTTTCTATGCTCAAAATTTTATAATGTTATTCCTGCAAACCTCAAACATATAAAATGTAAAAAACGTGTAAAAATTGAATTAAAATCCTGGATCCTAAATCATCCAAGGCTACAAATCCATAAGTTTGTTGACACTAAAAACCTATTATGTTATTTGATCATAAAACGATGCAAATTTATACATTTGACTGGTATACTTAAAGAAAATTTGTTGTATTAATATAACTCAACTTCGGTTAAAACCCAAGCACAAGAGTACACTTTTTTGGATATATTATGTTTCTTGGGCATTGCCGTTATTATTTATACGAAAACTTTGTAACTGGACCAATAAACATTATTATTATTATTTTAAAAAAAAAATCCGGGAAGCTAGGGGCGCTAGTTAGGTTGGGGTCATGCCTAAGGTCATAATTTATGCACAGACAAAGATTTACATTGCTGACCATATGTTCACGTCAATAGTCAACAAGACGAAGAATGGGAAATAGGATACATTTCTGTCAAATCTGTCTTTTTTCCAGTAGCGGTAGCAAAACTGCACATCGATGCCATTCAAACATACCTTCTCCACCCCCTGCAACATCCCACCCCCAATCTTACATCCCACAAATTAATTAAAAAAATGGACAGAGGTGTCTGAACATTTTTGTAATTGACGTGAAAAGCAAGATATTGAAAGCTGATCCTCAACTTATCGAGAATTTTCTGGTTTGCAGGCTTGAAATCACTTGATTAGTTAATCGTCTTGGAATGAATAAATTTGTTGCTATCTACTAGGAATGCCATAGAACAATAATACCATCAAATATCTGAAAAACATCCCAGAGGCGCCCCTGAATTCACTTCGACGATTTGGTAGTAAAATAAGGCTTCTAGGGAGCTTTGAATAATTGATCCGGTTGAAATTAGGTCATGATGGTATTTTATTTACTGGTTGCTGTGTCTGCACGTAATGCCGGTTTCTCTGTGGGTCTTTAGACATGCATAGGAAATTAACTGGGCGGAGGGTTGAGAAAGGGCAGGCAAGGTAAATGTTAAGACGTATAGAAGAATATAATAAATACCGTTGGTTTATCCTGAGCTTTTTCTATATTCGGGAAGTGGTATAAGTTGACAAACGCTTCATGGTATTGTTATGCACTCGTAATTGGAATATTGAGGCACCTTCCTAACATCGACGCTTAGGCAACCAATTATGCAATTAAGCATCGAGAGCGGTCGACACCCATCAGGAAGCATCTACTGCCTTCGAGAAACGTCAAGCGTCATCTAGTAAGCTTTGATTAAGGCTTGTCTTTTATCTAGTAGGCTCTGGATTGGTTGATTTGAAATAAAGAGGCGCTGGGCGCTCCGACGATGAGTCAGCAACATGGCGTAGCTTGTCTTTGCTGGGCGACGCGCGTGGATGACTTTACCTTCTCGGGTAGTTCAGTTTAGCGGAAGCATCCCAAGCGCATATACGTTTGACTTTAACATCATGTGAACGGTTTTACAAAGATGAAAAATGGCGCCAAGTAGGTTGGCTCTGCTCTTTCCAGTATGTTCAGCACAAGCTAGACCCTCTGAAAAAAAGTCAATCAAACCTGTCCAAACAGTTAGTCCATATACATAATATCCCTGCCCTACTGGTAGTGCATCTGGAAACGCCGTCTCTCTTCGACACTTAACGCGATGAGACGTGGTAGTGCGGTCAGAGCATGAGAAACACTATGCTGTGGCGAGGCAGAAATATATGTGATACAAGAACACTCACCAAGGCCGGCTGCACGCCACTGGAAGCAGCAGCCGCGGCCGGTAGGTACGTGGTCCGTCTGCTGGGAATACTTTTAGGCTTAAGGGCCAATGTGCGGAGAAATCTATTATGTGTAAAATATGTCCAATATCAAAAAATTATATATACCCTCAAGTTGACTTGTTCAAACAGTTGCAGAAGAGAAAAACCGAGCCAGCGCAAGTTAAAACGGCTATCCATAATTTTGAAAAATGTATTGTCGATGTCAAATTGATGACATAATAAATGAAGCCAAACGTATTTGCACTGAACCTCAAGGCAAGAAAAGGAGACGACGTAATAATGGCAGTCACGATCACCGAGTTGCCGCATTAGAAGTATGCGACAATATAGTGAATTCTGCAAATGACAGATTTCAATTCAAATATCATTTGGTAGCCGCTTCCCTTTGGAGAATACTGTGGTAAGTTTCCTGATGACAAGTTGGCTTATCCCGAATTCGACAAAAGTCGTTTTATGACAGAGTCTGTTATTTATGCACGGAATGATTGCCAAGATTTACATGGAACTGTCTCTTGAAATTCTTCATACAAAATAGTTTGGAGGAAACACTAAAAGAAACAAAAAAGCTATTAGAAATTATTGTTACAACTTCTATGTCAACATCAGAGGCTGAGCGAAATTTCTCAACACTGAAAAGAATCAAGACCTTTCTTTGAAATACTATGACCCAGGATCGCCTTACAGCGTTGTCAATGCTGTCTATTGAAAAGGAATTTATTTCGACCATGGGAAATTTCAACGGGAAGGTGATCGACGATTTGCTGCCAAGAAGGAGCGCAGGATTGAACTGACATATAACAAAAATAGGTAAGTTCAGATTTGCAGAACACCTGTTTTATTTTGCCACGAGCCGCCACTGCCTCAACATCCCATACAACCACCACCTCCCGAATTTTTTTTACCTCTAGTATTTTTAAAAAAATTATCAGGATCCTCTGAAACGTCAAAAATGATGTTTGACCTATGTTTATTCCTTTTTGTTTTTGACCCTTTTCTCTGTCGCCACTGGACTGATTTTCAAAAACTACATTGGCATAGTAGTAACATTCTGTAAACATTTCATCGAAATCCGAGCGGTACTAAGATTAGCAGACAGAGTGACAGACCGACGAAAGAGAGTGACGTGGTTTTTCGTGACTTACATGTTATTTAACATCCCAAAAAAAATAATATCCCATTTTCGAAAATTTTCGTGATTACAATACTTCCTCGCCAACATGCGTAGGAAGTAAGAATCTTACTCGATGCGAGGGTTCGAATTTCTAACAAATTATCTTTTCTATTGACAAATTTAGGAAAAATAAATTGAAATTGAAACTAGATTTTTCAAAAAAAAACTTTTATTTAGCTGTTAAAGCGAACTAAATATTTTTGCAGACTGGAAATGTGCCGTTTTATACTTCTTAACCTTTGAACAATAATTGAGCCTTTTCATCTCAAGATTTCCACTAAAATTGTGCTGCACCCTTTTTCTTCTTGCCGTTAAAACGCTGATATCACAAAAGATTTCGATCCGCTCTTAAATACTGCAGTATTATGTAGACTTCCACCCTATGGCCGCATTGTAAGTGATTGGCTTCTTCTCCAGTGTAATTGACGGATTCTCCTCTTCGCGCCACATTGTCAATGCGGGAGTGCCTCAGGGATCAAAGGATGGGTCTTAGATCCAGCACTGTTTCTAATACACATTCACGACTGCCTTCTCTTCACAAGTTATACCCACAGCTTTGCGGAATCCAATACCTTGCACCTACGCACTCAGTGAGCTAAAGCAGTTTTTATGAAACTCTAAGTGAAGTGTCGTTGACTCCTAGTCTACTAGATTAACTGACCAAAAAAGTGTGTACTTTGTCGCTTTTAGGATAAAAGACACGGAAACGAACTGAAGGAAAAACGGAACAAAAAATCCGACGTCCAGTAACAAGCCATATGACCCTTCTCACGTGTCGCTTAAAGTTTGCTGATCCCATTTGTGATACGGGGAAAAAGCTTACCTTTCTTGGCGCTTGCCTATGCCTCCTTTGTAATTGACAGCACAGCCCTCTGGAAATGTCACATTCAGCGCTCATGTGGCAAGGTTCTGCGTATTGCTTTTCTTGACGTACTGGTGGCCTGAGGTAGAAAAATAATTTATAAAATAATTATTATAATATTCATTGAAGAGTAGGAATGCTTTGGAAGAGCTGCTCATGTCCATCATAGTTTTGTAACCCTAATAGCGGCTTGCTCCGGCTCGGGTTAGAGATAACTCCGAGTTGGTCATAATAACCACTTGTGATCAGTGATAAGATATTTGTTCATGGAACGCTGCTGCATTGGTTGTTTTTTTTGAGACTGTCATTTGTGCTGTTTTGTTTTCATTTGCGCTTTAGGTTATTATATAGATAACCATCAAATTAAACATATAAAAGATATACCCTATTTCATCAGTATCCATGACGCTTTGACGTCTACTGAAGTGAACAGCTGATAAGCAAGTGATATTTCTGTGTTAGTCTGCAACGTTGGCAATAACGAATCGGATGATCCTCGACTAATTCTTCGTTAGACAACTCTGTCATACGACCAATAATAGGAAGGCGTAACAACACAAAACACAAGAACTAAATTTCTAAATTCTAGTCATAACAAGCTTTTAACACAACTAGATTTTCTCGAAATATTGCTAATGAATGTATTCATTCTTAGAAATATCCATATGTTCCAATGCTGTTAACGAGACTAAAAGTCTAGATATATTAACCCAGAGTTAATAAATTAATACCTGAAGCTTCGAGTGAAGTAGCCAGTTAATCCAAAGCGGTGCAAACCAGCGTAAGATATGGGAAGACAGTACAAGTCCTCCACTCTTTTTAAACACTCCAGACGGAGCTTTGTTTTCATGACTAAGGAGTGGATTAACCTTTATATTTCTACAATCAGCTCAAAATGAATTGAACCTGTATGGTCAATTAACTTTATGACTTACTAATGAACGGCAAACGTTTCTGCTAGGTGACTAGCTGTAATTTTATTCTCGAACTGTTAGTGACCCTTCACCCAGGCAACGGTTTATGCTATCTTACAGAAATGGCCTACAATGGCTCAGTCGGGAACTTAAGTTCGTTATAATACGTTTATGGGTCGCTAAAATGTCCTGTTCTCGGAATACTGTCAACAATCCTAGGTTTTAAAAGTCGAGAAATAAGACATTTCAAAACTTTGCGCGTCTAGAATCTGGATCAATGCTAGTTTTTTTTTTAAATAAATCGGGCGCAAATTCTGAATTCGATGCCAATTGAGTGCTAGGACTCACGGGTGGTCCCGAATGACTGGCTGTTTACCAATCCTCCCCTAATCCAGCACAATGACAATTTGAGGTTTTTTACAAGTATAATAAAATTTAGCTCCCCAAATTACCTGAATGTTCATATCATTGTTCTCGTATAGCAACTGGTAAAGAAAGTCGACTTTTAGCACACTCACTAAATAATGAATGTACATGACAAACAGGATCAGATACCTGTACAATTGAAATGACTTTAAATTCAATTTTAGCAACCCAAAATGGGGGGACGTTTTCAGATGTCGTCTAAACAGCATTTAAAGTATTTTTTTGGTAACCATATATTCGCAAAATTATCAAAAAACAGTAATAAATCTGGATAAAAGCTTCTTTTCTAGGTAACTCAGATACGAAGATTCCAAATTCGATGTCAATTTATTGCTAGGATTCACGGATCATCCCGAGTGACTAGTTCTTTACCAATTTCTCACCCCTAATTCGTCATCATGATATTTTAAGGTATTTTCGAATACGGTAATTTACAAATTCAACACCCCAAACTACCTGAATGTCGTTCGCAAATAGCTACCGATAGTAAAAATTAATTTTTAGTACACCCAAGCCGCAATTTTCGCATAGTTTACAATTTCCACTTAAAGGATGAGCTTGGAATCGATTTTAGCTGCACAAAATACGTAACATGTAGGTGATTTGAACCGCGTTTATAGCAATGCAATTTTTAGTAGACATCTTATAAAAATGGCCAAATTGGGTCAATCCTTACAATATGCTCTTTGGGTCGCTGAAACCAAATATGGGACCCATTCAGCCTGAAAATGCCCCAGGATACTGGGGGAATCCTACTTTTAAAACCACTTATAAAAGTTCCAAAAATGTTTGCACTTCTATGATTTATTTATTTATTTATATTTCATATAACCTACAGGTAAAACCCAATTACAGGAAAAGCTCAAATATACTAAGTGACATATAAATCCGAACACCCAGTTTAAATGGTTTTATTTTAATAAAAGTTGGTGAATGTATTTATCTTACTGGAAATAACAAGTGAAAAAATTTTCAGCCTTATCAGTTGGACATTCGGGTTTTTATACTGCTTTTTTTTAATTCACTAACGCTCTAAAAATGAATATTTCAGCCGCAGTAAAGAATCAACGTTGGCGGATTTTGGTTCTTGACATCCTTTACGATCGGTTACGATGCCTAGAGTACGGAGACCTGTACGATTTCGTCAACTTAGTCAGTTTGATAGAGGCCGTATAGTGGGACCTCGGGGAGCTGGACTTTCTTTTCGGGCAATTGCAGTTAGAGTGCAAAGAAGTGTAGACACTGTGGTTAGGTGTTGTCAGGCATGGCTTCGAGAAGGCCGTACGCAAAGAGCAAGGGGCACTGGACGCCGCTGTAGAACAAGAGACCGTGAAGATCGCCGCCTAAGATTATTGGCCTTAAGGGACCGTTTCTCCACTACCAGGTCCATTGCAAATGAATGGTTTGCAGAACACGGAAGACCTATTGGCATGCGAAGTGTTTACCGACGAATGAGAAGTTTTGGCTTGTTTTCATACCGGCCACACTGGGTCCTCCCTTTAACTCGAGAACACCGACGTAATCGCCTTGAGTGGTGCAGACAACTCTGGGATCAGGAATGGAACAGTATTGTCTTTAGTGACGAGCCTCGATTTTGTTTAGGCGTGCACGATGGTCATGCCAGGGTTAGAAGGCGACGTGGTGAAAGGAGGAATCCACAGTTTTTTGTTGAAAGACATGTTCATCACAGTGTTGGAGTTATGGTTTGGGGTGCTATAGCTTATGATTCCAGGTCACCTTTAATCTTCATCGGAGGTAACATGAACGCGCAGCGTTATATCCACGAAGTTCTAGAACCCCATCTTTTACCCTATCTTGACACTCTGGCAGATCCAACTTTCCAATAAGGTAATGCCCGACCACATATTGCAAGAGTCACCATAGACTTCTTTCAACATAATGATGTCACATTGTTACCATAGCCACCAAGATCTCCCGACTTATCCCCAATTGAGCACGTGTGGGATATGATGGGTAGGAGATTGCTCAATTTGCAACGTCCTCCTCAGACTCTAGAAGCACTTCGTGAGGAGTTGGTGGTTGCCTGGAATGAGATACCACAGGAGGACATTGACCACCAGATCAGAAGCATGCCTAGGCGCGTTGGAGAATGCGTAGCACATCAGGGTGCATCCACACATTATTAAAGGTCAAAGGGCTTTAAAGGAGTGCAATCATTTTGAAATTTTCATCATTTTTATCATTTACTTATTATGCTTAAGTACTTATACAAAATTTTATTAAAATAAAACCATTTAAACTGGGTGTTCGGATTTATATGTCACTTAGTATACATTAACAAAAAGAAAATAAAGAGACAAATTGAAAGCTTAAACTTAGCATCAATTGGCCTAAGTATGATTGATTTATAGCTGTCATTTTAAATACCGCACAGATCACAAATAGAGTTCATCAGACTGCATATTACATAAACTGGAAATTTTAACATTACGTTCGTCCGGGCTGCTTGACAATAAAAGGCTGACTGTTGACGACTTTCAAGCCTTGGAATGCGGAAATATATTTTTTCAATTAAATTCGGACAGTCAATTTGATTGTGCATAAGGCCATATAAAAACGATAAGGCAAACATATTACGTCCAATTGATAGTGAATCTGAATCGAAAAAATCAAAAGGGTATGATGACAAAAACCTCTTTGTGGATAAGAACCAGTACATTTAAGGTAAAAATACTTAAATAGCCTTACCTTGAATGGCTTCTATCATTGAAACTGAATTTAGGTATTCCAACTTGCTTCTGACAAAGGTAACGAACAAAGTCAATAAAGTACTGACATTGGAGAACCCCTTTCAGTTTCTGATACAGAAGCCAAGTAGTCTGGTGGCAGCCGATGAGACATTGAGTATATGTTTGCTAAACATTAGCCTTCTGTCAAAGGTTACTTCCAAGGTCCTTAAGAGAGTAGCATCTGGCTAGAGCCTGACCGTTGACGTTATAATCATCATATATTAAATAATTAGTCTTTCTTGAATAAGACACAACTTTATATTTAGAAACATTTAAACTAAGACAGCACCATGAAGAAATTAAGCCTAAATTATCCAGCAGCATGAGACAATCATCAATTGGCTCAACCGATAAATCTTAACGTCGTCAGCAAAAACCAGATGCAAACAATTGAGATCAAGAGACAAATCGTTAATAAAGATCAGGAACAATAATGGGCCTAGATTCGGTCCTTGAGGCACCCCAGATGTGGCCTGATAATAACTCGACCTATAACCACCATATTTAACAAACAACCTGCTGTCCATCAAGTATGAACTCAGGAGCCGCAACAGTCGCTCAGATAGACCTACGGTCCTGAGCTTATTCAGAAGTACATAATGATCAACTTGACCAAATGCCTTCTGAATATCTGTATAGATTACATCAACTTGCACCCGAGTGTCTAATACTTGGGAGATATACTGAGTAATCGGAGCCAAGCTGGTAACCGTAGATCTGCCGCTCCTGAATCCATGCTGATTGACAGAGAGATGATCTGGATAGAAGGTTGTTTACTAGGTAAATCTGGTGCGTGCATTCCGAGTTCGATCTCAGTTTAGTGCTAAAGTTCACAGGTGTCTCCGGGTAACTGCAGAACTTAACTGCAAAAGGGTCTAAGTGCTAAAAATACCAGAAATCAAATTCTATATACCAAGCCTAATGATAATAAGGTGGTAGGAATATTCATAGCGTATGTCTATGTGCCATTATGAAGAATATTCACAAGGGTCCTATGTGCCAGCAATCTGTACTGTCAGAATGGACTTACAAGTAATTTTCATTCCCACGTTAACTCACGGTCAAATGTTCTACAGCAGGCAACCATCTGTATATAATTTATGTATTCATATTGGCAATACAAATTGAGCTATAATGTGTATCTGGAATGAAACCATTGGTGGTAGTATCCACTCTAAAAGTAAGTGAAGATAATCCTGCAACTATTAAAATAAAAAACATTGAGCGAAGTTGGAGACTGCAGACTGTCAACGTTTCAAAAGAAGGAAAAAAGATCGATGAACCTGTCAAAATCGCTCTCGATAATCTACGTAAAATGTACCTCATCGCATCAACAAAGAGAAACTTAAAAGTTTGGAAGACATGATACTGTATATACCCAGCCAACATCAGCCATACTACAAAAATTTGATAGAATTATAAAAAAATGACTGTGTAGCTTACAATAGTTCTGGCACTTCGACCTTTTTGTACTAAACGACGATGGACTTGGACCCTTTTACAAATATTAGTTTAGATTACCATTTTGAGAATGGAATGTTGTGTTCTATGTATTTAAAATAAGTTTTTATACTTATTGAGTCATATTTTTTTGAATGAAAAACACAAATACTTTTTCCATTATTTTTCCCATAACATACGTTTTATATCTATAACTTGTAAACTCCTAAATAGCACTTACACCCTCTTGAATTTAAGGTCTTCAACTAGTTTTTTACCACCCATAATTCGACACCATGATCCTTCAAGCTGTGACGGACATCCATATACTAATTACAATTCATACTACTATTCGTCGTTATTCGTCAGAGCGGTCCAGTGGATCTTTGCTCTTAGTTTGTCGGTCTGTTAGTCTGTCAGGTCTGGCTACCCAGATACCAAACATGTTTAAGCGGCAAAGGGAAAGAAGGAATGAAAGCAAGGAAGAAATAGAGCAAAAAAGAAGTAAGTCATTTGAAATAGCTTAGCATTATTGCTTTGACTACTCGAATTATTTTGTAATTTTGGCTTGTCTGAATTTACAATTTAATTTTGATCATAGTGCGCGACGTGCCTGGAATGTTTGCGAACTTGCTCGACTGTGTAGTCTACTGAATCGCGCAACAGAGGGTTGCTGTGCGATTCCGCTTCATTATATCGCCGCTGCGCCTGTTGTTTTACGTAATCTCTGTGAATAGTCTCATTTGACACGTACCAAGGGGCGTTAGTAATTGTGCGTAGGGTTCTGTTTTGCAGGACTTCTAGTCTCTGCATGCGCGTCTTGGCAAGAAAACACCAACCCGCGCATGCGTAGGTGATTGCGGGTCATATGACCATTTTATACAACCGAATCTTGTTGATGAAAGTTAATTTTTAATTTCTGCACAACAGAGGATAAAGCTGCTGAAAGGTAATTTGGAATTTTGTTTTCAAAATATCAGTATGTTTCTGCCAGGTAAACCACTTGTCAATGATGACTCCAAGATACCTGACAGATTGCTCCCATGGTATACGAGTTCCATTCACTAATATCTCTGAGGGGGCAATGCGAGTACAATAGATACCTGCGTTTTCGAAGTATTAATTTTGATCAACCACCAACCCGCCCACTCCAAGGCCTCCTACACCGCACTCTGGAGCCTGTCGTGAACCAAGTTACCAGAACAAGACTGGACTAGCAATGCAGTGTCGTCAGCATAGAGATAGACTTCACAGTTGCTGGGGCAAGGGACGTCATGTATATAAAGTGAATAAAGGATTGGTCCTAAGACCAAACCCTGAGAAACACCGGCTCTTAAGGGCCTTGTTGTTGACAACACATTGTTAATTTTGATTCGAAACTTCCTTCCTTCTAGAGCCAAAATGGAAAACCCTTTTGGATGAGTTTATACAAGAGGCCCATGTGCCACACCTTGTCAAATGCCTTTGATACATCTAAAAGCAAGATACAAGTACTTTTGTTCAGAGTGAAGCCCGTGGTTACATGCTCCACCAGTCTGACTGCCTGTAGCTCCGTACTATGCTCAGACCGAAAGCCGCATTGCACGTCAGGCATCACATGGTGATCTGACGAGAAATTCTCAAGGTGACGATAAATCACCTTTTCAGCGAGCTTAGAATGAGTTGACAGCAGACTAATGGGACGGTAGTCCTGGGGGAATGTCGAACCTGCCTTCTTTGGGATCATGATGACTTCAGCGACCTTCCACGCCTTAGGAAAGTAATGAGTTCTGAGCATTGCATTGATTATTGCTACCTGATAAGTCAAAGCTTTGAGTGAAAGCAACTTCAGTGCTTTGTTGGTGATTTGATCCTCTCCAGGTGCTTTACGCACCTTTAGGTCCTTAATGAGTCCTTGGAGCGCTGGTGTGCAAAATGGAATCTCAGAGGACTCCGTTGATGTGCTTTGCTGAGATTCATCTGAAGAGTCTTCCGTCTTCTGAAAAGGTGTCACCTTCTGAAAAGGTGTCACCGATGTTAGCACCAAGCACCAGAACTTACAATTTGTCATTCCTCGTCAAGGTCATTGTCCAGATCATAATTGGGAGAGAACTGTCTTTCCATGACGTGAGCAAAAACCTCCACTTTATCCTCAGTCCTGAAAGCTATGCCTCCAGGACCATGAACATGTGGTAGTTGTTCTTGCCTTCCGTTTCTGCGCGATTTTGGCACTTTCCAGAGAGGAATACTAGATTCAAGCATCGCCGCCAGAAAGTCGCTCGACTACTCATTGCGGAATTCATGGAGTGCGTTTCTCACTTCATGGACGAGATTTGTCGCTCTACGAATGTCATCACCTTTTTGCTTGCTTAATCGCAGCCCTCTTTTCAGAAATTTTCCGACGAATGTTAACAGGGAGATTGCAATTCATATGGGAGCTTCTGCTGGCATTAGCTATTTTCGAGTTCTAAATTCAGTACTGTCACAGAACGGTTCTGGAACTGCGCAAGACTAAATGCATAAAGGAGAAGATCTCTCAAGCAGTTATGAACAGTCCGTGAACTATCAGAATTTTGTCAAAACCCGAACAGCCTGAAGCCAGGACTACGGAACAAAAAAGATAACTGTGCGAAGAGAACTTTTGTCACTATAACCACATTTTTTTCCTATAAAGTTTTCACGAAGGTTCTGTACGCTGGGTGTAACTGCTTCAAGGTCATCATGTCAGACGACGATGATGATGTCGAATCAGAATTCAAAATTATCTGCATTGGATCCGTTTGTCCACCTTCCTTTTAATTTTAAATAAAAAATACTCCCCAAATCGCAAAAAAGTAAACAGCATTTGAAGCAAAACACGTCAAATAATTGCAATGATATTGACAGAAGGAATACGCACGTGAAAATCAGTTCAAAAATGGTCCCGGCAGTAAAGCAAGAACTGCTTGAACGATTCTCGAACCATCCTAGAACTGAGCCAGAATATAACCAATTTTCAGTTCTAAAACGGTCCGATAATAATCCAGCAGAAATCCGAAAAGGTCGGTTTCTTCTGCGCATCCTCCTGATAGTTCTAGTAGTAACGATAAAAACCCGAAGAAACCTATTTAGTTACTCGGACCTGAACTCCGTAGGCTAACAATATTTGGTATGGCTAAGTAGAGGAACTATTTAAATTAGCTTTCTGCCATGGTTTTACCTGCGGTAAGTGTAGGTGGCGCCATTAATAAAATAACAAAATTCCACAAGCATGCAAGTTAGCTATCAATTTACTGATGTCAAATGTACGAGGAAAAAACATGATCGGAAGCTCATAGACTTAATAAAAATAATGTTTTGTGCTAGTAATACTATGAAGCGTTCAAAATCGTGGGTAACAGCTGGTCAAAAATATACTAAGTGACATATAAATCCGAACACCCAGTTTAAATGGTTTTATTTTAATAAAAGTTGGTGAATGTATTTATCTTACTGTAAATAACAAGTGAAAAAATGTTCAGCCTTATCAGTTGGACATTCCGGTTTTTATACTGCTTTTTTTTTGGTTCTTGACATCCTTTACGATCGGTTACGATGCCTAGAGTACGGAGACCTGTACGATTTCGTCAACTTAGTGAGTTTGATAGGGGCCGTATAGTGGGTCTTCGGGAAGCTGGACTTTCTTTTCGGGCAATTGCAGTTAGAGTGCAAAGAAGTGTAGACACTGTGGTTGGGTGTTGTCAGGCATGGCTTCGAGAAGGCCGTACGCAAAGAGCAAGGTACACTGGACGCCGCCGTAGAACAACAGACCGTGAAGATCGCCGCCTAAGATTATAGGCCTTAAGGGACCGTTTCTCCACTACCAGGTCCATTGCAAATGAATGGTTTGCAGAACACGGAAGACCTATTGGCATGCGAAGTGTTTACCGATGAATGAGAAGTTTTGGCTTGTTTTCATACCGGCCACACTGGGTCCTCCCTTTAACTCGAGAACACCGACATAATCGCCTTGAGTGGTGCAGACAACGGTCACTCTGGGATCAGGAATGGAACAGTATTGTCTTTAGTGACGAGTCTCGATTTTGTTTAGGCATGCACGATGGTCGTGCCAGGGTTAAAAGGCGACGTGGTGAAAGGAGGAATCCACAGTTTTTTGTTGTAAGACATGTTCATCACACTGTTGGAGTTATGGTTTGGGGTGCTATAGCTTATGGTTCCAGGTCACCTGTAATCTTCATCAGAGGTAACATGAACGCGCAGCGTTATATCCACGAAGTTCTAGAACCCCATCTTTTACCCTATCTTGACACCCTGGCAGATCCAACTTTCCAACAAGATAATGCCCGACCACATGTTGCAAGAGTCACAATAGACTTCTTTTAACATAATGATGTCACATTGTTACCATGGCCACCAAGATCTCCCGACTTATCCCCAATTAAGCACGTGTGGGATATGATGGGTAGGAGATTGCTCAATTTGCAACGTCCTCCTCAGACTCTAGAAGCACTTCGAGAGGAGTTGGTGGTTGCCTGGAATGAGATACCACAGAAGGACATTGACCACCTGATCAGAAGCATGCCTAGGCGCGTTGGAAAATGCGTAGCACATCAGGGTGCATCCACACATTATTAAAGGTCAAAGGGCTTTAAAGCAGTGCAATCATTTTGAAATTTTTATCATTTACTTATTATGCTTCATTAAGTACTTATACAAAATTCTATTAAAATAAAACCATTTAAACTGGGTGTTCGGATTTATATGTCACTTAGTATAAAACCTCTGTATCGCTTGACGGTTACAGGTTGAGTGGGGCGATAGCCGGCTGAGCTGCTGCCGGACTAATGCTGATAGTGGGGAATTTGGTATTACGTCTCTTCAGAAGTAATAGACTGGCGACCACGTTCACATACAGAGAAATCCAAATATCACTGAGGAGGTAATATGTACGAGAGAGAAGTGGCGAGAAGTGGGCAACACGTATGCTAGAAAGAGAAGCTATGATTCTGTATGCTTTTAACATACGAATACACGCTCCTTGCGCTTCGCTATCGTATTCATTACGACATGAGTCGTATATGGATTTCTGTGTATAGAGAAGGAGATGCCAAACCACAGGTAGCATACTGCTGACCGGACCACACATTATTAGAGTTTGCTAGATAATAGATAAATGCCCGTGGGATAGGTATACGAGGGTGACCCCAGAAATACCCGACCCAACGCAGAAAACAAAACTTTTGTAAAAAAATTATTTATATTTCAACATAATCTCCTTTGAGCTCCATACACTTTTCCCAGCGATGTTCAATAAGTTCGATACCCTTTTTACAATAAGAACTGTCTTGCTCCTCAAAATAGCCATTAACTGCCGACATCACTTCTTCGTCGTTGGAAAATCTTTGAACACTGAGCCATTTTTTCAAGTTTGGAAACAGAAAATAATCCGAGTGGGCTAAATCTGGTGAATAGGGTGCATGAGGTAGCAATTCAAACTTTAATTCGTTAATGTTGGCCATTGCAATAACGGATTTGTGAGCTGGTGCATTGTCTTGCTGAAACAACACTTTCTTATTAAAACACGTTCAGTGCGAACAGCGTCAAAAGACGCCCTCCGTTCCTGTGGTGGGAGGCGAACGGCGTCTTTCGACGCTCTCTGCCGGCTTCCAAAAAAAGGAAAAAAGTATTTCAGTTTCTGAGGTGGGTATCCTCATCCCAGTTCGCAGTCAATGTGTTAACCAAATGTGGCCGTTTTTGCCTGATTTAATCGCTCAAACGTTGCAATAAGTTCGCATAATACTCGCCGTTGATAGTTTTACCTTTTTCAAGATAGTCAATTAAAATTATTCCACGCGCATCCCAAAAAACCGACGCCATAACCTTGCCTGCAGGTGAAACGGTCTTCGCCTTCTTTGGAGTCGGTTGTCCCTTTTGAGTCCATTGCTTTGATTGTTCTTTTATCTCTTGTGTGAAGTGATGGACCCATACTTCATCCAAGGTTATCAAACTACGCAAAAATTCTGATTTGTTGCTGTGAAATTTCGCTAAACACTCAACTGAAACATCTTCACGACACTGTTTTTGCTCGATTGATAGCAATCGCGGCACCCATCTAGCTTTCTCATGTCCAAATTTTCAGATAATATGCGGTGAACCGCACTTTTTAAAATGCCTACTGTGTCTGCTAGCTCGCGCACTTTCAGTCGACGATCATTCAGTACCGAATTTTCTTCACGATTTCTGGAGTCGTCCGACACCTCATTTGGTCGACCACCGCGATGTTCGCCTTAGCAGCTCATACGGCCTCGTTTAAACTCTGTTACCCAATATTTTAAAACGAAGGAGCAGACTGACCCAGAGTGGAATCCAGTTTAGCTCTTATATTGGCTGGGCTGAGGCCTTTGAAATAAAAGTATTGTACCACATAACGATGACCAATTTTCTCCATTTTCACAAGTTTACTGAAAACGTTCAGTATTGATGGCTGCCAAACGAATACTAAACAATGTGGCGTCTTCAAACTTGACACATATACTTGACATTTTTCAAACAACTATCGCCACCTCTAGGTCAGGCCGGGTACTTCTTGGACCACCCTAGCATCAAAGTTATTGCCCCGGATAAAATGTAACCTTTGTACTATTACAGACTATGTTATAATCTACCTGTGCCCCAAATGCCATCCAGATCCGTTCAGCCATTTTGGCGCAATCGAGTAACAAACATCCACACTCCCTCATTTATAACCTCAAGTAAGAATAACGTTCTAACCTGCATACTCTGCCAGCCTCAGTATTAGCTTCAGAACACACCAATCCAGATTCACAATCACTATCTCGTCGACATATCTCGCCCACCCTTCGGCCATATGCAAAGAGACATGAGCCAACCACTGGAACAAGAAAAATGTCAATGTAAAATCTCTATGCAACAGTTTTTTATTCCTTAATTAGTGCTGGGAATAACGTCTGACAGCCTCTATGATATTCAATACGCGATATTTAATGGCACCACATGGTAACCACCATTTCAAAATACCATATCTTCTTTATACTCATATTACGGTTTCTTAGTAAATAATAATAAAGCGGCTGTGGCACAACTAGCTTGCTGATTTTGGGGGGGCTTGAGCCCCGGGTCTCTATAAGTCGATTTGGTGACAGTATATGATGTTCTCCCAAACTTACTACAGTACGTCTTTCACAAATTCCTGAATTTGACGGAAATCCTCTGCTACAAACTTTGTTCTTGGATATAGCCTACGTTCTTAGTTGATTAAAAAAAACAAAGTTATAAAAGGCATTTCAATATACCTACATGCATACACAATATGTAAGTAAAAAATATATCGAGTTTAAAACTTAAACAACTTAAATCGGTACTAAAAACAACTTAAAAACTGGAACAAATTCTTTTAAATTAAATTTCTCCTAAGTGCACAGACAGCCGGACGTACCAGCAGACAAAATAGTTAAAGACATAGAATCTAATACACTAAATTGATTTTTCGGTTTTTCGATGCATATTAATTTATCAATCACGTCCTCCCAATTTATTTCTATGTCCTTTTCGATAAATAACAATCCAAGTGCAGAAAATCTTCCTTGGCCCATAGAATGTCGTAGCCAATTCAAAATGATCCGCATATTAGAGAATGACCTCTCGCACGTGGCAGTAACGTTTTTCCCACTTGAAACAAAGTATATACTGATTGAAAAATTTCTGGTTTCAGTTCATTTCGAACAGTTTCATAAGATGCATCCTTTCGTCCATTAGCTATGAAGTCGTCTATGTAGTAGCAATAATGACATGGCACTAATAGAAGGTACTATTTTGTGACTATCGGGTTTGGGATGGCTAATTTGTGGCATTACCATCATGTCTGTGACCATCGGACCTGGGGGTCAATCTGCGGTAGTGAGTATTGAAAATCCCATTTTATAAATAAGGTAAATATTAGAACTTCCGTTGCCATTTGAGGGATGTCAATCATGATAATCATTGTCACCACATCGCCTCAGTAAAGTAACAATGCAATCCAGTTACCTCTTTTTTTTTAAACAAATCTTCATTCAACAGTCAATTTTTACAAATTTTATAGGAAACAAGGTTCTCTAATCTGTGTTTAATACACTGGCCTCGAGAACAACAATACTTAAAGTGCGAATTTCAGCTAGAATAAATTCAACAATTTTGAGTGTCTTTACATAATTTCTGAATACATGTACTTTTTTACATTATTTGGTAGGTTGTTATAAGTTTTTACTGCATCAGTGACAGGGTTATTTAATCCAATATTGGTTCTAGTATCAATTTGGTACAAATTATTATGTGATCTTGTCTCATGGTCATGCAACTCATGTGTAATCAAAAGGTTTGTATTACACTTTTTTTGGCTATTTAAAATTTTTAAGATCATTTTAGATTGTTCTAATTCCAAAAGCTAATCTAGTTTACATCCAGTTCTGAGTACATATTGTCCGTGTTGGCAGGTCGATCATAGCTGAACAAAATTCTTAATATTCTATTTTGAAAAACTTGTGCTTTATGAAATTTAGTTTTACCACACATTCCCCAAATAGCTAACATATATCTAAAGTGTGCTAAGAAAAATGCATTATAAATACATATTTTGCTTTTCATAGTTAAGTAGTCTCTGCTATGGTACAAAGCAGCTAAATCGATGTTGTTTTATCCAAAAAATGTTTAATGTAACTAGACCAATTCCAAACCCAGGTATTTGATGCTCCATACTTTTTCTATTATAACTTTAGATATTTATTCTTATACAAAAGTTTCTGATTATTTTATTCTTCTGTTTAAAAATTAACTATTTTGTTTTATCAATGTTGACCTCTAGTTTATTTCCATACAGCCATTTACAGTAAAGAGCAAGATCTAAATTAACTTCGTCACGCGGAGCCTGCTCATGATTTCCTTTATAGAGGAGAACTGTGTCGTCAGCAAAAGTAAAATACCTTGCATTAAGATTCGCACTCTTTAGATTTAGAACATATAGGGGATATAATAGTGGACCCAAGACAGACGCCTGGGGGACACCATAGACACTAGATAACCACTCACTATTTGTTTCACCCATTTTCACATATTGTTTGCTTTTAAGTAAATAAGTTTTAATCAAATTATACACACTACCCCTAAATCCCATATTTTGCAACTTATTAAATAATATATTGATATCTACCACATCAAATGCCTTTATTAAGTCTATAAACAATGCTATAACCACTAGTTTTTCATCCAGAGCCCTTGAGATGTAATTTACAAAGTCAACTGCAACTGCAAGCGTGCTACTATTTTTTATGAACCCATACTGGTAACTACTGTCTGCTAATGTATTTTCCTCTGTAAACAACATCATTCTTTTCTTGATAATTTTTTTAACAATTCTAGATAAAATACTGATCACAGATATTGGCCTATAATTATTCATAGAGTGTTTATCACCTGATTTATGAAGTGGAGTAATTTTACTTATTTTAAGGTCATCTGGAAATTTTCCAGTTATAAGTATATTGTTAATTAATTTTACTAATATACCTACAATACAAGGTCTGAAGTTGAGCAGGTGTTGAACTTATTTTTAATTCCAGTATGGTTTAACTCACCTCTTGTTGATCAGTGACGGCTATCAAAACTGTTTTATGCATATACTAATAATAATAATAAGAACTTGATTATGCTAAACCATGAAGATTCTCAGCATTTTTCCAAACGCTTGACAACTCTTCATTCCACACTTGCCTTATTTAAGCACCAGCATAAAAGGCATAGTTGCACTCTAAAATCGCAGCCGCTCAGCGGGTCACACAGGATCCTCAATAAATATACAGGGTATCCGCAAAGTTGGGGTTTTCCTTTGCACGACGTGTAGATCTTGAAAACATAAGCAATTTTTCTTAGTACCATATACACCAATATCTTAAGGGAACCGAGATAAAGGGCTCTGCAACATCAAAAATATCTGAATACCGTCCTGTAGCCGCGACCCGCGACATCACCGAGTGGTACAAGGTCAACCCGACGACAGAACTGGGTCGGGGTCAGTGTGTCAGGTCAGTATGCAACCTTCAATCGACGGTTACGGTCACGCGTGTAGAGGTAAACGAACCCGTATAATCGATTGCGTTTAAAAAAAAAAATAATAATGGCACACTCATACACCAATAATGAACTCGTTGATATGTTGTTAATTTATGGCGAATGTCTTCAAAATGCTACAGAGGCTTCGCGAGTGTATGTAGATCGTTTCCCTAGACGACATCATCCAAGGCCCCGCAGATTTGTGTACCTAGTCCAGAGAGTCAGGGATACGGGCTAGTTGGAGGAATTTCGAGGTGGGCACAGTGGGAGACCTAGACAACCACGAATGGTGCAAGTTGAGGAAGAACTACTGAATTGCGTAGACGAGAATCCCTCAACAAGCACTAGAGACGTGGCTAGAGAAGTGCAAGTATCAAAAACTAAAGTGTGGCAAACGCTGCGTGAAGAGGGGCTGTATCCGTTTCACGTCCAACGTGTACAAGCCCTTCAACCTGACGATTTTCCAGCAAGATTGCGGTTTTGTGAGTGGTTGTTGCATCAACATGACAATAATCCGGACTTTTTGAAGTGCATATTGGTGACAGACGAATCTACGTTCACGCGTAATGGAGTGAATAACTTTCGCAACACTCATGTTTGGTCAGTAGAAAATCCGCACGCTGTCGGGCACATTTTCAACAAACATTTTCGGTGAATGTTTGGGCTGGCATGGTGAACGGTATGCTCATTGAACCATTTATTCTCCCAAATCGATTGGACGGGACTTTTTACGCAACATTTTGCCTTCCTTGTTAGAAGATGTGCCATTAAGTGTAAGACAATCAATGTGGTTTCTGCACGATGGTGCACCGCCCCATTTTAGACGCGAAGTGCGTGAGTTTTTGAATGAATTATTTCCGAATGTGTGGATCAGACGTAATGGACCCGTAGCGTGGCCTCCGCGATCTCCAGACTTAACACCATGTGATTTTTTTCTTTGGGGAGAAATGAAACGCTTAGTGTACAAAACTGAAGTGCATACGGTTGACGAACTTCGTCTCAGGATTGAGCAAGCTGGTGCTTTCATTCGGGGGAGGGACTCCATTCTCAAAGCCTGCACCGATGCTTGGCTACGTCGTGCACGCACCTGTGTTTTTGAATCAAACGGCGATAACTTCGAACAATACCTATAAAGTACGTTTACCTAAAAACTGAAAACGCGGCAACGCCGTCATATTTGTTACCTCTGTTCGTGGTCTGCACCACCGCCTGAGTCTGCTCGGTAGCGCATCAGATGCTTTCATTTTCTGCTGGAGCGGTATGATTTCGGGCAGAGACGTACTTAGCCCTTCTCGTCAACAGGAGAGTGAGTACTTTTTTCTTTATTTTTTTTTACTTGGCCGCCCTCGTTTCACTACACATTAGCTTTGTTATTTCAAGGGCAGTTGTTTCTGAAAAGGACAACCCCAATTTTGCGGACACCCTGTATAGCACCAAAAAGAGACAACAATGGTATTTGGATGGAGCACAGTGATACACATGAGTGTCAGAAGGCTGACGTTGATGTTATATAGTATGAAATTATAGATAACAGTAACATCTAAAACCTGTCCTGCCTTCAAATAAATAAATCTGTCCAATGTGTCTTTATTGGCCGCCAGATAAGAAGACAGTATAGAGGTGGTAGTGAAACTATAAGCTTGTATATTTAAATACTGATAATAATAAGAATCTTATTTTAATTGAATATGTTGAGCTTATCGCGACATAAATTCATAACGAAATATAGAATCAAAAATTGTGTTCGATTATACATTTCAATAGGACAGGAAGTCCATAAGAGAAAAGCAAGGTTGAGAATGGGGATTAAACGAAGTAATGTCTAATTGAGAATTTGACTATGCTCACTTGTAAAGGAGAAGGAGTACAATGCTAATATGCAATTTATTTTAAAACCCCTTTTCTTGAATAAGGCCAGGTAATCCTATTTTGTTGAAATAACTAAAACTAGGCAATACCCATGTACGACATATACAGGGTGCAATCGTTATGGTAGTCATTATTGAAATGGGAAGTAGGGGTGGTCAAAACAAGTCAAAAAGTTCATATCACCCATGGTTCAAAAGTCAATAGATTTTTGTCTAAATAGCTTTATAGTTTACAACGTTAAGTGCTTTATATCGACCACAATCACCACAATCTTACTGATTTTATCATCTAATCTAAAATGTTTTTAAATTGGGTAATTAACCAAAAAGGTTTTTCTAAGTTAAGAAAAAATTTGTAGTAAGTTTCTTTGAATTAAATATTTAAGACACCACATGATAACAGCGCGTCGGTCTTTCATCATTCTTATCGAACCGGCAATCGATCGCACACGGTAACAGTGGTTAGTTATCGTTTTACATAGCTACGGGCGTGTTGTTTAGTTTTTGTTCGCGTATGTCGTCGTGTTTATTTACAATGTTCTCGAATCAAGAGTTCGCCGACATGTTGTTAGTTGATGGTGAAGCCCGTCAGAATTAAAATCTTGCAGCTCAAATTTATTGCGACAGATTTCGCCAACGGGTACACCCAGACAGAGGGACATTTGTGCAAGTGTACAAAAGTCTTCGCGATACAGCCCACTAACATTCGCACTCGGGAAAGACAGGTTACTGTAGAGCAGGAGGAACAAACTCTAAATATCGTGGAAACCAATGCAGATATCAGCACTCGGGAATTAGGCCGGCGCGTAAGACTATCGCATACCATAGTCCATAGAATCCTACGGCAAAGTTTGCTTTATCCCTACCATGTATAACGAGTGCAGGCTTTGTTATCTTCGCAGAATGACTTTCTATCGGTGGTTTTCTTTAAAAACATTCTAGCGACGGACGAATGTACTTTTACGCGAGCCGGGTATTAAATTTCCATAATACTCACACGTGGGCCCAAAAAAATCCCCATTCCATTCGTGAACGTCATTTCCAATAACGTTCAAAATAAATACTTGGGCGGGTATTCTTGACGATCAGGTAATTGGCCCATTCGAGTTACCCCCAAAGTTGTCAGGAGAAGGATACCTTAGCTTTCTAGCCAAGAACCTACCAGAACTTTTGGAACAGACCTTAGACAACATGCCCTTACAACTGAGACATAATTTGTGGTTCCTTCATGACGGGGCACCACCACCCATTTTTAGAGGCGTCATTCAGTATTTTAATGAACAGTATCCAAATCGCTGGATCGGTCGAAATGTTCCTGATCCTCGAAAATAGCCAGCAAGATCTCGTGTCCTCAATCCGATGGATTTCTGGTATTGGGGAGAACTTAAAGGGATGATTTATGAGGCTGGTCCAATAACAACTGAAGCAGAACTTCGCCAAAAAGTTTTTAATGCGGCTGAAATAATAAATGGACAACTTCGAGGACCTAGAGTAAGAATAAACTGGGTTCGTCGTAATGAAGCTTGTGTGGAAAGTGAAGGACGACATTTTGAACACCTTCCTTACATACAAAAAAAGTGCAGTGTGGGTTTTTAAAAGAAATACAATGTATGTATCAAAATTGTGTTCCCTATTTATAAGTTTATTTTTTTAGTACGTTCAATAAACTTTCACACATCAGATGAAGCGCTGAGACAGTTAGTGGTAAGTCCGTTTTTCAATTGTTTGCATTTTACGAGTACATTATCAAATAATGATACAATACCTAAGAGCCAAAAATAACAAACTCCATCTTTATTTACACTGTGTTCCGTCGTAATTTGCATCTGGCATTGCGGCGTGGTCAGATTTTATTTTACTTTGAAGTGGCGTTTCTCTAAAAAAATGCCGTTTTGACCCCGATGTTATATGAAACTGTTTGCGTCTTTTAACCCCCTCTATCACCCATTTAAATAATGACTATCATAACGTTTACACCCTGTATGCTTTTGAAACCAGAATTAAAAGCCATTTATCTATGTAAAAATCCAACATGTCGTCTGTTAGAAATAATAAGGTGGATGCTAAAACGAAGTTGGAGAGACGAAATTCCACTTATACCATCTTTTAGAGACGAATTAGTGACAATGTGAACGCGCAATTTATTTTGAAATCCCACTACGAATAAATTCAGGAAAGAAATAAAACGTTTTTTGGAAAATTAGTTTTTGTCCGACTCGGTTATTCAAAACTTCCTAAGCGGCGTCTTGATAGTTACCCAAATACACAACTTTCCCTACATTCAAGTCACTTCCGTTTCCTAGGTCCCAATGATCAGGGTCAACTATGAAACACCCGGTTTATTGTCTACATTGATCGCATTGTCCACATGAATATCAAGATGTACACAATTTCAATTATATATACGTATTTTACATGATATATATATAAATATCACTTCAATATACCCGGCTTTTCCCTACACAATTTGAGGAGCAGTCCAACTCTAGTATGTACGCCAATGTCCCTCAATCTGCAGTAACGAACGCCTTCACCCAACTCCGGCACAAATTGCATTTTCCGGTGCCCCATTCTGTCTGCGTCACAGCAAAGTCGCGCTCTATCAAATACCGAAGCGATGACGGGGACGCAAGATGATTTGTCCTCCTCTATTGGCAGGCTTCTTCCTGGTTTTTGCATAATCACATTGAGGGAAACGCGTCGCCCACTTTATTCTGGAGTCCTTGAGGTTAATTTTGGTTTCTTTCTGGTTATGCAGCGAGGCAGTATCGATGGAAAACGCAGGATAAAATTTAAGGAAACAGCGTTGTATACGGCTAGCTACGGTTGCATAAACAAAAAAGGAAACAGATTCGGGTCAGCCTGTCTGTAGTTTTTTTTCAGTTTAAGCAACAGCCAAGGAGACTGTTAATCAGAAATGCCGGAAAACTAGTTTTCGGCTACCGACTGGACGAAGGAAGTCAGTAGTACCGCGTTTGATGAATTTTTCTCTAGTTTGTATAAGTATCACAGTCCCCTCTAATGCACCACATTCTCTCAATGATGTTCCTAATTCCCCGTAACTCTCAGAAATTCACGGAATTTCTTCCTAGATATTGCGGAAAATTGAAGCCAACTATCCTTCTGGGGACTGGCAACATAATTAAAATTGTTTTGTATTGCTTGCTTATTCCTTCTACTATACACTTGTAAACCGCATCCAAGCCTCATCTATGCCGCGTCACAGGAAGCGCGCGAATTTAAAGATCGCTTGCTAGTGTTTGTTTCACAAGAAGTAAATAAAATTCGAATAGATGGATAGAGATACAAGTTGAAATGTTTATAACGATTAAAAAACTGCAATGCCTTAATATTTTTAAAGTATACTATTATTGCTATTACTAACAACAGGAGTTACTTAAATTCAGATCAACATCCATAAGCGAACCTATCCAACAGCATATATTTTTTTCGACCCTTTTGACGTTTTGACAAATATATCGTTCGAGAAAGTAAGCGTTTTGTCTGATCGTCTGAAACAGCCTAATTGGAAAACAGTTGTTACTGTTTCAAGTGCAACGCCATAAAGAAAAGGTTCTGAGTACGTATGGATGCATTATGGTATGAACTTGAACTTTGAAACAAAAAATATAAAGCCTTGTTCAATATTCTGATTATCATTTCTTATTAAACAGTTTCATGTTACTGCCATTAAGGCTTCTCAGTACGTCCATATACGAGCCCCTTCCCACTTTGTACCAGAATATGCCTTTATAAACCAAACATGACGAAACTATTTACTTCTAAAACAATTTATTTTCTCAAAAACATTTTAGATACACTCTAGTCGTAAAAAATACATATTTGAAATCACTTAGACCTATAACTAATAGAACATCTGAACAAATAAACAATGTGCGAATAAATGCGCGAAGTTAACAAAGCAACAATTGAAAGATTACCATTGGGTAACATCAGCTTTATTTTTTATTACGGCTGAAATTATTTGGGGCATAGTGTTAACCAGGTTTTGGCAAAAATTTGGTGTAAAACAATCCCATATTTCTTGAAGCTTTTGTCTCAGTTGTTGTCGTAGAACCTTTTTCATCTCGTGCCACAAAGTTTCAATAGGTCACAGATCTGGACTGCTAGAAACTCATTTCAAGAGTGGTAAATTATTTTCTTCCATCCATTTTATAGCCTTTTTTGAGGTATGGCACGCTGCACCATCTTGCTGAAACACACAATCTTGGCCGGATGTGAAACATTCTTCCATCACTAGTAAAAGCGATTCTTCTAAAATTGCCAAATATTTGTTTGTATCCACATTTCCATCAATGAAATGAAGTTTTCATACTCCTTTTGATGACATACTGCCCCATAACGGAAATTTCACTTTTCTCTTCAGACAGTCAACATGGAATGCTTCATTTTTTTGCGTATCACTCTACTGCGACTGTCACCAACACAAACTTCGAATCGGGCCTCATCACTCCATTGTATTGCACACTATTGTTGAGGTGTCCATTGTCTATGTTCTTTAGCCCACCTAAGCCGATTTTTCGTTTGCAGTGGAGTTAATAGTTGCTTTTATTTGGCCTATAAACAAGTTGTGCAACTTTAGGGTTTTTACTCCACTTTTTTTTATAAGAAAACTTACCTTGCAAGTGCTAAATCCCAGTTTGTGGGCCTCTCTATGAGTTGTGGACCTCGAAATTCGCCTTCCAACAGTGTCACTCCACAGAGCACTTAATTGTAAATAATTGGCACGCCTGTTTTTCACGATTATTCTTCTTAATGCTCTTCGGTCGGCATTTGTGATATTACTTTTTTCACATATCGTGGCCTAATATTAACTGAACCAGTAACGTATATCTTCTAACAGTCTTTCTCACACTGTACCGCGATAAGTCTAAAAAAGTTGCAATTTCTGAGTTTGATTTCCCACAATTAAAAAATTTAATTATCAGTAACCGAATTGTCTCACTAATAACCTTTCCTCTACCCAGTTTGAAAACCTTAACTACCCAAAACTATTTTAAACGTATTCTGACAGCTGTGATTAATAAAAACAATTGTCATGGATTTTATTTTTCACAGCCACCTATGCATTATAGACTTACTTTGCATTGAAATGAAAATAGGTTGATATGCTGTAATTGCAACATGTCTTATTTTTATGCTGCAAATTTGATCCGGGAGTGATAAAGTTGATGTTTTCTACTATATATTATAAAAATATTCATTGTTAATATTTTAAACCTATAACACCCTGCGACGTTTTTATTATTTATGTTTGATAAGAAAAAAACTAAGATTTCAATAGTTGGGCCAACTGAAGTGGGACGGGGCTCGTATTCCTATGCAAAACACGCTCAACTCATTTGTATTTCGAGACACATACTCGAAATTTGAGCATATAAAAGCATAGTGCTTAACGAAAAGAACTGCTAATCAATTTTTTCAAGGACATTTTTTATAAAAAATTTGTGGATATTCAAACTATAAACTGCATGCGCAACGCTCTTCTTTGACCCATTGTTTCAGCACTAGTGCTTGTCTAAAGACAATGCGGTTTTGAACCTAACACAGCTCCAACCTCTATACGATGCTTTAAAGAGCATCGTCATAGAATAAAGAGTGCCTGATCTAGACCTTAGAGTGCCGAGATGTCCCAAAGCAAAGGTTACAGATATATTCACGTCAACTTTACCTACAGTTCAACATGCTAAGCAAAGCTTTCGTCGTTATTTCATGATACTCTGGTGGTATAATGTTTCCAACAAGCGATCGTATAGGCAGAACAACGAATCTGACGCCTGCCCCTGTTCTCATACCGTTCCATTTCAAAAGACGAACCGCGAAGCGGGGTGTTTGAAAGGTGTCCAGAGATTCACAATTGAACGAAAACCCGGTCTTATAGGTAACCCTATACGTTCCAAGTTGAAGAAAATTTGTCGGCAGTTGAACTGTAGGGGCAAAATCACGTGATGATCTCTGCAGCTTTTGTTTTGGATCATCTGGGCACAATGTCTCAAGGCATGCTTTCTTCACTCGATTACGATGCGGTTTAAAGCATCGTGTAGAGGAAGTTTGAAGCTAAATTTTCTTCAAAACCACATTGTAATTAGATAATTGATAGTACTAAAATAAGTAATTAAAGAGTGACTCGATAAATTACGCAATTTACCTTAATCTATTTCCATGGTCAAAGAAGCAAGCAGGAGATCGGAAAACGGAAAGAAACGATTCTCTACAGTATAAAGCTTCTATTTTTATATGGTATCCCTTTAATCTCGTTGTTGTATCTTCAATCCCTAAATGCCCAAAGATCAGAATGTCTGAGTATATCACCTCTGTTCGGCTCTTCAACGTTCTCCAACGGCAAAGTAGGCTCCAGGTTTTCACTGATTATTGTGTGCCCAGGGGCCCCCCAGCTTAAGACGGCTCTGAGCACACGGAAATGATGGCTTCCATGCCAACTCAACAATCGTGTCGACAAATCATTAGCATATCCGGGAATACATCCGACAGTCACGCTGTTAAATCAATGAGGCCTAGGTCATGGAATCCGGCGCGGAAGCTGTACGGCAGTTGAATCTGACTGAATGTAGGATGCATGTCGCGTCTCAACCCATTGTGCGCAAATATCGATCGCTAACAGTGACGTCTCAGGATTTGATGTAAGGGAGGAGACACAACACACCTGGGTTCTTTATATCATGTCTCCTCGGGAGCCCTTTACTCTGAAGAATTTGGGACATCTCATGTTCAAGGTAGTCCAAAAACAGCAGTATCAGAAGCTGGATTAAGAACCCTTCTGGTAGCTTGTTATAATTACTCACCAGATATTCGTGCAATGAAGATTTACGTGCTATGTATCGTTTGCCAACAAAGTCACAGCGATATGTTTGTCCTACTCGCATTATCGGTACTGAAGCCTCAATTGAAGCTAATATCATTAGGAACTTCCCATTAATACTCAAAAATAGTCGATGTTCTTGATTTGTACCTTAGAACTCCGAGGTATTGTAAAATATGCTATTACTGAAGGTGATGGCATACGTCTGGAACCCGTTTTTTAAGCACAAGAAGGATCAAAGAGATGATGCATCTATTACCCGGGACAGGTTCTCAACCTTCAGGCACGACACCGTAAGATGGTTGCTCTTGTCCCTCGACATCGTCAAAGCTTCTAGTCGGGACTTGATTCCTGCCGTTGTACTGAACAGATGTGCGGCTGAGTTCGCTCCAGTTCTTTCGCGTCTCTTCCAGATACCTTACGAACCCGGCACTGTCTCAAAAAGCTACAAAATTGATTATATCCAGCTCAACCCAAACAAAATGATCTAAGACAGAAACTTACACACACCGCCTGACTAATAACAGGCACTTTGGCTTGTGGCATCCAGCAATCTTCGGAGGATGTCACAGCTGATGTCACGCAAGTGTGGGGTAAACCCATCCAGTCGTATGACGAGGCTCATGTTCATGCTCTTGGTATCACGAAAGAGTTCGGTCAGCTATGGCATGCTCTCATGCCCTCACATTCAAACCATCCTATAGCCCTCAAGGCTTTGTACATGGGTGGCTGACTTTCCCTCTCGTTCATAACTATCGAGTTCTCCTTTTCAGTCCACATTGCCAACGCGGGTGTTATCCACGGATTGGACTTGATCTGGCATGAATACCTCTAGTCAATCGATGCAGTAACTGGAAAAAAGCTAAGCTATTTGGGTAGGGCTAGGAGGTACTTTTCTCCGAATAAGCTCCTCACCCAGATAAGACCTAGCCTCAAGTACTAATCACATGTTTTGGGTGCTGCCACTCCGACTACATTAGCCATGCTCGATACTATTCAGAGGAGGGCTGTCGGCTTCATCGATGACTTCTGTCCAACGAACAGGGTCCTTTCTCGCCAACGAGCCGTCGCCGATCTAGCTCTCTTTTACCGATACGACGGCTCCTTTTTCCTTAGGGGACCGAGATTGTGTAGCAATTTGCCTGAGAAGATTGTTTCGTTCTATTAAGCTTAAGCCGCGGTGCCCTATTAATAAGGCTCCGCTCCGGTATAAAACCTTACCTTAGATGAATCTTTTATTTGGAGCAAGTACTCTCAAGTAAGAAGCAGTTTAGTTGCCTAAATGTGCGCGTCATCAGACTCATATCACATGTGTGAGATACCAGGCAGATTTTGAAATTTCTTGCATAGACACAAGCACATTCTGCTTTTCAAAAACCCCTCGCCCTACTTGTTTTTAAGTGGACGAAGTTATACTAAGTGACATATAAATCCGAACACCCAGTTTAAATGGTTTTATTTTAATAAAAGTAGGTGAATGTATTTATCTTACTGTAAATAACAAGTGAAAAAATGTTCAGCCTTATCAGTTGGACATTCCGGTTTTTATACTGCTTTTTTTTACGGAGACCTGTAACATTTCGTCAACTTAGTGAGTTTGATAGGGGCCGTATAGTGGGACTTCGGGAAGCTGGACTTTCTTTTCGGGCAATTGCAGTTAGAGTGCAAAGAAGTGTAGACACTGTGGTTAGGTGTTGTCAGGCATGGCTTCGAGAAGGCCGTACGCAAAGAGCAAGGGGCACTGGACGCCGCCGTAGAACAACAGACCGTGAAGATCGCCGCCTAAGATTATTGGTCTTTCTCCACTACCAGGTCCATTGCAAATGAATGGTTTGCAGAACACGGAAGACCTATTGGCATGCGAAGTGTTTACCGACGAATGAGAAGTTTTGGCTTGTTTTCATACCGGTCACACTGAGTCCTCCCTTTAACTCGAGAACACCGACGTAATCGCCTTGAGTGGTGCAGACAACGGTCACTCTGGGATCAGGAATGGAACAGTATTGTCTTTAGTGACGAGTCTCGATTTTGTTTAGGCATGCACGATGGTCGTGCCAGGGTTAGAAGGCGACGTGGTGAAAGGAGGAATCCACAGTTATTTGTTGAAAGACATGTTCATCACACTGTTGGAGTTATGGTTTGGGGTGCTATAGCTTATGGTTCCAGGTCACCTTTAATCTTTATCAGAGGTAACATGAACGCGCAGCGTTATATCCACGAAGTTCTAGAACCCCATCTTTTACCCTATCTTGACACCCTGGCAGATCGAACTTTCCAACAAGATAATGCCCGACCACATGTTGTAAAAGTCACAATAGACTTCTTTCAGCATAATGATGTCACACTGTTACCATGGCCACCAAGATCTCCCGACTTATCCCCAATTGAGCACGTGTGGGATATGATGGGTAGGAGATTGCTCAATTTGCAACGTCCTCCTCAGACTCTAGAAGCACTTCGAGAGGAGTTGAGGGTTGCCTGGAATGAGATACCACAGGAGGACATTGACCACCTGATCAGAAGCATGCCTAGGCGCGTTGGAGAATGCGTAGCAAATCAGGGTGCATCCACACATTATTAAAGGTCAAAGGGCTTTAAAGCAGTGCAATCATTTTGAAATTTTTATCATTTACTTATTATGCTTCATTAAGTACTTATACAAAATTTTATTAAAATAAAACCATTTAAACTGGGTGTTCGGATTTATATGTCACTTAGTATAGTAAGCTGGAATGCGGGTTGATAAAATAAATGTAGGGATACTAAATTTCGCCATAGAAGCGTCAGTTGAAAATTTCAAAATGGCGGAAGACGCTATCTTGGAACATTATGGGCGTTATGTCATGCGTTATTTTGAAGTCCTTTATATCTTATGAGCCGACAATATGAAACGTCTTGTAAAATGGCGGACTGACAGACGTCAAAGCTCAGCATTTTTGTACATACACTGAATCGCTCATAATACAATAACCAATCTTCTTCACTTGCAGGATCTATCCGAATATGAAGTGAAATATGAAACATTCTGTTTTATGAAAATTTCAAAAACTGTCAGTTTCGTTCAATGGAAAGTCTATATAATAATACACACTTGCATGGACCTTCCAAAAATACGTATATTGATATCACATACAAACTATAGCGTTTTAATGATAAGGTGTTTTGTTATAAGCCATCCGATGTACAAAAGCGGTAAGCCTTGACAACCTGCCAGTTGGATATGAATGAAAATAACTGTATACCTCATGGTTACAAAGTACTGTTAGGGAGCTTGAAAGTGAGTTATTCGGTGTCCCCCCATTCCATTTGAAAGGTAGCGCTCATCTGCCATTTTGAAGTTTTAAACTGCGACGTCCACGTTAAAATATAGTATGAATTTTACCACTCCAAACCTCAAGTTGCCTACTTGGCCGGCAAGGGTATTATGTAAAAAAACTAAAAACGTCAAAAAAATGACGAAATGTCAGATTAGCTGGTTTTTGGTGCGCAACCAGTTCTCTAACATTTAAGTAACATATACAGGGGTGCGTTTGTAAATCACTTGGCAATGTAATGCCGTACATAGTAGTGGAATGTAGATTGACGGATGAAATTTTACTCTGGAATACTGTGAAACTCTATTTTTAGAACGCCTAAATTATTACAGAGTCATGTAATGACTCTTGATGACATTGGACTAATTTCTAACCACATTTTCTGCGACCATTGTAGTTACTATAAGACACGAGGGATACGAGGTCGCATTTATCATGAAAAATATGCAGGGTGTTCCTTAATGATATGCGAGTATTTGAAGTTGTGAATCTACATGAAAAATTAATGTTAATGTGCTTTATAAACTATTGTCCAAAAATGTTTCCTTACAAAAACTCGTGGTGTTGAAGTTTTAGGAAAAAATGGAATTTAATTAATATTTTCTGAACCGCTTCAGATATTTCACTGATATTCAATACGTAGGAAAGTTAATAAAGTTGCATATTTTTCAATGTAAAAATAATTTTTAGCTTTAACAGTGGCGTGCGTACGGGTATTTTTTGAGAAAAAAATAGTACGCCAATGGTTTTTTGCCAAATAAAAATCACTTTGAATTCCTCGCTTAATTTAAGACAAATGATCCCTCTTGAATTGTTTTCCTTCGATGCGCCATCTTTGAGTGAAAAGATAAAAACCGTTCTATTGTCCAACTTGCAAAATTATTATGAATTTAATTGGAAAAATTAAACACATTAGGGGTAATGAACAACAACAGATGACAACATAAACATAACATTAAAACCAACGAAATGATTACAAAAATTGTTGAAAATGGCCCCCTTCACTTAGTATGCATGCTTCCGCCCTCCTTCTCATGGAACTGCGCACTCGTTGAAATATCCCTGGAGTGTTTTTTATTCGATCACAAGCTGCAGTTATTATTTCTCTTAATTCCTCTACAGTGTTAATGGGACTTGTGTAAACAAGTGTCTTAAGATAGCCCCATAAAAAGAAATGTAAACTGTTGAGGTCTGGGGACATTGGTGGCCATTCACGGGGCCCACCGCGGCCAATCTAACGATTTGGATAAACAGTTTGTAAACAATTACGAACCGCTACACTGAAATGGCCTGGTGCACCATCATGCTTGTACCACATATTGTTTTTTATTACTAACAGAACATCATCAAGCAGCAAAGGCAACTGTTGTTGAAGACAATTGAGGTAAGTCTGTTCGTCAAGTCGTCCCGGCAAGAAGAATGGGCCAATAAAGTGGTTGCTAATATTGGAAATGGGTTTCGGTTACGGCATAGGGATTTTCTTCTACCCACAAATGATTATTGTGGAAATTCTGAATGGCACTTCGAGAAAAATTTGCTTCGTCCGTGAACAGAATTTGACAACCAAATAAGGTAAACAAACAATGAACCATGAGAATGACAAGTGACAGGATTCTGAGGTCGGGAAGAAAGCACAATTTTGACGTTCCATAAGGATTACCTTGTTCTATTTCCGAACGCATGAAACACGTACGTCAAATAATTACGAACGCTAAGAATGTTACAGAGTAGTACAAAGTACACTCTGTAACAATTTACGAACGCAGCCCAGCTACAAAACGACTTCACAACAATCTTGTGTTAAGTTAACATCCTGTAGAAAACCCTACGTTATGTCACAAAAAACCTACGAAATGTTAAAAGAAAGACGAAATGTCACTTTTCAAAGTACGTAATACCCGTGCCGTTCAGAAAAAAAAATAGGGGTTAGACCTTTTTGAAAAGCATTTAGCTCCACCCTCCGCATGGAATGGATGGCATGCAATATATCGTTAGATTTCCAAATGGAATTTCAAGAAAGGGCAGCTGATCGGATGTATATAGATAACGTGATACGTGTTGTCGATCAGTGGACGCGCCAAAACTGACGTCGTTGGCCGCGTGACAAATCATGGCTATACGAGTACGTATACAGGAAAAACGCAACCAATGCATATTTTCAACATGCATCTTAATTCAAGGAACTAGTTTAACGTCCTGGCAACGCGGCAGATTGCCGTGTCAGTGTTGCTAGGCAACGCGGTGAGCTTCGCTATCCAGCTGGCTTCTATCTCTTTCCACCCTATCCGTCTATACACACTTCCCTCTTGTACACGTTGAACTCAAGCCGTCAGGCAAATTTGGTTTTACCTGTATTTGAAGGCCGGTGGTTACCACATCGCAAATGGAATAGTCAAGTTGTACTTACTGCCATCAACATCCACACACACAGATCCTGGACAGCAATTCTCATTGGCAGTGCACTGCCTGCCATAACATGCCTCGTCGTCAATGTTATCGTTGACGAACTCTTCAAGACCTTCTGTGCCTCCCTCCCTCTGTAACAAAAAGATAAATGAATATTCATCAACACATACAACTTACAGCTTAGACCTCCAGTAATGCGATCTCAGAAGCAGAATTTACATCACATCAGAGCCAAAGATTGATAACAAGCCTCAAGATGTTTAGACAACACGTACAAATAAGTGCTAAGTTAATATCTTGTAGAAAAACCTACATAATGTCAAAAAAAAATCAGCATAATGTCAAAAAAAATCGGCATAATGTCACTTTTCAAGATACCTGATACCCGTGCGGTATGCTAAGCTGTAATGTCTGACAAGTAGCGAAGACTTAGCAGCTACACCTTTTTTGAAAAAAGATGTTTGCCAAGGGTTCAGGAGACCAAAAGTGAGACTATCTGGTGATCTTTACCATAACCTAGATATTGATCTCAAAGGTCATTTGGAGGGAACTTCATAAATCCAAATATCAGTCACTATTTTTCGGGTTTTGCATAGGAATCATATTTCATACATGCGATCCGATGACGATTATGTGAATGTCTGGAAATCAAAGGTTGTAGTCGCTACCTAAATTTACAAGGATGGAGAATAGGAACTTTGCCAACAAAAGAAAACTGTAAATACAGGCTGACTCAGTTTCAATACCTGCTTTTTATAGTAGTAAATGCTCCTATAACCTTTACAGAATCCACTGACCGTTAAACCTGCCTACGTATTTCGGATATAAAAAACAATGTTCATAGCACAAACACAGCAGGGATGGAGCAAAGTTCAAACTCGCCTGTTGCCTCCATCCTCTTTAATCCTTATTAAAATCACATGTCAGTTGTATTTTTTAATCAGACTTTGCGCCCTTTGGCTATGTAATCGCCCCAAACAAAACATTCAGCATTACCGTGAAATCGTAAGGCTGAATCTGGCAAAGCTCATTATGAACATTTTCTGGTTGCTTGTCTTTTTAATATGACAGAAAGGATTTTGGGGAGATTAGTGTAAAGTTAGAACCTCTAATAATATTATTGTGAATTTAATAAGTTACTCTACTCCAGACTTAGGCTCACAGATTTATATCCAACACCTATGGTAGATTTCGAGGGTGAGTTTTTAGTGCGTAATCGGTCAATAGCTCCGTTATTTTATAATATGCCTAGAAAAGTTAGTTGCAGAAGTTATGGGTAACTCAATACTTAGAAAATATGCCGCTCTCTACACGTCAAATCATGGGAGATTCATAACTATGTGGGGATACAAGCATACTATATTCTAGCTCTGGAAATACTTTTGATGTACCAAATAATATAGGCCTTGGGCACCTACATCTGAAGCTATCAGATATTTTGTCTGATAAAACACTAAACTTTCATAAAGTAGTAAAATGTCAAAATGAGTTCCATATTTCAGTGTCTCGTCATTTAGATGATTTTTTGCGATTCGTATATTGTCTTTCGGTGTTTATACAGGGTGTAAACGTTATGGTAGTCATTATTGAAATGGGTAATAGGGGAGGTCAAAACAAGTCAAAAAGTTCATATGACCCATGGTCCAAAAGTCAATGGATTTTTGTCTAAATGGCTTTATAGTTTACAACGTTAAGTGGTTTATATCGACCACAATCACAATCTTACTAATTTTTATAATCTAACCTAAAACGTTTTTAAATTGGGTAATTAACAAATAAATGGCATTAAGTTTTTCTAATTTAAGCTAAAATTTGTAGTCAGTAAGTAAGCAACTTTCATTAAATTAAATATTTGAAACACACACGTCAAGAGCGCGTCGGTCTTTCATCACTCTTATCGAACCAGCAATCGATCGCAAACTGTAACAGTGGTTAGTTATCGTTTTGCATAGATACATTACTTATCGTTTTGTCGATCAGGTCATCGGGCCTGTTGTTTTGTTCTTGTTCGCGTACGTCGTCGTGTTTATTTACAATGTTCTTGAATCAAGAGTTCGCCGACATGTTGTCAGTTTACGGTGAAGCGAGTCAGAATTCAAATCTTGCAGCTCAAATTTATTGCGACAGATTTCGCCAACGGGTACACCCAGACAGAAGGACATTTGTGCAAGTGTACCAAAGACTTCGAGATACAGGAAGTGTTCAGCCTACTAATATCCGCACTGGTGAAAGACAGGTTACTGTAGAGCAGGAGGAACAAATTTTAAATATCGTGGAAGTCAATGCAGGTATCAGCACTCGGGAATTAGGCCGCCGCGTAGGACTATCGCATACCATAGTCCATAGAATCCTACGGGAAAATTTGCTTTATCCCTACCATGTACAACGAGTGCAGGCCTTGTTACCAGAATACTATCCTCGCAGACTAACATTCTGTCAGTGGTTTTTGTACAAAAACATTGAAAATCCGGATTTTTTTAGAAACAATCTAGCGACGGACGAATGTACTTTTACGCCAGATGGGATATTAAATACTCACACCTGGGAACAAGAAAATCCTCATACCATTCGTGAAAGTCATTTCCAACAATGTTTTAAAATAAATATTTGGGCGGGTATTCTTGACGATCAGGTAATTGGCCCTTTCGAGTTACCCCCAAAGTTGTTGGGAGAAGGATACCTTAGCTTTATAGCCAATAACCTATCAGAACTTTTGGAACAGACCTTATATAATATGCCATTACAACGGAGACAGAATTTGTTGTTTCTTCATGACGGGGCACCACCACACATTTTTAGAGGCGTCATTCAGTATTTGAATGAACTTTATTCAAATCGCTAGATCGGTCGAAATGCTCCTGATCCTCGAAAATGGCCAGCAAGATCTCTTGACCTCTTTCCGATGGATTTCTGATATTGGGGAGAACTTAAAGGGATGGTTTATGGGGCTGGTCCAATAACAAGTGAAGCGCAACTTCGCGAAAAAACATTTAATGCGGCTGAAATAATAAATGGTCAACTTCGAGGACCTAGAGTAAGAAGAAACTGGGTTCGTCGTAATGAAGCTTGTGTGGAAAGTGGAGGACGACATTTTGAACACCTTTAAATACAAAAAAGTGCAGTGTGGGTTTTAAAAAGAAAAACAGTGTATGTATCAAAATTGTGTTCCCTATTTATGAGTGGATCCTTTTAATACGTTCAATAAACTTTCACACACCAGATGAAGCGCTGAGATAGTTAGTGGTAAGTCCGTTTTTTTAATTGTTTGAATTTTACGAGTACATTATCAAATAATGAAATGATACCTAAGAGCCAAAAATAACAAACTCCATCTTTATTTACACTGCGTTCCGTCGTAATTTGCGTCTGGCATTGCGGCGTTGTCAGATTTTATTTTACTTTAAAGTCGCTTTTCTCTAAAAAAATCAATCACCTATTTAAATAATGACTATCATAATGTATACACCCTGTATACTCAAAACGCGCTGTTTCCTGAAAAACTATTGAAATGGAATATCCTGTATATTTTTAGCATTTTAGATTTAATTTGATATCCAATTTTTGGGGTGTTTGCTTGCTAAATTAAGATAAGTAAATACCACATCATCCCTGGAAACGGATGATTTTTTGTGAGCGGGAGGTAGTTTCAACGAAGGTTTGCACCAACCCTCTAAAAATCTTGCCTTTTCAGGACGTGAAATTTACTGAAATATACAGAGCGTTACTCGGAGCTTTACATTTAAAGAAATTGCGGAACACTTGTTGACTACTGCGAAACCCCAGCAGATCGTGTAAGTGTCGTCTATCCCTTTTACTATCCACGGTTTCTAGCGGAGAGGTATATAACTATATATATAATAATAGATATTATATTTTTTGGATGATATATGACATCCCAACTAACAATACTCACTCCTATTAGAGTTGCAAGAATGATTATGCAGTATTCCTTACACAGCATTGTATACTGTAAGAACATTGACAAAACCCTCTTAGAACAGCTAGACAAGCGGAATGGGCACACCTAATAGGACACTTTAGTCATTTAAGAGGTTGTATAAGGGCTGCAGGTTACAGTTATACCACAAAAGTGTAAGCCTCTTGCAGCCGCCATAGGACATTTGCATCAGTGCAAGATTCAGTTTTTGACAACTATACAACTATTCTGTTACGTAATTCTACTTTATTGCAACCAAAATATTTCTTATGTATTGTATAGACGAAGTGAAGGATATATAACTAACACATTACAGTCATTGTTTACTTACATATCGGCCATTGTGAATTTCATACACAGGTATACGATAAACTTCTACACTGTGATATAGGGCTATTGAATTACTTGAGCAGCAAATTTTATTGTGATTATCGGGCAAAGTAGTTACGCAATTTCTACGGGCTTCGTATTTGATTCATATTTTAATAATGATCAAAAGTATGTCTAGATTTTTAAGATGGAGAACTGAACTTAGCTGCGTTAAATCTTCCACAAATCCTATATTTAGACACAATTACACTAATGTTTATCACTTTATATCTGTAATTTCGAACTGAAACATAATTATTTAATATATTATTAAATAGAGGAATAAATGTTTGCCCAATATGGCGGGTGGTTGTGTATAATCATGGCATCGTCCATGTTGACTTTAGTTTATTAGAATATTTTGGTGTTGCCCAGAATTTGTACCAGATGTACGTTATATCTTCTGTTTGAACACTTGATAAAACCTTTTGAACCAATATGCATGCATTGTTTGTCTTAAAACATTGGTTATGGCCTTTTAACAAAAATATGACAGCAGAAAGTTAGGTTATGGTGAAGTTGTATACCAACATATTTAGCAACAAATGTATGCCGAGCAGAGCAATTGTGTACTACAAAAGTTGTAATATTGTTGCATATGTACAGCCTTTAACAGTTACTAAACAACAGTTGTATAAGTGCTTCCGTTGGGAGCAATTTGTTGGTAAGGTAAGGTAAGGTAGTAAATTTGCACAGCAAAACAGCAAGGCTCGGGTTTGTCTTATAAAGGTTACCATGGATGCCACAACACAACCATTTTGACTAACGTGCAAATATGCGGTATAAAATAGTTGTATCAACGTTTATGCAACAGTTAAAGATTTGTCCTATAAGGTGTTGTAACTATGCTATAAGAATATTTTAAACACCACACTTTAGAGCAAATATGTTGCAGAAAGCAAATTTGCATTCCACACAACATTAAGCCAGAATTTTGGTGTTCAGGCAACAATAATAGAGAGCTTGTATGGCTGAACGGTTCTTTTACCAAAAGCTTATAGCACTACTTTGCTAGTTGGGATGCACATCGCGAAAAAACACTAACTGTTGCCCCTGCTACAACTTGTAAAGTAGGCTACTGTTACGCCAAGAATGAGAAAGCTTTATAGTTTTTGAAAATTCGTCTTCTGGCGGTGCAGAAAGAGATTAAAAATGAAGGCAATAAGAGACGTCGTTTTTTGACTTTTTATAGGATCCTTTTTATTTTTGAAGAAATTTTCTCTAGTGCGTTTATGTTATCACTTCAGATCATTTCTTATCAGCTGGTCGTTCATTCTGAGATCTATTTTTCAACTACCCAAGGGCTATACCACACCGATCTCATGAGCTGTAGCCGTGTGTTCCTACCTTAACTGTAATGTATATTTAACGTCTGGATTATCTCGCATCTGCACCGCATAAAGGAAGGAAAAACTGCGACTCTATACCCGGAGACGTTCTGGAAAATGTATTTCACACTAAGTGCCTAGATAAAAAGCTTCATCTTGCGGATTACTTTATGCTCGTAGAGGGAAAAAGATGGGGCCTTAGGGTTTTATAGCGCGACAACGAAAATGAATTTAATGCAGCATCAACGCAGTTCCTTAATCCAGGTGAGTTTTCAGTGTTCTGTAGAGTGACTAAGAATAACATTGTTTCCTTTTTGACATAAACAAGTAGCTGTCTGGAACTATTTTATCTTTATCCGCCTTCATAAAATAAATAACAATGATTTGTAGGCTGTAGCTATGTGGTGCACACATCACAAAAAACAAAGCGACATAGCGTGTGTACATGTTCATACAGCGGAAACTGAAAATATTTCTCCCAATGCCTTCTTCAGCTATGCTCCTCCTTCAGTGGTGTCTCCTCCCCAAGAACGTGACAAGAAGGGACAACTGAATATTCAGGCAAAAGAAATTGTCCTCAACGTTTATAAGAACGAAATTTTATAACATCCTGAAATAAAAATTCATGATATTGAAAGACGAAGCTGTTGGATTCAGTTGATAAATTTGATCGGAATTCCATCAGACGCAAAGCCCAGCAATTTTTTTAAGGCAGGAAATTCCCTCCATAGACAAAGTATTACAGGAGGTTAATAGTAATCAAGACTCACTTACTTTCAAAAGGCCCACATTCTATTTTGTGTATAGAAAGCGGGGCAGAAATAGCATTATGATGGACAGCCAACAGAATATTTTTTCGAGAAGAACCATTTAAAATCAATAAAGAAATACCGTGAACAAGGCAGGAAGATTTATTACTAGGATGAAACCTGGATAAATGCAGGACATACAGAACCTGAAGTATGGGCTGACTCTACAATTAAATCAGCAAGACAAGCCTTCTTAGATGGTCGTGTATCTAACCAATTCGTCATTTGTGTTGTAAAAATGCCGTCGAGTAGACTGAATCTATGAGCCCACGCTGAAAACTTAGCTACACTAAACTTAGCTATATCTGGTAGATTTCGAAACAAGCCCTGTTAGATACTCTGTTTGTATTATTTATTATTAGTTTTCTTGAATATTATATGAAATAATTATTTCCAGGAAAAGCAAAACGATTTGTAATCTGTCACATTGGCAGCGAAGATGGCCTTCTGCTCACTGCCCCATGGTCAAAGAAAACCACCATGAAGAAATGAAGATATGGACGGGAGTTCATTTGAACAATGGTTTGAAGAAACGCTCCGAAAGCTTGACAACAATGCCATTATTGTACCTGATAATGCTGCATAGCACACTAGAAAACTAGACAAAATTCCCACAATGTCCACAAGGAAGGCAGAAGTTCAACAATGGCTCCTATCAAGAGACATCAGTTTCAACGGAAATATGGTGAAAGCAGAGCTTATTCAGCTAGTAAGGCAGCACAAATATAAACATAATCTTAATGTTATTGACGATGGCTGAAAACAAAAAAAATGCCGTTTTAAGGCTAATCCCTTATCACTGTGAATTAAATCCGATTGAAATGATTTTACAAATATAAAAAACTATGTGGCTTTAAACAATAGAGCATTCAAATTTTCTGACGTGAAAAATTTGTTTTATGAAGCTGTCAACAGAGTGACGGCAATTTTTTGGAAAGATTGCATCCGTCACGTTCAAGAGACAATCGAAACACAGATGTGAGATATGGACAATATGTTCGATATTCAAGTTGAACCTGTTATAACTATTATTAACCATTCGGACGATGACTCAAGTACTTATAGCGAATAAAGTGGTGTGAAAAGTATGTGCACTTCTTTCTATAAAAATGATCACTTATTTTGTCAGATTATTCTGAGACGATCTTGCTTTTGAGCATGTTGTGCTTTTTCTGTGCGTAAATGGACTAAGAAGAAGGTATAGTTCGCGAATTGAAGGTTCAGTCACCATGTGACTGCTAAATTGCGAAGAATCGAACTGTATAGTAGATGTGGTCTATTTACTGTTGAATAGAATAAACATGATCTGCACGAAACAAATGTTCATGGACTCTAGTGCTAGCTGGCGCTTTGCCCTGCCTTGTTTCGATAATAATAATAGTAATAATAATAATAATAATAATAGATGTTTTTGCAACACAAGTTCAAAAGATAGCACTGCTAGGAACAGCCCACATCTTGCAGAAAGCCCTTTCCGACTAAAGACCTTAGAACTCAGGCAGAGTTCCGGTCAAGCTCATCCCTTCCTCTAGGAGTGAAATACAGAATAATAATAATAATAATAATAATAATAATAATAATAATATAACTGGCCAGACATACTACTGATCGATAAAAATAAACGGAAATCATACATAATTGATATCGCAGTGCCACTCACAGCAAACATAATCAGAACGAATACACCAAGGCTGAAAAGTACCAAAACCTTGCCATTGAAATCAAAAACACTTGGAAACTATCAGAGGTCTGTATAATACCAGTAGTAGTGTCTGTGGAAGGGGCAGTCTCTGTAAATGTCCACTCTCACTTAGAGAAAATCAAAGTTCCAGCGCATTTTATTGCATTGATGCAGAAAGCCGCAATCTTGCAAACATGTCACATAGTTCGCAAGTTCTTTGCAATAGGCTGAGGTGAATTCCTCCCCTGTTGTGTACATACCCCGTGTGTAACGGTGAAAGACCAACCAAAAACGAATAATAATAATAATAATAATAATAATAATAATAATAATAATAATAATAATAATAACAATAATAATAACAATAATAATAATAACAATAATAATAATAATAATGTGGGATGTGCCGGTAATAACGGATCGGACAATAAAAGTAAACCCACCTGACATTATAATTCTTAACAAAAAGGAGAAAACTTGTCAAATGACTCATATAGCGGTTTCCGACGATTCCAATGTAAAATCGAAAGAAAATGAAAAGATGTGTAGGTACCGAGGTCTCCAGATAGAAATACAGGGGATGTGGCATGTGAAAGCTTGGATAACTCCTGTCATTGTCGGTGCATTAGAAACTACCACCAAAACCTTCCACGGAAATTGTGACTCAATACCCGGTAAACCAGCACTCTCCGAATTTAAAAAACGGTACTACTAGGAACATCGCATATACTAAGGAAGGTGCTTGGATAGTCTTTTTGATACCTGCTTATTTCCTTTATTGCCAGGACGTCTGTGGAAGAAAAGATAATAGTAATAATAATAATAATAATAATAATAATAATAATAATAATAATGCAAAGTTGCAATAAACAGGAAGTCCCAAAAAAGTTGAATAACCTGTGCATGCGTTTAAAGCCTTATACCTAACTAACTATTACATAATATACTATCGGTTATATAGACAATCTTAGCTGAGAGACCAAAGATTAGGAAAAAATACATTCAAATCAATTTATATTACCAATGTTATAAATCAAAAAAAAGATCACGGAACAGTCTTTTCCAATTACCCTTCAAAACAATAAATATTTCTCATATCTAGCATCTGTTGAATCGAAAGTCCAGGCTCGTCAATTCTTTTTTCAGTTTGCTAACATGGAGGAGGCAATCTTTCAGGTGTACAGGCACTATATTACATGGTTTTCACATAAAAAAAAAGCTACTTTGTCTAACATTTTTTGTAAATTTCGGTACACACAGTATGATTTTCAGCCCTTATACGTTATCGTGTTTGACTGACTAGATCTCACAATTTGAATAACGTATAGTTGCTATGCTTTCGTAAGTTGTCCGAGAGACCCAAACCATGCTGAGGAGTAGCCAAAAATCACTAAACAGCTGTATATGCTCGGTCGGATGAAAATAAGTTCGTTGACTTATTTGGATTACACAGGGTGTCCACAAATTTGTGATTTTGAAACATTTATTTACCAGTCGGTCGGAAAAAATGCACACTCGTACAGAAATATCGGACTTCTCGATATGATTATAATTTAAGGTGTTTTCAAAGTGCTACCGAGGCCTCGCGGGTGTATGCAGATCGCTATCTCAGACGATATCATCCGCGCCGCGAAGATGTGTTTACCCTGTGCAAAGAGCTGGATGTAGGTCGTTTGCAGGAATGTCGAGGTAGACTTAGACAATCCCAAATGGTGCAACCTGAAGAAGGGGTGTTTAATGTTGCAGAAAAATATCATTTGACAAGCACAGGGGAGGTGGCTAGACAAACGCAAATCTCCAAGATTTGTGGTAAATGCTGTGTGATGATGAATTGTACCCTTTTGTACAAGCCCTCCAAGCTGAGGATTTTTCCACAACAGTGCGCTTTGGAGAGTGGTAGTCCATATTAAACACGGACGGATCAACCTTCACGCTTAACGGGGTGAATAATTTCCGAAATACTCAAGTGTGGTCATTGGAAAATCCTCACGTAGGTAGTCCGTCGGTCACATTGTAATGTTTGGGCGGTGTGGTAAATATGGTATGCTCATTGAACCTTTTATTCTCCCCAATTGACTGGACGGTATACAATAGCTAGACTTTCTGCAAAACATTTTTCCAACGGCGACAACGTCGAACAGTACGTAAAATAAGTGGCAGAATTGCACTTGAAATTTCTCTGCAAATGAACGGTGAGTACTTTTTCATTATTACTTTTCCACCTTTTTGCTACCTTTTCACCGTACATTAGCTTTGTTATTATTTCAAGCGTAGTTATACCTGAAAAAGAACGTCTTAGCGTTCAGGATACCCTGTATACAGTGCCTTTGAGAGAGGTCTCCCTCCCTACTTATTTTCTGAACGAATCAAGTTAATTAGCTGAAATTTGGGGTGATAAGAATAATGCACGAATTCTATATATTGGCGTAAAGATGACAGTCGATGACTACCAGACTACGTGATAACTAATTTTGAAGCTTCTTATATCTTCTAATGGTTTGTTCGTACAGCCTGTTTGCTAACAATCAGTCGCTGACTGTATTAAATTGCGTACATGAGAACGTTAGGGAGCAGCTGTGACCGCAGTAGTAGACTCTTCGGTCTCCTGATCAGTCGCTGTGTGCTGTGCGGGTTCGAATCCCGTCCCAGGAAAAATTTTTTTTTTGCTATGGATGTTGTGATTATCCGTAGGTGGTAGGCGGTCTCTGACTGTCGAACGCGGAGGTGCCACCCAGCGGATCTCTTAGGTGGGCCCAGAATGCTGCATGCACACGTGTACCCTCGCCAGAGTCCGTGTGGCGTTCCCCCTTTCCCCTGTTTCCCCCGATAGCCCCACGGCACCCCATGGATGTTTAGGCCTTAGGCCTTCGTGGTGGTTTTAGTATAAAAAACAAAAAAAAATGTTACGAGTTGGCTGAGGGAGGTCAGACCTATTATCGACAACTAATCTGCTGTTCGTAAAGAAACTTTTGACTGTTTGATGACTGTCAAATCAGTTAACAGATAATTTGCCAGTAAATTGTCAGAGCTGGAAATCAAGTACAGTAATTATTCGAATGTAAAATTTTTCAGAATGAAGTAGACAATTTTGAAAAATTTAGGGATTAATTTGCTGTAAACCAGAATGATCTAGGATTTTTCGTCCAACTGTCCAAATGTGCCTGAATTTTCCTTTACAGAGGAAAACATGGACACTTCCAAGAAAAAATTACAGCACCCAAAAATGTCAAGTAATTACCATTCAATTCCCAAATAAAAAGTATAAACATAAATTCGAAGAAATATAATTTTACACATCGAATGACAAGTTGAAGAAGTAAATACATAGTAAGAATTCTGAACAAACGTCTTTGGTGATTAAATATATAAGTATTTTGAATGACTTTTAATTAAACTCGGATTACAGGGTTTTTGTTCCCTGTTCCCTTGTCGCCCACCCTCGAAGTGTATGCACAAACAGTATTTCTATATTTTATCTATGTAAGTCCAACCCAAAGCTGATGAAAAAATATACAAAATAACGAATTCTGGAGATTTTGTGATACAGCTTTTTCTCACGGGTGCCCACGGACAGGGAGTGACTGTTTCTGCTGGGGTGAAAATATTATTTTCCCTGTACAGGGTATTTTAAATTCGACCCTCACCATTGGGATCTCAGATACGAAGTCACTTAAATAGAGGCAAAGTTGCGTATTCAGATAATCAGCAAAATGACGCTTAGAAAGTTTTAAAATTGAAAGTAGTAGTTCGGAAAGAGACGTAAAAAACGAAATTTCCGAAAATGGTTTTAATTTTCTCCTGAATTTATTTGTGGTGGGATTTCAAAATAATTTCCACATGGACTGTGCCACATTTCCTCCTCTATAAGCCGGCACAATTAGAATTTCAATATGACGTTTTGTCTCTTGTCCCCCAGCATCAACTTAATTTTTTCTCATACACGCCATATTGGATTCTTACACACATGAATAGAATTTCTATTCTGAATTAAAAAATGTATGTCATACATTGACATTGCAAAACCTCAGTTATTCCAGAGTTTCCTAGGTAGACCTTGAAATTATCAGATTACATTTGTGTACATAGCAACAGAGTTTGGAAGACTGTGAAGATCTTTGCCTATTTATGGTTATTATTGTTATTACCATCAATAAAATTTTCACTTCAAATTCAGGTTTCACCATATCTTTTTATTTCCTTTTAATTTTCATCCAACAATAAATTTATGGTCAACTAACAATCACTGAATTTAGGGCTTAAAAAGTCCATTTAAATGTATAAAATTCCGTATGAAAAACATATTTGATGATGGAAGTCGAAAAAAGAAATGTCGAATTGAAAATTTGACTACGCCACCTTGCAGACGAGAATAAGTAACAATGACAATTGAAATCCCTCCTCGAATAGAGCGATTTTGGGATAAATCTGGTGAACGAAACAAACATCTGATAATTTCAAGGCCTACCTAAGAAATTGTGTTTTTCTTAAAGTAATCAAGGTTTGACAACGTCAATGTATGACGTATTATGCATTTTTTCAATCAAAATTAAAAACTCTATTCATCTGTGCAAAAATGAAATATAGCGTCCTTAAGAAATAATAAAGTTGATGCTGGAGCACAAGAGACGAACCGTCATATAGAAATTCTGATTATGCGCTCTTGTAGAGGAGAAAACGTAGCAGTGTTAATCTGGAATTTATTTTAAAATCTCAATATAAACAAAGTCAGGAAAAAATCAGAACAATTTTCGGAAAATTCAGTTTTTCCATTACTCTACGGCAGTACCTTGAATTTCGAAACCTTCTAAGTGTCATTTTGTTGACTACCCCATTTCAGCGACTTCGTATCCGTTACAGTTTCCAAGATCCTAATGGTGAGTGCCAAATTAGAAACACCTTGTATATGCAGACTCTTACTGAAAGAAAGAAGTGAAAATACTACAAGGACTTAATAACGTCTTTGAATAATAAAGAAATCTAAAACGGCTGAACATAACTACAATTATCAAGATATGCTTGCATAGCTATAGGTACGTTTCACAGAGTTCTCAACATGGACAAAAAGAACTGAAACTTCGAAAATACATAGAAGTAAGACTTAAATCGCGTAATTATAGTGTATTTACACACAAGATAGAATGGATGCGTGATTGCCAAAAGCAAGGACGGCGTATAGGGCCGCTTTCAGGGCTACCTCCGAATGATGGACTACCACTAACGTGTTGTAAAACAAAGATGACAGTATTTAACGAAATGATCTAACATAGTGAAGTAGTTATAGTTAAGGGTGTCGTAAAATCAAATTTTGATTCTTGAAGGGGTGCTAAGTCTTTCTACAGGTTTTTCAAACTAGACAACATGGAGAAATACATACCAGAGGTAACCAGCTGCTCACTATGCACAATGAATCCGTAGTAAATGAGAGATGACACTTTTGTACATGGAATAAATATAAGGCTGCTCAATCAATTGAAAATAGATTTTGAAGGTGCACTTCTTACTTGCATTGTCTGTAGTTTATCTGTAAGTTAATATTTCACTATAACTAGGATTCCCATAATATGTATTCTGTGACAAAAAAAAAAAACGCGAAACTTACTCAGACTCACTTGAAGAGCTATCGTCATTAATGTTTATGATAATTGATTCAAAATCTCTCTCAATTATGTTGTCCAGCTCCCACATTGCTACCTCCACTTTCTCCTGAACATGCTGCACACATTTTTGCCATCTTTCTGGTGTGACCCTCTGTATAGCAATTCTGAACAGCTCTTGCATGTCAGAAAATTTAAATGTTGTATTGTGTGCAGCAACAAAATTCTTAACATCTGCTCACATGAGCTCAATGGGGTTGAGCTCACAGTGGTAAGGCGGCAAACGGACTACTGTTTTGTGGTGTGCTTTGGCCATTTCATCTATGACATATTTATCATGTCTTGATCTGTGTTGTTTCACAATATCTAATTTCAGTAAGGAAGGGTCGAAAGTTATATTTTTGGAACGGAGCCAGCTCTGAATGTCTGATTTCCTAGAAGCTGAAGTTGGGATTTTTTCTATTTTGCGAGAATGATAGGGAGCATTATCCAAAAGAACCACAGAATTGTCTTCGAGACGTGGTAAAATGCCTGGAAACCACTTCCCGAATGTTTCCCCATTCATCTCTTCTTGGTAGACAGTGTTTTTTTTACTCAAAAGACCATAAGCCGTCATCCACGAAGCCATCTACACCCCCAATGTGGCAAATAATGAGCCTTTTTCCTTTGCATAGAATGATAAAATCCGCTAAGTAGACATGCACGTCTTGTAGGTACGAAGATAGAGAGATATTGTGCGCAAAAATTGATACCGTGAACTACTTTGATCTATTTACCTGCTGGATTTTTCAATCCGGTCGACAGTCCATCTAGAAATGCCCTTCTGGATGAAGTTACAGTTTTGTCAACCCATACCTTCGGAGTAGTGTTCCCAGCGTTAATCCAGGTTTCGTCCAGGTAATATCCTCCTGTGCTGATCCCTGAATGATTTAATTTTGGTCAGGTACTATTTCGTCCACAGAACAATTTCTTCTCTATCCATAAGTAAGCTGTTACGACCTCGTTCCTTCAATTCGAAATTAAGATGCCTCAAAAGTTTATGAATAGTCGAACGTTTGAAATTTGGTAACATAGCATCCTCGTTAACCTCCCATAGTACTTTATCAACTGTCAGTATTTCGTTACTGAAGAAGAACTCGTGCACTCTCCTCCAAATCGCATGCTTGTCACCGTCATCCAACGATCTTATGATACTTTTGTGATTTTTACCCGTCATTGGCTTGGAAAAGGCATGCTTTTTCTTATGTTCGTTCAAAACATTGTACACTATCGCTTGGCATACCACAATTTTATCTGCCACTTTCAGAGCTATTTTCGGGTTAGTTGATGTTTCGTCTTCCTTCCGCTCTATCTTGAATGTATTCATTATGACCTCTTTCATGTCTACGCTAAGATGTCTTTTTTTGATCGCTTTCTAGGAGGGCTAAAGGAGTAGCCTACAGCCTCGTCAGCAGTATCTGTACTGAACGTGTTCGGGATTGGTTCAAAACAAATAATAACGAGGAATAACAATAACAAACAGAAACTTAACAAATTACTCAAATACACTTAACAACAACCAAGCAAGGTGAATACGAAAACACGAGCACGCAGTGATACACGCGACGGTCGTTGGCCTGAATGCAACTCTGCCTGCCCTGCCCCTGCCCCGCGCATTATTCCGCCAGGCGACCGCTTGAAATTTAATGGCGAATTGACCAATAAGTGGCGTTGTCCCCACCTGTTACCGAGAGATCACGCGTTAACTGTTATTATTTACATCTTATCTTGAATTTGGATTCAGTTTAGGTACGCATTTTGCAACTGTAACGAAGATTTTCAAAAGATTAGTGATCACAAAAATTGTACTAATTATGCTTCTTGAAATCTAGGTCCTCTACTGTTCGGATTCTTCATACTGCATTCATAATCTTCATTTTGCCTTTACCGGGTGACTAAACAAAATATTTCTTCTGCAACTTGCTCACCCCAAAATGTGACACAAGCTTGTTGTTTTCTCCACAAAATTCAGATTTTTGGGTTTCTTTCTCTCCTCCGTTAGATAATAATAATAATAATAATAATAATAATAATAATAAGTTTATTGCAAAGGAAAAAGTATAGCAGTAGTAGATGAAAGACAATATTATACAATAAACGAATGGACCCAAAAAAGTTTCGCAGAAACTTGTGCTTGGGCATGAGCCCATGTATAAATAACTTAAGACTAAAAAAACAAAACAAAAAAAAAAAATATATATATATATAAAATTTATTAGACAAGTCCTGGTAAAATTTTTAAAAAGACACAGTCGGGACGGAGACGCAAAAATCGGGACGTAGACGCAATCGGGATAGAGACAATATTAAAACAAAAGACAATATTAGGTGATTAGACAAGAACAAAAATTGGTAAAAATAAGTCATAAAATGCAATAATTCAGGAGGTAAGAATTCAAATCAGTTTGATTTATACATTTTTTTTTTCATTTTGATGGTCATGTGGGAGGAAATTTAATAAATGCTTATGTTTTGTAATATATGTGAACACACTCTCAAAATAGAGTTGCCTACAATCACATATCTTGGATACCTTATATATCGTATCGGTTGGATAGGTGTTAGTTTTGTGGAACATGATTTTAAGAATCCATTTCTGAGTTATTTCTAGTTTCCTGTAGTATTTATTCAACACCGGTCCCCATGCCAAAATTCCATAAGTTAACAACGGTTGTACTAACGTTTTGTATATGGTGCATAAGTCTTTATCAGAAAGAATTTCCCTAAGAAATTTAAATCTTGGTATAAGACATCTTAATCTCTTCGTTAAGCTTTCTATTTGCTTGTCCCATTTTAGGTGGTTGTCTATTATGATTCCTAGGTATTTTATATGATTTGCTGGCTTTAGGACTACTACTTCATCTATGGATGGTAATTTGATGTGTATGTTATTGAATGTGCGACTGTTCCTATCATCACATGAAAAAGTCAGATATAAAGTTTTTTCATAATTGATTGTTAATATTTTATTATTGAAGAAGCTTATAATGACTCCGAAATCCTCTTCAATAAGAGTCTTTAAGATATCCCAAGATTTTTCGCTATAAAAAACAGCCGTATCATCTGCGAACCCGATAATTTTACCGTCTGTGTATAGGTTAAAAAGGTCATTTACATATAGGTTGAACAGGACAGGTCCTAAGACTGTACCTTGTGGGATACCGTCTTCAAGGTCTTCATCTTCTTGGAATATCGCTCAGTTTTTTTACACCGAAGCAGCCGCTCAGGTGAAGCCTGCATGCCAGGGCACCGCGGCTGCTTTGACGAGTTTAAAGAAACTTTTTTATTCCTATTTTTGAACTGCCTAAAGTTAATAGAACTGGAAAAAGCTCCTAATGGATATTGTTTTACGATCTCGATACCTTCGGGACAAAGGAGCTGTCCTATCGGCCAGTTCTGGATGTAAGTTCGACACGGTCACGATGGGAGGCCGAAAACATGACGCGATGACACGATGGAAGAGAGCTCTGAGCAGCAAAGCCCGTTGGCGTAGCTAGATCGCCAACGGCCCGTTGCGTTGGTACTAAGGTGTCATCAGACCGTCCATTAGAGAAGAGTTCATTAAATGCCTCTTGCGAAGCAATTGTAGTCCTCAAGATAGTTCCGACACACTCTGATACCCGTAACTGTCACTGGTTGACTGGTGTCCTCTGATCTGTCAGAAGGTTCTGTACGAACAGCGGATTAGCTGTCGGCAAACAGTCAGAAACTGTCCGAACAGCTAACGTCTCTCTGATTCTGATTTTGACAGTCACCGACAAGTTACCGAATACTGTACGAACAAACTATAAAACAATGGAATATAAAATCAGTGTCTCTCGAGTACAAATAAGTGTCTTGAAAATAAGGTACTTCGTGGTCGCCCACTTCATTTAAAAAATCTTCCAAGTAGGCGTCCAGTGCCAATAACCTGAAATGTCCAACTGTGCGCATAAAATTTCCCGGACTTCGATTTGCACCTGTTCAAAAAAAAACAAACTGTCAGGAACTTTTCTGAAAAGCGCCGTATAGTGGCCCTGCGCTAACAAAGCTTCCCTCAGTAGGAGTAATTCAGTTAAAATAGTTCAACAGGTAACTTTATAACTCCGGAGTTGCTACTATTTTTCATTCACAGAATACTGAGATCGTATATTAAAGCAAGATGTTATCTTCGCTAGGTTCTAATGAACAGTATATCATAGCCTGACAGCCGAGTGTATTTTCCAACAAGGAACGCGTTTCATTATAATGGAAACTTCTGCTGTGATATATGATACTTCTTTGTTTCACTGGAGGCGTATGGAACATCCGGCAGTTTAATCCCGTGGCATACGGCACGTGGAGAAAGGGAAGTATTTTGTGACGGAAGGGAATATTCTGCTTAAACGGTACAAATGGCTGTTGGGGAATGATATTTGCCTGTCGAGTTAGATGTTGACAAAGACATTCGTCTCTCTAGTTATTCAGTCTAACGTTACAAGAGGTGATGTTAGTTTGCGAGGGTTGGTCCCTACGCTCCTGCTTGCATTAAGCGACATTTAATTCATATTATTTATTCCCAAGCCAACACTGGCGAGGAACTGTTGTAATGGCGAAATAATTTCGCAATTGAGATATTAGGTTTCTTGGATGTTATATGACGTATATCACGAAAAACCATCGTACTCATTTTCGTAGGTCTGTCCGTTGGTCTGTCCGCTAATATAATAATAATAATAATAATAATATACGCCTTTATTACAAAAAAATATGTACATGGTACATACTGAAAGTGGGACTCAACTGTCGAAGTTTAGCAATGCTACTCTTACACTTAACCAGCTGAATCAATAAATACAGTGATGCTAAATAAATTAAAAACATATATATATACACACATACATATATATATATATACACACATATACACATACACATATATATCATGCGCCTAAAAATAATATTAGCTTCTCAACGTAATAAATATAAAGTTTGATTGGATGATGAATGTGGAAAGGATAGTATCAGTCAAGCAGCCTGATCCTTACATGCTTACGAAAACTTGCTAAGCTCATACATTTAAAGGAATATTCCAACGAATTATATAGAACTGCCGAATTATAAGAAAAACTGCGGGTGAATAAGACTGTAGAGTGAGGCGGAATTCTGATACTCAACCTATCTCTAAGCAACCGATCATGAACAACAAAGTCAAATAGAATTTTTTCTCTCAGGTAGGGCTTTGAAGTGGTTATTACTTTGTGAATATATACTAGATGGTGATATTCGACCAATTTATCAAATTTGAGCCATTATAGCGTCCTGTATTTCTGTGATACATGGTCAAATTTTCTCCATCCACATATAAAACGGACACAATTATTCTGTATAATTTGAATTCTATTTTTCGTTATTTTGTCAAGGCATGGGAGATAAAGGATCTTACAGTAGTTCAAACAAGACATCACTAGCGTTTCACACAGTTTTTTCCTGAGCTTATAGTTCAGTAAGTACCTACAAGAGTACAAAGTGCGTAGGCGGAGGTAAGTTTTTTGAGCAAGACAGTTGATATGATTATAAAACATTAACTTCTCATCGACCTCGACTCCTAAAATCTTGGCAGTAGTACCAACCTGAAGAAGATTTCTGTCAATAAAGATATTAAGGTTACCTTTGACGTAGTTTCTTTTATTATCAGAACAGAAAACTATGATTTTTGACTTCTCAGGATTAACTAATAAATTATGATTGGCTGAATATTTACAAACCATGTCAATATCATGTTGTAGCTCTATATTAGCTGGTGATAATTCACTAGCTTTAAAATAATGTACTATTTGGGTATTGTCTGCAAAAGATTGCATTTCAGAATATTCCATTACTGCATATAGATAGAAGGTGTAGATGAGGAATAAGAGAGGACCTAGGATAGAACCCTGAGGCACTCCAGATGGTATGACACTTGGGACAGAGCTCTGTCTAGATAGAGAAACTTCCTGAACTCGGTCGGTTAGATAGGCGCAGAAAAATTTAAGTGAGGCATTATCAAAGCCACTATATTTCAATTTAGCTAGAAGAAGGATATGACTGATTCTATCAAATGCCTTAGACTAATCAACCGATATCAAAGCTACTGTGATCTTTTTATCAAGCGCATGTAGCACATTGTCGCATAGATTTAATAAGGCAGCTGTTGTACTATAGTGTTTTCTGAAACCAGACTGATTAGTGGATAAGATTTTGCATACTTCAATGTAAGCAGTTATTTGAATCTGAACGATCTTTTCTAAGATTTTTGATAACACCGGCAATAAACTTATTGGTCGTAAATCTGAAAGCTGGGTTGGTTTGTTAATTTTAGGGATAGGAATAACTAAGGCATGTTTCCACAGAGTGGGAAAGTAGCCTTTCTCAATACATGAATTGATTAGATGTACAATATGAGCAAACGTTATAGGCAAACTGACTTTAATCATGGTTAAAGATAAGGTATCGATGCCCTTAGTATTCGACTTTAATCTTTTTATTGCCTGAAATACCTCAAAAGGTTCGGCAACTCATAGAGAAAAGTTATTGTTTGGGTGAAACTTATTTCGATTATAAAATTGAATTACATCTTCGAAAATATTATTAGCACAGTACACGCTCATAAAGTAGTCATTAATCGCATCGGGATCACTAAAATTTGACGGTATAGTGGGTTTACTACTGAAATTTATATCAATATTTTTGAGTCCATTCCACAAATCGCATTACCTTGCTCCGTTAACAATTCAATGTAGGCTTTGTTTTGTTTGTAAATCTCTAAGAGAGCTTTATTTCTTTTCTGTTTATACATAGCAGAATTTTCTCCCGTTCGATTCTTTCTAAAAAAAGCCAAAGCTTCATCTTTTTCTTTTAGTAGTTGCTTAAGGTTGCTGTTCAACCAAGGAGCAGGTTTTTTGTTAGCTCTGAATGTTCTGATTGGAGCGTGTTCATCATATGCATCTATAACTGCTTTAGCTAAGTATTCAACTTTGTCTTCAATGCTTTGTAAGTAGAAAATTGTATATAATTCCTTTGATTGAAGCTCTAGCAAAAAACTTTCTTCGTTGAACTGCTTAAAGTCTCTTACCGTGATAAATTTCTGTTTTTTAACAGTATCTTTAACGTTCATACAACAACCTACGACTTTATGGTCGGAAATACCACAAGGATCCAGTATAAAATATTCATCAAACATTTGGGGTTTATTGGTGAAAATCGGGTCCAGAAGAGTTTCTGTATCATTCATTACACGAGTAGCATCTTTGCCGAGCTGAGTAAAGCCCACCAACTCAAACCAAGGAGAAAGAGCGTTCTGTGGATTAAGAAGATTAACATTTAGATCACCAGTAATAATAACTTTGTCAAAATTAAGACAGATTAATGGCAGCAGAGTGTCTAGGATGTTGACGCATTCTGGAACACTTTCAGATGGAGGTCTATATAAGACTCCTACAAGACGTTTACATTTGTTAGTAGATATTTGTAACCACAAGCTTTCCAAACACGTGCCCGCATATAACTTGAGAAGTACCGTAAACCGGTGCTACTTCGACATACTTTTGGCATAAATCATTATGTACTTTCATGTGTAGGCTGATAGACAATACTATATAGATGTCAACGTAACATTTGAACCTTTGGTATCAACTAACTAAACTCTTCATCAAAACCCTATATTTTCTCCACATACCTTTTTTTATTTTTAAATTTGTGTCGATGTTGCCCCTAGGTAGGGGTAACTTCGGCATCATATGTATTTTAAATGATATGTCGATTTTATGGTTCGCGAGGGTTACATCGACACCTAGAAATTATATTTTTTTTAACAAAAATACTATAATATATTAAAAAAACATTCTAAAAAATTTACAAAAAAAATGAAACAAACGTAATAAACAACAACAGAAAACTAAGACTAACACAAAAATAATTCAAATATCCAGTTATCATCTTCACATATAGGACACATACAGGGTGTCCCAGAAGTCGACGTCAAGCCGAAACCGGGTGATAGGCAAAGTCATAACAGCTATCAGAAAAATATTTAAAAAAATTTTATGTATGTGTTTTGAAAATTATAGGTCTTTGAAAAAGATATAGAAATTTCACACCCTACGGCAGTCTGTCAACTCCTGTTACTACAAATATTAACTTTTTTTGGATTTTATTTTTACAATGTAGTGATGAATAATGCATCTTTAAACTGGTGTCTCAACCTTACTGCCAACTTTTCTCGTTCAGGAAAAATTGCCACTTATTTCCCAACCAAGTATTCCAAAGTAAAACTTTGCTCAACTTTAACTGGCTGTACTGGAAAAAAATGTACTACGAAAGTTTGGCAAGTAACCTTAAAAGTTGGCGCATTTAATAACGATTCCAAAATGGTATAACACTTAGAAGATTACTCGTTAACTTATGCACAATTTTTATTTGAAAAAAAACTGGTGAAAATTTTTCAAAATTTACTAATTAAACAGCGATTATGAAAACGGACAAGGACCCTTAAGGATAACTGTTTGCACAACAGTGGGCGTCAAAATGCTGCTGATGATGATTTACCTTTACAGCAAATGCTCAAACTGTTTTCCTTCAGCCGCAATACACGCTCGACATCTTCTTAAAAAAGATCGGGTTATTAAACGAGCGAATCCACGGTTATTAACAAACTCAGCTGATTCCAATAGTCTTTGCCGTAGCTCAGCTAGATTTTGAATCGGCTTGAAATACACTTTTTCTTTTACAGTTCCCCAGTAAAAAAATCTAAAGGATTCAAATCAGGTGATCGGGCTGGCCACGGTATTGTACCAGACAGCCTTATCCATCTGCCTGGAAAGTTTTGATCGAGATACTCTCTCACTGAGAGTGCATAGTGCGCTGGTCAGCCATCATGCTGAAACCACATGTCCCTGTAAATACTCAGTGGCACGTCCACCAATAAATTTTGTACATGATTTCTCAAAAAATCCAAATAAACTTCAGCAGTCAAGGTCTCTGGGAACTCAAACGGACCGATTATTTTACCATTTAAAATTCCTGTCCAATGGTTTATCTTGAAGCGATATTGAGATTTATCTTCTCTCATCAAATGTGGGTTTGCTATGTGCCACTCGTGTAAGTTATGCAGGTTCATGTACCCATCTTTCTTAAGTGTGGTCTCATCCGACCATAAAATCTTTTCAAAGAACTGTGGATCTTTCTAACATTGTGCGACAAAAAGCAACTCGGGGCTCATAATCCCGGGGCAGGAGAGGTTGAACACGCTGTGTGGTATGGATGAAGCACATTACTTACTTGCTATTCCACACTTTGATACCGATCAGTGCTCCTTCGTTTACTGCGCATCTTTACATGTTCGTGCTTGTTGATTTCGTACTGTTACTAATTTTGGATTCGTGAACTGGACTGTTGATCGCTTGTGATTTGGATTTGGACTGTTTAATAGCTCTTCAAAACAACATTTGCTTTCCTTAGACTATCTTTGATAGTGTGATTGTGCAGTGCCGGTATGTCCGTGAACACTATACAAGAATATGCTAACATGCACCTCGTTTATGGGGAATGCAGATGCAACGCTAGTGCTGCAGCGAGACTTTACTGTGAGAGGTACCGGAATGCAGCTCGTCATCCAGATCATCGAGTGTTCACAAATGTGCACCGCTTACTGTTCTCAGAGGGCCAACTACCAAACCAATCACACGGTGAGGGAACATCTTTCCTTCCTTACGAAGACGTGGTGCTAGGAACTGTCGAAGAAGACCCGAGTACTTCAGTGCGTGCAATAGAACTAAAAACAGGTGTGCCCAAAAGTACAGCCCAGAGAATCTTGCAAAAAAACGTGCTCCATCCATACCACGTACAGCGTGTTGAAGCTCTTCTGCCCCGGGATTACGAGCCCCGCGTTGCTTTTTGTCGCACAATGTTAGAAAGACACAGGGAAGATCCACGGTTCTTTGAAAAAATTTTATGGTCAGATGAGACCACATTTAAGAAAGATGGGTACATGAACCTGCATAACTTACACGAGTGGCACGTCGCAAACCCACATTTGATGAGAGAAGATAAATCACAATATCGCTTCAAGATAAACCATTGGACAGGAATTTTGAATGGTAAAATAATCGGTCCGTTTGAGTTCCCAGAGACTTTGACTGCTGAGGTTTATTTAGGTTTTTTGCAAAATCATTTAGAAAATTTACTGGAGGACGTGCCACTGAGTATTTACAGGGACATGTGGTTTCAGCATGATGGCTGCCCAGCGCACTATGCACTCTCAGTGAGCGAGTATCTCGATCAAAACTTTCCAGGCAGATGGATAGGGCGGTCTGGTACAATACCGTGGCCAGCCCGATCACCTGATTTGAATCCTTTAGATTTTTTTACTGGGGAACTGTAAAAGAAAAAGTGTCTTTCAAGCCGATTCAAAATGTAGCTGAGCGACGGCAAAGACTATTGGAAGCAGCTGAGTTTATTAATAACCGTGGATTCGCTCGTTTAATAACCCAATCTTTTTTAAGAAGATGTCGAGCGTGTATTGCGGCTGAAGGAAAACAGTTTGAGCATTTGCTGTAAAGGTAAATCATCATCAGCAGCATTTTAACGCCCACTGTTGTGCAAACAGTTATCCTTAAGGGTCCTTGTGCGTTTTCATAATCGCTGTTTAATTATGAAATTTTGAAAAATTTTCATCAGTTTTTCTTCAAATAAAAATTGTGCATAAGATAACGAGTAATCTTCTAAGTGTTATACCATTTTGGAATCGTTATTAAATGTGCCAACTCTTAAGGTTACTTGTCAAACTCTCGTAGTACATTTTTTCCAGTGCAGCCAGTTAAAGTTGAGCAAAGTTTTACTTTGGAATACTAGGTTGGGAAATAAGTGGCAATTTTTCGTGAACGAAGAAGTTGGCAGTAAGGTTGAGACACCAGTTTGAAGATGCATTATTCATCATTACATTGTAAAAATAAAATCCAAAGAAAGTTAATATTTGTAGTAACAGAAGTTGACAGACTGCCGTAGGGTGTGAAATTTCTATATTTTTTTCAAAGACCTATAATTTTCAAAACGCATACATAAATTTTTTTTAAATATTTTTCAGATAGCTGTTATGACTTTGCCTATCACCCAGTTTCGGCTTGACGTGGACTTCTGGGACACCCTGTATATGGATTTTCATTTGACGCTTTGTTGCAAATGCCGCAAATCCATCTGAAGCAAATGACATAGCAAATCCAATCTGGGCCTCTGTATTTAGAATAGAGGCATTTGCATATTGCACACAGATCGTCTCTGCCTTAGATTGTGTAGCAGTAGGTTGAGGTTTGGAGGGACCTGGTTTGGAATTAGCATAAACCTGAACGATCTTTTTGACAACGGATAATGGGAGGTTGTCCTCGTCTGACGAAATTGAATCTGCAGGAAGATTGTCAACAGGTGGCAAGCACATTCGCTCTCCGGGCCTTGTCTTTAGCTTATTTCCTTTTTTCCGCGAGGCGGATTCATCTGTTTGAGCTCCTCGAGATCCCTTGAGAAAATCTAATAGACTCTCATCGAGCATCCTTGATGTGGAAGATGAATCGTGAAAATCAGAAAGTTTGGATGAAATGGTGTCAGGGCTAAATGGACAAATTCCGGTTGTTCCAAAACCTGATATCAAATTTGCCTTAGCTGTCGTAGACACAGAACCCCACAGCTTATTTAGAAAAGCTGGGAACTGCTCTTTCGGAATTGTCGCCTTTCGTCTGGATACCTTTCTCCAATTGTCCAGGACTGACCTCCATTTTATTTTCATTGGGGCAAAGAAACGGACATCCAGCGGTTATAGGTGATGGGTTGAATTTGGTGGGCGCGGACTCATGTAGATATTACTTTCCTTGGCAGTCTGTATAACAAGTGGGGAGAAATGCGAAGCAAAGATTATCACCAATTACAATTATTTGTTCATGTTTTTGACTATGTTCCTTGATATGTGGAACCAACCACTTTTGCTATGACTATACACCATTCCAGCTGGCCCACCTTGCGTCCAATTGTTATACAGATTCTGGGATTTGTACACTACCATTCGTGGTAGAAGTTCGCCATCTGCCGTTCCGCATACATACTACCTACAGAAGTCCTCGAATCTTCCTTGATTCTCTCCACTCTTTTCATGCCTCTTGGAACGAGAACCCTTTTAGAGCCCGGGTCGTCGGTGATATTTTTTTCGTCATAATTGTAGATATTTCGACAAAGAGCATTCACTAAATGAGGTTCGATATTTGTAAAAAACTCACGAATTGCACTTTGTCCCACAGATGCCCGATTTAGTTTTATATTTGTGGCTAGCCTTACGCGTAAATTGTTTCTAATTGCAAGCTTCTCACAAAGTCATATCCTGATGGTCTGTTATCTTGCCATATTTGTACGTTACGCCCCTGTTTGTTGATAAAACTCACTCACTCACTAACAGTTCCGAGTGTTTCACTAATTAAACTTTCCTCTTCTTTTGGAAATACCGCCGGATGGCCAACTTTGCTTGTATGTTTTCCGCTAATTCTCTCCAAAAGGATTGTCCTTGGAACCTTGTATTTTATTTTATACTAGCTGCTTTCCTACTCATACCACTCCGTACTGCTGCAATTGCATCCTGCATATTTGTTTCATTAAATTGACGATATCGCCTACCACCCACCTTTTTAACGTAATTTCTGACCATTTTTAGCCTAAATATTATCAACCTCTCGACAGTATACACATTCCGAGAAAACGAACACCTGCAGAAACCCGATTGGTGTCGAAGTTATCCTGACAGTTTACGGTACCGATCTGATTCTGATGAAATTTTGACACAGGGTCACTACTGTGCCAAGGATGGAAAAGCTTTGTAGCTTCTAAAAATCGGTCTAATGGTGATAGAGCTAGAGGCAAAAATCCGAAAAAAATAAAAATCGCTTAAACCTCGTTGTTTACGTTTCAGAGGCTCCTGATCATTATCGAAAGTTTTTTTTGTAGGGGATGAAACTTGGGGTTTCGGAGCTGTAGCGAATAGGGGTTGTAAATGTAACGTCTTCAGCATCAGTTTGAAACGTCCTATCATTAAGAAGCTTCTGATTCCAGTCACAACATGAAAATTAAATGATAAAACTCCGATACTGCCATGGAAACAGACCTTTTTCAAGCTTCTTACATGCGGAATCAATTTGCTCTATCCATTTTAAGTTACACTGTCTTGTATTGAAGACTGAAATTAGACTGTGAGGGAATTTTTGGTTCCATAAGATATTCAACTAAACCAGTGTTTGTTGTATTTATTACACTGGACAACAAATTTTAGTTTTTTAATTGTATCTTGTGGGAAAAGTGCACTTCTTTGTTAATTTTGGGGCGCTGAATCCAAAAATGACAATGAAATAAAAAAATTAGTTGCGGTTTAGAAAAAAAACTTTTTATTTTCAAGGATATATTAAAAAATGTAAGAAGATTCATATACTTATAAGAATCACTATATGCGCTGTCTTTTTGCTGTTCTTTTATGGATCGTTTCTGGAGCATACCAAGGGTCCAACAGTAGTCTGCAAGCATGGAAGGATTCCACTTTCCCTGGTACCTTTTTTCCATTGTTGAAATATCCTGATGAAAACGTTCGCCGTGCTCATCACTTACGGCTCCGCAATTGTCAGGAAAAAAGTCCAGGTGTGAGTGTAGGAAATGTATCTTAAGAGACATATTACAGCCCATCTTTTGATATGATGACAGCATATTTTTGACAAGGATTTTATAGTTGTCAGCTTTTCTATTTCCCAAGAAATTAGTGACCACCAGACGGAAATCATTCCAAGCAGTTTTTTGAATACCTGTTAAAGTGTTTTCAAACTGTGTATCTTTCAAAATATTTCGAATCTGTGGCCCAACAAAAATACCTTCTTTAACCTTTGCCTCACTTAGTCTTGGAAATTTCTGACGCAGGTATTGAAAAGCTGACCCATCTCTATCTACTGCCTTGACAAAGTTTTTCATTAGGCCCAACTTGATATGCAGTGGTGGTAATAAATTTTTTTTCGAATCTACTAATGGCATATGCTGTACATTTTTTGACCTGGCTCTAGGAATTGACGAACAGGCCAGTTTTGTCTGGTGTAATGAAGTGCCTTTGCCCGACTGTCCCATTCACACAAAAAACAGCAAAACTTTTTGTAGCCTAGCTGCAGCCCAAGTAAAAGTGCAACAACTTTCAAATCGCCACAAATATGCCATTGGTGCTCATCGTATTTTATGCATGTCAATAGGTACTTCATATTGTCATATGATTCTTTCATGTGAACTGCATACCCTACAGGAAGAGATGGTAAAATATTTCCAATATGCAATAACACTGCCTTTAAACTCAATGTTGAACTTTCTATAAACAATCTCCATTCTTCTGGGTTATAGCTTATATTCAAAGCCGTCAGTAAGCCGTTAATGTTACTGCAGAAAACCAAGTTATTCTCCATATTGAAAAATGGTTCTAAGTCTTTGTGGCGTTTACGAAAAACACATCCTACCGAAACATCGTCTTCTAACAAGTTCCACTGCTGCAGTCTTGATCCAAGTAACTCTGCCTTACATTTTGGAAGTTCTAAATTTCTTACAAGATCATTTAATTCTGACTGTGTTATTTTGTGCGGTTGGTGGCATGACGTGCTCGGTATAAAATCAGGATCTCTTGACGTTGATGGCATATCTTCTTCCTGACGAATCACTCGATCGCCATGATCTGATTCGTTTTCTGATTCGCAAGTGTAGGATTCTGGGGGTTTTGGAATAGGATTTTCGTCACTGTGAGGCACAGGTCTCATCGCAGATGGTATGTTTGGGTAGTTAATAACCGATTTTTTTTCTTGGACATACCTGTGGCTTGTCCAACACAAGGTACCATGCAAAAGTAACAATCATTAATATGATTTGTAGGCTCTCTCCAAACCATTGGGACAGCAAAGCGCATAGACCGTTTTTTGCCATTTAACCAGCTCCTCAGACTTGAAACACATGTATTACAGCAGATATGGGGTGCCCACTGTTTGTCTTGATCACCTAATTTACAACCGAAATAAAGCTGATATGCCTTTGTTATTAGTGGAGTAATAGGCCGTCTGTGAGACGCAAAAGTCACATCACCACACACGTAACAAAACTGATCTGGATTATTTACACACTTTCGAGACACCTTGCATGAACGCTGTCAGCCAACTGAGGAAAAAATGGCTAATATAAAACAATATAATGTACACGTATGTATAACGTAACACAATCATGCCGATTACATCATCTTTCCTTGCCGAATATAAAAATGTAGCACGTGCATTCTTGTGAATAGTATATTAACACTGTCACAGCAGGAACACATATAATTACCGTATCTCTAAAACTTGAACTAATATTGAAAAAATAAGTTTCATTCCGGTTTTAGCACATTAAAAATAGTAATATTTTGTTGATTTTATTTAGGATATTTTTTGGCTGGTGATCAGTGATTAGTCTGTTTTTGAAGCACCAATCATTGAACTCATTAACCGAATCATTAATTTTTTTCTTGAAGACGCTATTGCGATGAGTCAGCTAAAAAGATATTTGTATCGTCTGCATACAAAGGTAATTTTTCGTAGGATAAGTGTGCAGCAAATCATTTATGAAGGTCGAGGTGTGCCCCAATCTAAATTATCATCACATTTTTTATCAGCGACAGTAAGATAAACATACTTATTCTCGAAAAGCTAACTAGCCATTGATTCAAACATCCGCGTCTGTTGACATAATGAAGTTTATCGGCCAGAAATGACGAACTTACACAGTCAAAGGTTTGAGTCAAATCAAATTGGATACTCCTACGTAGTTACCTAAATCAAGTTCATCACAAACATTCTGAATATACCCGATAATGCTTGTTTCAGTCGAGTAGCCTGCCCTGAAACCATGTTGTGCATACGCGAAAGTGTGGGAAATCCCGAAACCTCAGTCCAAAAGTCAATAGTTTGCGAGATACAGGGTGTCAAAGTTACAATTTTATTTTCTATTTTTCCTTATTGCTTGAGAAATAAGTGAGATTTTGGCATAAATTCGGTACCTGGAGGTTTTCTAGTATAAGAAACAAGAATCCGTTATTCTGTATGGCCAAACTTCTAGGTGACACCAATTACAGCACTATTTCGGTCAATAACTCATCATAACTTTTTTGTGCAACCCTGTACACAACAGCTGACCAAAAAATTGAAACGTGCCAAAATCACGTAACCTTTTTTTCTTATATTTATCACTTATCAGTAATTTGAATTTCTCTTCATTGATAATAGAGTGCCCATCCCCAGGCCAAACCCCCTTTCAATGATTTTCTTTTTGGAAATTTAATGGTTTATTGATTGTGTAATTTCACTCGTATTATATGTTTCTTTCTCAGCGATTTAGTATGGTGTTGACGATCAGCAAAAAAATTCTGTAGTTTTTCTCCGTTAGTTGGTTAGTTGGCGACTGACCTATAGTTTTCATCATCACAATTTTCACTTTTTTTAAATATCATGACTAACGATGCCAGTTTAAGTGCTGTTGAAAATTCACCAGCAGCAACCGATTTGTGAATGCTGTCTGCCAGCACAGAGGCAAAGATATCCATGTTTTGCTTTTTTACTAAGTAGATTGGAATTTCATCCGGCCCTGTGAAATTCTTGTCTGGCATGTTATTTATCACAAATATAACGTCTTCAGTAGTGATATGGGTGAAAAACATTGATGGTTTGGCTGCTTCACCAGTAGTGCGATTAACAAGCTCGCCCGCTGATCCCGCTTCCGCAAGAGCATCCGCCATATCGTTACATAAGCTTTCGAGGTCGTTATGTAGCTAGTGTGCCTCTCTGGAGGTAATTTTAAAATCAATATACGTAACCCACGTAACTCACCAGGAAGACTCCTCCCCCACCTCCGCCGCCATGGCCTCCATAGCCCATGTTGGCCAACATTTCTGGGGAAAACCTGTTGAACAGTCCACCCCAGGCATTCGCTCCTTGACTAAGCAGGCACACAGCCAGGACGGCCAACGCGGCTTTCATTTTGTCTGAAACAGAAAATTATTACGATTAGTTTAGTTTCCTTTTATGCTGAGAAAATAGGGGGGAGGGGGTAGCGTATTGACACAGAACTTATGAAATGGAATGTTTCATTATTTCACCTATAACGAGTGAGAACGGGTGAGCTTTTAGCAAGACTTCGAGTAGCAAACAGTATTTCCCTTAGTTGGAAAATCTTTTTGTCTATACAGGGAGATTCATATTCATCTGGTGACCCAAACATGCGTCTTCTTTTATTTTGAAATGACGTACTGTTCATGGTGTCTCAAATTCGGCACTCACTATGGGGAACTCGGAAACTGTCAGAGATACGAAGGCGCTCAGTTGGGGGCAAAAGTGCTTATTTAGGTTATTAAAAAAAGGCCTCTTCGGAAGTTTCTAAATTCAAAGTACTTCCGGAGAGAGACGGAAAAAATCGAACTTGCATGTTATCATTGTTATTTACTCTCCTCTATAAGATGGGCAAATTTCCAATTCGGCATTTCTTCTTTGGGATTCCATCATCAACTTTGTTCTTTAATTTGGACGATACATTGGAATTTTGTACATTTGAATGGACCTTTCTATATTAAATTCAGTGATGTATTTCCTTAGTTGCTATCAATTTGTTGTTGTGTAAAAACTATAACGAAATTAAGGGGTAAAACCTGAACACAAAGTGCATATTTTATTGATAGTAATAATAATAAATAAGCAGAGATAAATCGTAGCAGATGTTCAAACTGTTGTCCGTTATTCTGTTTCCAAAGCCTGATTTATCTGTACATTGTTCACTCTCTCGGCTGAGAGAAGAAAAGAAATAAATCGAGAGACTTCTAAACTCTGTTGCCACGTTCAATTCGGGGTCTGATAATTTCAGAGCCTACCTAGGAACTTGTGTTTTTGAAAAATAACTAAGGTTTGGTTATGTCAGTGAGTGACGTTAGAGGAAAGGAACCAAATTTGAGACAAGCGCCTAATTTGAGACAGTTGTGTAACTTTGTATCTTTGTAGCACCATCTTCTAGTAATACCAAAAAGTTGTGAACTGAGACGCAGTAGTATCCTACATGTGTTTACAGTTTATTTTTGCACTTGGTTTGCTGTGACATCACAACTTGTTACTTCTTGAGAGTTAAAAATATTTTTAATGCTGCGAGAAAAGTGATTACTAAAAGGTAAGTTATTTAGAATTGTCTGATATAAACTTAATAGTTTACAAATACCTTATTTATTTTATTTTACAATATTGTGAGTTTATTAGGTATATTACCTAAATATGCTTGTGTACCTTTTTTAATGGAAAATTCTGAATTTGAGATACCCAAGTTTTTCTAATTTGAGACTATCTCAAATTAGGGCCCTGTATCAAAATGCAGATGCTTCGAAATACAAGAGTAAGGAGATGGATTATTTAAAAGCCTCAAAAGGATTCGGATAGATACCTTCCCCCTCCAGTTCAAGGTCAGAATCCAGCGGAAGCCTCAAGTTGGATGATTCATCTTCAGACGAAAGCAAAATGAAAGCGATGCTAAATGTTTATTTTGTACTGGTTGATTTTTCGAAGATAAAAAGGGTGAAAAAGGGCAAACTACAGCCATTGTAGTAGATGGGCACATAAACGTTGTGAGGAAATTACCAATAAAATTTTCATTTGCACTTTCTGCAAAATAAAGGGATTTTTTGAATAGTATCTCAAATTAGGGAACCAGCTGTAAATTGACAAAAATATTTACTTTTTTTAAATATACTTTTTGTCTGTAAAAAATACATTTAATATTATCTTTTCACTTTAGAGTATGCTAGGAGCATCAAGTCGCAAGTTTATTTAAAAATATACGCTCGTTTAAATAACAATTACTTTACTTTTCCTTTTCAAAAAAAGTATCTCAAATTTGGTTCCTCTCCTCTATACATTTTCCGAATCAGAACTGAAAACTCTATTCATCCTTGCTAAAATCTAATATGGCATAAGAAAAAATAAAGTTGATGCTGGAAGACAAGTGTCGAAACGTCATATTGGTATTTTAATTAAAGAGGAGAGCAAGCTGCAAAGTTAATGTGCAATTTATTTTAAAATCCCACTGCAAATAAAGTCAGGAAAAATTAAAACGATTATGGAAAAATTGGGTTTTTCCTGTCTCACTCATTAAGTTCTTTGAATTCTGAAACTTTTGTTGAATAGGATTTTGTTTTCAAATTGGGAACACTGATATAGGTAGTATTGGATTTTTCGTTTAGAATTAGTTGCTGTGATTTGTCGCTCCCCACTTACTTTTTCAGTTTTTGAAGTCAAAATTAACTATTTCTAAATTTTTTCAAATGGAAAACCTCATATAGTTCACACGTTTTGATTTCCCTTTTTATAAGCTTTTCTCTGCTATGAGGTTTATGGGAGTTTGTATAACTGGTTTTTGAGTTGCTAAAAACATAGCGACACCTTTTGACTTTGTTGCATAAGGCTAGGTAGATTTAATTTATGATAAAAATACGGCAATTCTAATGATCTGCCGTTACCAACTAAATGCTGTTTTTTAGTGTGATATCTGATTTACGAACGGGTGAGATGTAACCCAAAAACCTGCCGTCCAAAACCTCAAAAGCCTTATATCAAAAAAGATGGTGAAAGAGGAACCAAGGAATGTGAAGTTTTACATTTAAAATTTTTGAGAAATTGTTTATTTTGAGTCTTTGACTACCCTGCACAAACTATTCAAAACACCGAAAAAGTTAGTGGAAAGGAACAAAATATGGCATTACAAATTTTTTTAACGAAAAATCCGGTACTCTAAAAATGCATGTTTGCTTCACCGCATGGTTATGAATCGCCCTGTAGAAATAAGTAGATATATTTTCCCGTTAGCCAAATTTTTTTTATATAACTTGTTTACATGTTATGCGCAAGAACATCCTGTATAGATCTTTGTACGGATTTCATACATTTACTTTCCTCACATATGCACAATGCAGTCGACCTCTATGCGCGAAAGTTTCTCTAAGCTCACATACATAGTCTTATTTCAAACTGCAAAAACGACCATTGAGGTGGCTGAAACGCCAGTAAATCTTCCAATTCTACATGTTCAGATCACGGAGATTGATCAGAGAGGCGTTCACAAATTAAAAGTAACAATAATTTTCTTATTAATACATTTCCTCATCACCAGTTCATATTCCGTGCCCCTCGTATGCGGTGTTTATTTTGTCACTACACTGCCTGAAGATGTCGCTCGGTTTGCCGGATACCGGCAAAAACGAAGGTGGCTAGAAAAACAAAGCGTGCTTCGCGAATATTAGACGTCAGAATAGTCATGATAAGAGTTTTTGTTAGTATCCTTTCATCTCGGGAAGTCGATACGTCGTTTGAGTATAATCACCGTGATTTTGGGGGTGTCTTTATATGCACACTATTCACGGTTTTTTCAACGTCGCGGTAATCTTATAATGTGACACTGTGACAGACTTAAATGTGTTCAAGTGCAATTGTGGAGCAGTTCTTGGTGCATTGGTAAGTTATATGTTGCGAGTAGCATGCATGAGTATCTAGTTTACATGCAATTTAAATCATATAATCAAAAACCCTTTATTAATTAATAGTACACGTGGGCGGAGAACCTGTTTTCAAACCATTGTAGTTCGAAATTTTCTAGTGCATTATTTGGAATGTAGAGGTGTCGTTTTTGTAGGTTTTAAACCTTTTAAACAGTAAATATATGTTTATATGTTTCACTGTCAACCTGTCAGTAATTCAATAACCTCAGTAACTGCTGCACTAATTGTGATGCCATCTGGACATATCCTGGTAATATTAATCTATATAATTTTGAAAATCGGCCATTTTTTGGAGTAGCATTTGTCTTAGGAAAACTTGCTTCTTCTGGTTGAAATGTATAGGTACACCATTATGAAAATACGCGTGTTGTCTGGTGTCTTTTTGTCATTTCTTTTTGATTATTAAAACTTTTTTTTTGTTTCAGGGACCTGCAATCGTGGACTGTGTGCAGCACGAAGTGCATCATGTGGTAAGATATCGAGTTTATTCATATTTCAACATTTTACTTCCCACGTTACTGGTGAAAATGCGACATTATGCTTTTTAGATATTACATGGTATGTAAATTATGGTATGTTGTTCATTTCCGTCGGTTTGTTTCACTGTTTGTCTGTCCGCGTACCCTGAATCTCGCTATATCTTGGGAAGTACCGGTAGGATTTTGATGAAATTTTCACAAAAGGTTATTACCACGGTACCCCATGGGTGTTTAGGTCTTATGGCCGTATCGTCAGTTGTTCCTTCAATTGTAGAACGCCTTTATGGCCTTCTTGATTTTCATTATTTTCTACTAGTCTGTGTCAGCGCTCTATTTTGGGGTTATGTTACAAATCTAACATCAATTTGTTCATGCCTTTGGTTTACATCATCTGTTATATAAGCCTGATATTTCCTACAATTCAAAAAGAAAACATAGCCTCATAATAAGAGGTAGCTGACGATGACACGGACCAGTAGAAAACTAGAAATATCCCAGCCTTTGTGAAGGAGAGAAAATACTGTTAAAATCAAAGAAGCATCCTACAATCTATTGTACGGCCCTTAGGCCTTCGTGGTAGCTGGAGTATATATAAAAAACTATATGAAGGACGAAAAAGCTTTATAATGTTTGCAAATCGGTCCAGTGGCGGCGGACCCAACTAACAATTATCATTCCTATTAGAGTTGCAAGAATGATTATACAGTATTCCTTACACATCATTGTATACTGTAAGAACATTGGCAAAACCCTCTTAGAACAGCTATACAAACGGAATGGGCACACCTAATAGGACACTCCAGTCATTTAAGAGATTGTATAAGGTAACAGTTATACAACAAAAGTGTAACCCTCGTGCAGCCGCTATAGGACATTTGCGTAAGTGCAAGATTCAGTTTTTGTCAACTATGCAACTATTCTGTTACGTGATTCTACTTTATTGCAACCAAACTATTTCTTATGTATTGTATAGACGAAGTGAAGAATATATAACTAACACATTACAGTCACCTTGTTTACTTACATATCGGCCATCGTGCAAAGTAGTTACGCAATTTCTACAGGCTTCGTATTTGATTCATATTTTGATAATGATCAAAAGTATGTCTAGATTTTTAAGATGGAAAACTGAACTTATCGGCGTTAAATCTTCCATAAATCGTATATTTAGACACAATTACACTAATATTTATCACTTTATATCTGTAATTTCGAACTGAAATATAATTATTTAATATTAAATAGAGGAATACATGTTTGCCCAATATGGCTGGTGGTTGTGTATAATCATGGCATCGTTCATGTTGACTTTAGTTTATTAGAATATTTTGGTGTTGCCTGCAGGTGTTATACAGTTTGACAAATGTCTGAAATGAAATACCGACAGATTCGAATGATTTACCCAGATATATATATCTTCTGTTTGAACAGTTGATAAAATCTTTTGAACCAATATGCATGCGTTGTTTGTCTTAAAACATTGGATGTGGCATTTTAACAAAAATATGACAGCAGAAAGTTAGGTTATGGTGAAGTTGTATACCAACATATTTAGCATATGTTCAGCCTTTAACAGTTATTAAACAACAGTTGTATAAGTGCTTCCGTTGGGAGCAATTTGTTGGCTCAAGTAGTAAATTGCACAGCAAAACAACAAGGCACCGGTTTGTTTTATAAACGTTACCATGGATGCCACAATACAACCATTTTGACTAACGTGCAAAAATAATTGTACAAACGTTTATGCAACAGGTAAAAATTTGCCCTATAAGGTGTTGTATAGCTGTGCTATAAGAGTATTTTAAACACCTCATTTTAGAGCAAATATGTTGCAGAAAGCAAATTTGCATTCCACAAAACATTAAGCCAGCATTTTGGTGTTCAGGCAACAACAATAGAGAGCTTTTATGGCTGAACGGTTCTTTTACCAAGAGCTTATAACACTACTTTGCTAGTTGGGGAGCTACGGATTAAAACAATACGAAAAAAAAATTAAATAAAAATTTGTACGCTCGAAACTCCGGTAATTATATACACCCATTAGACATATTCCACACATGACAGGTATCCCTATAGGTACTAACTATAACTTTTATCATAGCTCTTGAATTCCTAGTATCCCTGTAGATGACAAAACTCAAACTTTGTTTTGCAATAGAGTTTTATTATTTTATCATTCTGTTATTGTTGCATACGATTAGTCACTCTAATCATTTTTATTTTCTGGCGGCACCGACCATACGTCATATACTATATGTCAAATACATTCACCTGTTTAGAACGACATTAATTTAATCCAAGATTCTGTGATTTCTTGCGCCACTAGGTGAGGAAGTATAGCAATTCCGTAAAGTTTCGAAATTGAGATATATTTTTTGGATGGCATGTATATGACACGTAACACCATGCCACTCATCTCTGTCGGTCTATAACGTGAAAAGTACAGCTCGGATTCGGATTAAATTTTGACACAAGATTGCTACCATGCCAAGGACCACAAAACTTTGTAATGTTTGAAAATCGGTCAGTGGCGGCGCACCTGCAAAGTATAAAAATCGCTCAAACTTCGTTAGTTTATTTCTACGCTTCCAACTGCGATGCTCATATTTCACACATCACAGGTCTCCCCCTAAAAATTGCCTTTAAAACTTGGTAGATAAGTGTTCTCGATACGCATCTTTGCTTTTACCCTTTGGGTTCACCATTGGGCGTGCGCGTCTCGATGAGTGTCCGGCCATTACTGTCATGGTACCTCTTTCACACCAATGCTGGAGACATTAGCGGAATATGCGACGAAGTTGTCTACGTGGAAACTGTAAAAGTTATCCGCATAAGCGTTAAAATGAAATGGAGCACACTAACTGCACTTTACGGTCTTTTCCAATAGTGCCAATGCCTTTATTCTACATGTGGCATTATGTGGAAAACGCCGAAGTTCACCTTCCTACGTCATCAGCTTATGCATGGGAAACCTTGTCGTACGCAGTGTAATCCTGTGAGTGCAGCTCTAGCTTTTTGCAGCGACCATCAAACATAAACTTTTCGCAAAACTCTCAAGCAGAACAAATAAAACTGCATCTCTGGCGGGCGATATTTCCAATTAGAGTTCTGAGTTTAGCTGCTTTGATACAATTAAGGACAGCATAAGCCTCGAATTGCGACTGCACACTTGGTTCCGCGTTACCAAATCACCAAAGGCTACAGACTCACGAGCAGTAGGATCACACCGTGGTCAAACCAGTTTCAATACAAACGAACTGCCTCCTGGAAGATAGATAATAATAAGCGTTTATTGCCCAACAGTTTAACTCCATTTACAGAGCAAACTACTATAAAAAAAACAAAATCACCAAGAGGTAGCTTGTGAAGAAAAAAAAACAATAACAATTCATGTATCAATAACAAAAATAAATATAGCTACAGCTTAAAAATAAGAAACGTAAGATAAATCAAAAGTGAGCACGCAATTTGCACTTCAATTCACCTATGCTACATAAGAATATGTCACATACATCAGCTATTTTATTCGCATTCACACACATCATGCTGACAGGCGCTTTCGACAATAAGTTTGTTTGAGCTCTTTGACATAAAAAAGGAACATTATACCTTGATGTTAGTCGTGGTACCAGAAACTGTATTTGTGAAAGTATTGTAGGGCAGTCTATTAGATTATGCAGTAATTTATATAAAACTATAACTGCTGATTGCTCACGCCGTTGTTCTAAGGATTGAATGCCAAATTTATGAAGAAGGATGTTGTATTCTGTACCTCTAGTAGGATATATGCCATCGATCTTAAAACATGAAAATTTTAAAAATTTCTTTTGAAGTTTATCAACAACATCAATATATTGCTTGTAAATCGGACTCCATATCAAAGATCCATATTCAAGCTTAGACCTAACCAAGCTAAAGTATAATGTCTGCAAAGTCAAAACGTCAAAAGATCTACAATTCCTGATAACGAAGCCATAAGTTCGGTAGGCGCTTGAAATGATTTGATTGATACGCTCATTAAAGGTTAGATGTTGATCAAAGTAGATACCTAAGTCTTTCACAGTTTCACTGCGCTCAAGAACATGTTCGATCATTGTATAATTATATACCATGGGGTTGGTGTTCCTTGAAAAAGTTACTACTTTACACTTACTTATAAAGGGTGTCCCAAAATTAACGCAAGATTTGAATTAAATAGAAAATGCCATTTTTAGTCTTTTAATAGTTATATTTTTATTGACTCATAAAGTACATAGGATAGGGTTATGTATGGAATAACACATCGGACAAATGGCCTCCACGGCTTTGCATGCACATGCGCACTCTTTTGTCGAAATTTTCCATGACCCTTCTGCATAAATGTGGCTGAATTTCGTTGATGCAGCGTTGAATCTCCTCCTTTAATGCACGGGTGGTTGTGGGCTTGTTGACATAGACTTGTGATTTCAAATAACCCCATAAAAAGAAGTCTAATGGTGTTAAATCACACGATCTAGGAGGCCAATTTTGATCACCGAAACGAGAGAGTACACGACCGGGAAATGTCTCATGCAGTAATTGAATTGTTTCACGGGCTGTATGACATGTGGCACCGTCTTGTTGAAACCACATATTGGGTACATCAATATCATTCAATTTTGGCAGAAAGAACTGTGTAATCATGTCGCGATATCGAGCACCAGTAACAGTCACTGCTTGACCAGCATCATTTTCAAAAAAATATGGCCCAATTATGCCTCCAGCCCAAAATCCACACCAGACAGTCACGCGTTGTGGGTGCATTTATTTTTCGACAATCACACGTGGGTTCTCCGAACCCCAAATGCGGCAATTTTGGCGATTGACAAAGCCATCAAGATGAAAATGTGCTTCATCGCTTAGGATGATTTTGCTTGAAAAATCAGGGTCCATTTGTTGATGTTCAATAATCCATTCAACAAACTCTCTTCTCTCTGCATGGTCATTAAGCTTCAATTGTTGTGTTAATTGAAGTTTGTAAGCATGAAGACACAGATCTTTGGTGAGTATACGCTGTAGAGAGGTTCTTGACATTTGCAATTCTTGTCCACGACGTCGAATTGAGGTTCCTGGATTGTCCGCAACACTCTCACGCACTGCTTCGATATTCACATTTGAACGGCTTGTTTTTGGACGACCAGTGTGTTTGGCGTCTCCAACGGATCCAGTCTCCATGAATTTTTCAATTAATCTCTTCACAGTTGACGAAGTTAAAACACTATTCCGGCCATATTTTGTATGAAATTTTCGAACTGCAGCCGCCAAGCTTTCACTATTTTTGAAATATTCTTTAATAATGAAGACACGTTGTTCTATCGTGTAACGCTCCATTTTTCATAACCCTATACTGTTAGCTGTCAAATTGCTTTTTTTCAGGGTTGCCAACACTTCACTGCACAAATGGCGGCAAATTCAAATCTTGCTTTAATTTTGGGACACCCTTTATTAAGATGAAGTTGATTCTTGGCACACCAGCTTTGCAATTTATTTATTTGACCTTGAACAAATGCACAGTCTGCCAAGCATGAAACGGATGAATAAAATTTTAAGTCGTATGCGAACATTAACTTAAAACAAGCCAAAGATTTACCCAGATCATTCACAAACAATATGAACAACAGTGGTCCTAAATTCGAAACCTGTGGTACGCCACTGGTTGAGACATAAACATGTGATATGTAGCCATTATAAAAGACATACTGTTTCCTTTCAAACAGATATGAGCGCTAAGTAAATGTTGTTGAAGCCCAGGTACTCAAGCTTTCGGAGCAAAATACTGTGGCTGACCCTATCGAAGGTCTTGGAGAAATCGGTGTACACCACATCTACCTGTCCTCTATTGTCTAATCTATCGCATAAGTATTGGCTAAATACCATTAAGTTTGTTAGTGTTGAACGCTGCCTTATAAAACCATGTTGGTCGATGGAAATATTATTTTTAGTGGACAGGTAAATCCGGTTGTACAGTACGATCTCCAAGAGTTTTGCAAAATTGTTGAGTATAGATATAGCCCTATATTCACTGATACAGTGATAATTTTTTGACTTAGGAATTGGGCAAACATTGGCAATTTTCCATTTATCGGGGAAAACAGTCGTTGTTAGGATTAAATTGAAGATAACCCGTAAAGGATGAACTAATTTCCTGATACAATCTCTAACAATAAAAGATGGGATTTGATCAGGTCCAGCAGTCAATTTACTTTTAAGCTTTCTACAGGCTACTAAAATTTCCTCATCTGATATTGGCTCACAACTAATGTCGACGAGTCCACTATGACTGAAATCAAAGTTTAACTCAGTATCGACATTAGCAGTTCAGTAAACGCTGGAGAAAAAATCAGCGAAGGCGTTGACTATACTTTGCGGATCACCAAATGACTCGTTTCCATACAACATTCTATTGTGAATCCTAGAAGTGTTGTTTTTACTATGCACGAAAGACCAGAAAGACTTAGGGTCATCATTTAGCTGATTTTGAATGGTTTGAAGATAGATATTATATGCCTCTTTGGTTTTAAGCTTAAATATTTTCCTGATTCTGCCGAATTCTTGGTAATCTTCGTTAGCACCTGACCTTTTAAATTTTTTGTGCGCTTTGTCTTTTTGTTTTACTAGTTTTATAATTTCACTGGTGTACCAAGAGGGACCTTTATGCCTGAAATTTTTATATTGTGGAACGTGTGCATCAAATAATTCGTAAAGTTTGGTATAAAATGCATTAATTGCATCATTTGTGTCACTAGTGTTATCCAAGAAATCCCAATTAACCAATAACAAAGAATTATACTGCGAAAAAAAGTTAGTACGTCTAAAATTATATCTTTTTTGGTCAGTACTGACTTGCAGACAGTTTTTAATGTTACAGACAAAGAAGGATGATACACGTCTTCAGCCACTAATGGAGCTAAATCTCTATAAACAATACAATCAATGTTACTTATTACTAAGTCCAGGATTCTATCATATTGGTTATTAATATTATTATACTGTTTCATGTTCCAGAAGTTGAGCCAATTAACAATGTAGCGTCTTTGCGTCATTTAAATTATTTTCCACAAAGTTTGGAGAATTGAAATCACCCAGAAAGACAACAAGTTTGGAATGCATGATTTCCCAGTTTTCTAACATTTCAAAAAAAGCTTCAAATATATCAACAGAAACATGTGGTGCAGCATATATGACAGCGAAATAAAGATTCTGATGAGGTACAATGCATTTGCATACCCAAAAATCTATTTCTGGGAAACTTGTATCAAACTGCGTAGTATCTACTACAACAGAGTTAAGAGCCGATTCAAATGCCAGTAGTACACCACCACCCATTGACAGGTTCAATTGATTATGTTTTCTGTCCTTACGATGAACATCAAAAGAATTGGGAAATAATTCGAGAGAGTTTACTTCGGGCTTTAGCCACGTTTCGCTTAAAGCAAATAGATTATACTCACAGTCACTCACAGCAGGATAGAATTTGTTAATTTTGCTGTTTAGGCCTCTAATATTCTGATAGTACACGGTCAAAAAATCACTACATCCACTATTGGACCGACCTAGTTTAAAGGAACAGTCCTTGGTACATTGTTGATGAACTTGATCGTACAGTTATTATGTCCTGCTTCGTGACGCCTGGCTAACTCAGTTCTGATATTTTTATAATGCTCCATTTGCCTTTTGGTGCGATCCTGTACGATGTTTACATGCTTGAAGGTATTACTTGATTTAAGCTTTTTCGCATTCACCAGAACTTGCAATGCTGAGTCATAGCTGTCAAGTATTACCTTGATGGGTCTAACTTTTGTGCCGCAAAACATTCCTAATCTCATCACTTTTATGTTGGTTAGCCTCACATCAGGGACAGCTTCACGTAACAAGTTGACGACAACTGTTTTATCAGATTCATTTTGCTCACTTCTGGCTTTATTTTGATCAGGCTCAGTGACATTAAAGACTATTACGTTGTTTCTACGTCTTTCACGACGATAAATCAAATATGTGCCATTGTGCTGAAGATCACATTTGTGATTGAAACGTTTACTACAGTAAAGAAGATCTGTCAATACATGTAGTTTTATTGGCTGCACATGCATGGGTGTTATCGACATGTAAAGCACAGGATACGTTTCAGTACAGTTTGTTTCAAATTCGACTCTCACCACTGGGATCTCGGAGATTGTAAGAGACAAGAAGTGGAGGAAAAGTTGCGCAGCCACGTAACTAAGAAAATGGAACTTAAGTCTCTCAATTCCGAATATTTTCGGAGATGGACAAAAGAAACCGGATTTCTCCAAGTATCAACTTTACCTTTTCTTATAAACATCATACGGGATTTTCGTACAGATAACTGCAGGGTGTTCCTCAATGATATGCCAATATTTAAGGGTGTGAATCTACATGAAAAATTAATGGTAGTTTGCTTTATAAACTATGGTCCGAGAATGTTTCATTACAAAAACTCGGGGTGTTTTAGGAAAAAAATGGAAATTAATTAATATTTCCAGAATCACTTCAGATATTTCACTGATATTTAGTACGTAGTGAACGTTAATAAAGTTGCATATTTTTCAATGCAAAAACAATTTTTCAATTTTTAGCTGTAACAGTGGCGTGCATACGGGTATTGACTTCGATATTTTTTAAGAAAAAATAGTACACCAATGGTTTTTTGCAAATAAAAATTATTCTTGAATTCTCGATTTAATTCAAAACAAATGATTTCTCTTGAATTGTTTTCCTTCGATGTGCCATTTTTGAGTAAAAAAATAAAAACCGTTCTATTGTCTAACTTGCAAAATTATTATTAATTTAATTGGAAAAATTAAACACATTAGAGGTAATGAACAACAACAACTGACAACATAAACATAACGTTAAAACCAACGAAATGATTACAAAAATTGTTGAAAATGGCCCACTTCACTTAGTATGCATGCTTCCGCCCTCCTTCTCATGGAATTGCGCACTCGTTAAAATATCCCAGGAGTGTTTTTTATTGTATCACAAGCTGCAACTATTCTTTCTCTTAATTCCTCTACAGTGTTAATGGGACTTCTGTACACTAGTGCCTTAAGATAGCCCCATAAAAAGAAATCTAAATTGTTGAGGTCTGGGACCTTGATGGCCATTCTTGGGGCCCACCGCGGCCAATCCAACGATGTGGATAAGCAGTTTGTAAATAATTACGAACCGCTACATAGAAATGCGCTGGTGCACCATCATGAATGTACCACATATTGTTTCTTATTACTAACGGAACATCATCAAGCAGCAAAGGCACCTGTTGTTAATTGAGGTAAGTCTGTACATCAAGTCGTCCCGGCAAGAAGAATGAGCCAATAAAGTGGTTGCCAATAATTCCTGCCCATACGTTAACCGAAAATTGGTGTTGAAATGGGTTTCGGTTACGGCATAGGGATTTTCTTCTGCCCACAAATGATTATTGTGGAAATTCTGAATGGGATTTCGAGAAAAATTTGCTTCGTCCGTGAACAGAATCATTGATTCAAATTGCGGGTTTTGTGTAATTTTTATACCACTGACAAAATTATTAACAAGATTGTGAAAACTAAATAATGAAAAATATGTCACAGCGAACAGATTTGAATAACAGAGACTTGTCAAATGTCAAAAGCCAGTGTGACATATTCCGGAGCAACTAGATATTTATTGCTAAATTGCATTCGTCAATTATTACATTAATTTTCTCGGGCAATAGAATGGTTTTTATCTGCTTACTCGAAAATGGGGCATCGAAGAAAAATAATTCAAGAGGGAATTGAATTGAATTGAATTGAACAGGGAATTCAAAAGTAATTTTTATTTGGCGAAAAACCATTGGCGTACCATTTTTTCTAAAAAAATATCGAAGTCAATACCGATACGCACGCCAGTGTTAAAGCTAAAAAATATTTTTGCATTGAAAAATATGCAACTTTATGAACTTTCACTACGTACTAAATATCAGTGAAATTCTTTTCCTAAAACTTCAACACCCCGAGTCTTTGCAAGGAAAAATTTTTGGACCACAGTTCATAAAGCAAACTAACATTAATTTTTTATGTACATTCACACCCCTTAATACTCGCAAATCATTAAGGAACACCCTGTATAGTTTCTAATGCTGATTTCAATAAGATAGACTGACTGTCAAAACTCTGTTATTTCAAAAAAATTAATATTCTTATAGTTGGCTTTGAAGATGACAGTTTATCACATGTTTATCCAACTAAATCACCAATGCTGTATGTCTTTATGGCTTGCTTGATTTTCATAGTCATGTATTTCAGAAAGGCTACGTGTCAGAGCTCGATTTTGTGCTTACGTTACAGATATCTATTTGCATCAAATTGCTCATGCTTTTAACTTATGTCATCTGTCTTATCACCCTGAAATATCCTACAGTTCAAAAAGAAAGCATAACGTCACAACAGGAGAGCACTAACGTTGACACGGCAGATATCTAGAAGTGCCCTGGGCTTTCCGAAGGAGAAAAAGGACAATATCCAGGAGGCCATAATGACAACCTACAGTTGTAGGAACGACTGGCGATTTGGCCCTAAAGGGTGTTTCGAGGGCATTGAGATAATTTTCCGATTAATCAAATATAGCAAGCGTTGTTATATTCGCAAGATGGAGACATTCTAAATAACACAGTAGCCATATATTAATAGTATTTGAATAAAATATGTAAAATATGCTTTGGGAGCTGCTACATCGTCGAGGCTTTTACTTACTCCAAAATGTTCCCACCAGTTTCATAAAATAGTACTGTTTTGAATGTTTTGAATACGATATAAAAAAGTTTTAGCATCAGGTTGCTCTTTATTCGATGGGTTAATCCAGATATAGCAAAATTACTTTTTTAGCCATTTGACGTTTTATAATATCCATCCACAGATATGTGCAACATCACCTCTCATTAAAACTGGATATAGGGACTGTTCACCTATTCCTATGCCCCCCTGGGAATTTGGATGGACCTTACAATTTTCGTATTTAGCATGATTTTGGGTACACATTTTTGAGGATTTTTAGGATTTGTCTCCTACCCTGGGAAATTTGTTACCCCCTCGCTTTTCAAATAGCTTTAGGGGCAAGTACACTTTTTAGATTTATTTTTGCCAACGAACGCTGATGATAGTATGAAACAAATGACTATTGGTAACTTCAAGGCGTACTTAGGAAGTTTTGATTTTTTTCAAATGTCTAAGGTTTGGCTATGTGAATGTATCTTCTAAATTTGTTTTACTAAAAATATAAACTCTATTTACCTGTGCCAAAATCCGATTGATTTACATCAATGATCTGCCAAACTGTAGCATCAATCAATATACAGGGTGTCCGCAAAGTTGGAGTTTTCCTTTACACGACATGTAGATCTTGAAAACATAAGCAATTTTTCTTAGTACCATATACACCAATGTCTTAAGGGATCCGAGATAAAGGGCTCTGCAACATCAAAAATATCTTAATACCGTCCTGTAGCCGCGACATCACCGACTGGTACAAGGTCACTGGCTCAATCCGACGACAGAACTGGGTCGGGGTCAGTGTGTCAGGTCAGTATGCAACCTTCAACCGACGGTTACGGTCACGCGTGTAGAGGTAATCGCGTAGACGAGAATCCCTCAACAAGCACTAGAAACGTGGCTAGAGAAGTGCAAGTATCAAAAACTAAAGTGTGGCAAACGCTGCGTGAAGAGGGGCTGTATCCGTTTCACGTCCAACGTGTACAAGCCCTTCAACCTGACGATTTTCCAGCAAGAGTGGTTGTTGCATCACCATGACAATAATCCGGACTTTTTGAAGTGCATATTGGTGACAGACGAATCTACGTTCAGGCGTAATGGGGTGAATAACTTTCGCAACACTCAGTGGTCAGTAGAAAATCCGCACGCTATCCGTCGGTCACATTTTCAACAAACATTTTCGGTGAATGTTTGGGCTGGCATGGTGAACGGTATGCTCATTGGACCATTTATTCTCCCAAATCGATTGGACGGGATGCAATACCTAGACTTTTTACGCAACATTTTGCCTTCCTTGATTGAAGATGTGCCATTAAGTGTAAGACAATCAATGTGGTTTTTGCGTCTGCTCGGTAGCGCATCAGCTGATTTCATTTTCTGTTGGAGCGGTATGATTTCGGGCAGAGACGTACTTAGCCCTTCTCGTCAACTGGAGAGTGAGTACTTTTTCCTTTATTTTTTTTACTTGGTCGTCCCCGTTTCACTACACATTACCTTTGTTCTTTCAAGGGTAGTTGTTTCAGAAAAGGTAAACCCCAACTTTGCGGACACCCTGTATATTAAGTATTTGCGGATGACACGACATCAATATCCTCGAGTCGTAACTTTGACCATGTGTTACTCGATTCTCAGCAACATTCAAAATTGGTTTAATGCTAACGGTTTGTCAATCAACATAGCGAACACTCAATCTCTTCTACTCAGTACTCGTCCACATAGAAGTAATTTAGTAGAAGCCGTGAAATTTCTTGGAGTGATTATTGATGCAAGCTTAACTTGGGAATTACACATTACCTCTTTATCAAAGAAGTTATCTAAAATAACATATATGATACGTAGTTTAAATACTCGGCTTTAATGACAGCCTATTATGCGTACTTCCAATCTAACTTGCAATACTGCGTACTGATTTGTGGTATACACGGAAGTAATTATTCTGCCGTGAAAATTTTTAATGCGCTGTCCAGGTTTTGTCAAACACTGAACTCAACCATTTTTAAAGCAACTGTGAAAATATATCTAGTGACGGAAGCTTTTTACAGCATAGATTAATTTTTAAATAACGATCTTACCCACTTTGTTCCATAATTGTTGACTACATATTTCTTATATTACTTTGTTTTCTTTTTTTGAGTATGTGTTATTTTTGTATTACATTTTATTGTTCTCCACACACGTGTAAGGACTTTTGCGTACAAACATGAAAGAATTATTATTATTTCATAATTTCTTAACCATCTTATTTTATTGTTCATAAACTAGGTTTTATCAAGTTTTTTTTTTACCTTTTATTGCCACTTTGTGTTTTACGATGGATTTTACGTATTGTTTGTTGTTTCTAGTTACTCTTTTATGTTCTACCCTAACTGAGCTGTGCAAACACACTTTTGTGTGATAGTCCAATACATTATTTATTATTTATTATTTATCAGTATGGCGCCTATAGGAAAAATAAAGTTGATGGTTGAGGACGAGAGACGAAACGACATACTGAAATTCTAATTATGCCAGATGAGAAAACGTGGCAAGGTTAATGTACCTTTTATTTCATTCCCCATCTCAAATAAAGTTTGCAGAAAATAAAAACGATTTTGGGAAAGCGAGGTTCTTTTCGTCTATCTTAGTAAATACTCGGAAGGCCGAAAATTTGTACCTGTCATTTTCTCAGTTTTCGTTTCTCAAAGTGTCCGAGATCCCAATGGTGTCGAATTTGAAACAAACGGTTTAAAGTATCCATCGGCTGATAAAATCACCTTGTCGAGACTGACCGATGCTGAAAAAACATATCTGGTTTCTGTGTAGTTTGAGGCACTATTTTGGTACTGTAACTTGAAAGGATTATCCACTAGTGATCCTACTTCTCCGTCTGTGTACTGGGGTAATTGGAGCGGTTCCCAAGCGGGATATCTTGGGCTTTACTACATGTGCATAATAAACTTTTATCGCTGTGTAGAACAACTTTATGAATAGATTGCGATAAATATGCTTGAAACTAGCATGCTAGGTATTATATTGATCCAGTTTTGCTAGTTCAGGACGTTCCAAATTTTACTCCTATCATCGGGTACTCGGAAATGGCGGGGACTTGAGTGGACAACAAAAGACTGTGTAGAAGGTTTCGAATTAAAACGTACATATCGGCGACTTCAAAAACAGGAGAACTCCATCTTTCTATTTTTTCAGTTGAGTGCATTTGCGAGGGTACCTACCTGGATAAAACTGTTTGGTTCATACTTTTTATGTTTGAATTTTGTATTTGAAGGACTTTTGCAGTAACCCGACGATATATTTAGGGATAAATGCAAAAAACGAGTTTCCTTGATCTTATAAATCGAGTAAAAAAATGACAGAAATTCTTAAAGGACTCCCTGATTGGCAGCTAAATGAAGCTACATATGTTCGATTTATCTTTTCATTAGCGTTTAGCTGCCAGAAAATGGCATCGAGTTCTATCAGCATGAAGGGTGGGGTACACTGTCTCTGAATGTCGAACGCGGAGGTACCACCCGGCGGATTTCGTAGGCGGGGCCAGAATGTGTGCATGTTGCATGCGGCTCCCTCCCCCTTTCCCCTGTATCCGCCTATAGCCCCATGCTACCCCATGGGTGTTGTTTAGGCCTTCGTGGTAGTTGTAGTATAAAAAAATCACATAATATTATGTTTCAGGTTTTATACTAACAGAAAATACTTAATACTTAATACTTAGGTATTTTTCGATTTTTTATGAAATCATACAAGAGTTCTAGCCACTAACACCCTGACTAACACACTATCTCGTAGTTTCTTCTTCATATTCCCAATCCTCAACTGCCTGGTGATCTCAGACCTATTAGCTTGCCTCCCGTTTTGTCCAAAATTCTTGAAAAACATGTTTCCTTGCAATTGAACGAGTATTTACTTGAACGTAGTGTTTTGCCTGAAGAAAAATTGGGCTTTAAAAGATTGCGCAGTGTGACTACCGCTCTAGCGCGTGTTTGTGATGAGATACTGACAGCGGCGGATACAGCCGCTAGACTTTAGTAAGGCTTTTGCAAGCCTGATTCATGAAGTTTTGATTTCTGAACGTAAATAGATTGGATTTGACGTTTTGGATACGAAATGGATAGACTGTTATATAAATGAACGAAAAAATGGCCTATTTGTTCCGGTGTGCCTCAGGGATCTATATTTGGACCTCTCCTGTACCTCGCATACACTTTTGTCATTGCTATCACTCTTCATAATTGTTCTAGTCAATCTTATGCTGATAACATTCAAGTTTTCTATAGTTTCTCTCCGAAGAACTACCACATAGATAACAACCTTATTAATATAGATTTACAATATATGTGTACATACGCCACGAAGACAACTTACGACTAAACGCATCCAAATCGATAGGTTTACTTATGTTGCTCCAAAAGCAAGTTTGCTTTCCTCAAATCATCATTAAACATCAATAATACCTTATTTACATTTTCCCTTACGCAAAGAATTTAGGTTTCATATTTGGATGAAGATTTCAGGTTCCAGGAGCATGTTAGACATGCGAGTAGGTATAGTTATCTCAGATTTCTATATGAAAATAAAACTATATTAAATAGAAAAATTAAGAAAATATTATGTGAGAGTTTGATATTGAGCTAAAATAGCTTACTGCAACATTGCTTATTATCCCTTTCTGAACGAAACAACAAAATATAGGCTGCAAAAAATTAAAAATACATGCACCGGCTACATACACAATTTAAGAAGGTTCGATTACATTTCTCACTCAATAGCTACCTTGAAGATATTCAAAATTCATTATCGCATGTTACTAGTAGGTTCTGGTCATATGTGAATTCAAAAAAGAACATTTCTTGGATCCCTGGAAATATGTTTTACCTTAACAAATCATTTGATAATCCGCAAGAGATTTATCCCTTTAGTGTATTTTTCAAGAGTGTCTACATAGAGTCCCAAGCAGCCAATTTGGGTAATGTGGACGATATGTTTCAACAATGTTTCAACATTTTGATGAAATTTATGATAATGAAGTAATGATTGCTATAAAGAAACCTAAGGACAAAATGACTTCAGGCCCCGATAATATTCCATCCTTTCTGATCAAGCATTGTGCCGGAGCATTCGTGTTTTTTTAACAAAATTCTTTAACTTGTGTATTCGGTCGAAAAGTTTCCGAAACTTTGGAAAGTCGCCAAAGTGTCCCCTGTGCTAAAAGCTGGAGACACGTCCAACGTTGAAAATTATCGTTCGATCTTCATTTTGTGCATGTTCTCGATTGTCTTTGAGATAATACTTTACAATCGTATTTATAGTTCGGCGCATAATCAACTCTCACATCAGCATGGATTTATTAAAAACCGTTCAACTGCTACAAATCTAGTTACCATAATGCAATATATTTCGGAGGGATTGGACAACAATAGTCAAGTTGACGTCATCTACACGGACTTCCCGAGGGCCTTCGATCGAATAAATAATGATGTATTGCCTGGAAAGTTAATCAAATTTGGTTTTCCTAGTGATGATAGGGACCTTTTTGAATCTTATTTATCTTCGAGGTGGCAACTTGTTTCTTATAATAATTTTCGTTCTGATACTTACTTAGCCTCATCCACTGCTCCACAATGTTCAACTTTGGGTTCTTTGCTGTTCTTGCAATTCATCAATGATTTATGTGAAGATTTGCAGAGTGATCGTTTATGTTTTGCGGAGGATTTGAAAATATATTCCGTTATCAATGACTTGAATGATTGTACTTTCCTTCAGACTCAATTGGACATCCTCCAGCACTGATGTGATACCAATAAGTTATTTCTTAATGTACCCAAATGTAAAATTATGAGTTATTCTAGGAGGAAAACTGCCTATCACTTTATTTACCTGTTAAATGGGCTAGCTCTAGAGCGTTGTACCTAAAATAACTATTTAGGTGTGATTTTTGATTACAAGTTCACATTTGGTAAATATATTGAAGCACTAGTTTCATATTATATACAGCTATATGGTTTTGTTGTTAGAAACTGTAGGCATTTCCATAACATAAGGACCATTAACCTACTGTATTTTGATTTTGTAAGGTCTAAACTGGAGTATGCTTGCATAGTTTGGAATCCTTTTTATGAGTGCCAAAAGAGTTGTTTGGAGAAAGTACAGGGAAGATTTTCTAAGATCTTTGTTTATAAAATTGATGGAATTTACCCAAAAAGGTGTGTTACCAATATCGAGCTATACAGTCGTGTTGACCTTTTATCTCTGGAGCATCGTAGTACTTGCGCGATATTGATGCTTTTGTTTAAGTGTTCAAATAATCTAATTGACAGTCCCTCACTTCTTGGAAAGATCAACATCAGTGTACCGACTTTTGCGTCGCGTACTCACTTCACGTTCAGAGCTACAAGGGCAAGAACAAATTTGTCACTGAAGTCGCTGCTAAATAGTATGTTTAAAAATTTCAACAGAATCTGTACTTTCTGTGAAATATTTTGTACTTCTTACAAAGAATTAGTTAGTATAGCTAATACATATGTACGAGGGATGTCTTTTAAGTTTTGCATATAGAAACTTAGTAGGCCGCGCGGATCGAAGGTCAGTATATTACAGTATCTTAACCTCGCCCTTTAGTAAACTTAAATTCAAAGTGTTCTCACTACAATGAATTTTTAAGTGTCACCAAGTCATTAGAAAAATGGAACTCAACCGAGAACATTTTCGCGCCATAATTTATTACAACTCTCATAGACAATTATCGCAACAAGAATGCATTGCTGAGTTACCGTCTGTTTTCGGCAACGAAGCGCCACATCAGTCGACAATTTCCCGTTGGTATGGAGAATTCAAACGTGGACGGGTGAGTCGATACTGTGCGCAAACTTATCATTGAAGATAGACATGTGACATATCGCGAGGATCTCAAAGACCTCAAATCAAAAAAATTTGCATGAAAGAATTAGGAATATGAAAATTAGTTTCTCGTTGGATACCCCACCTGTTGACTAATGAGCAGAAAGCAGCCAGGGTAAATTGGTGTCAGAAAACGCTTGACCGCTTCAATTCCGGAAACTCAAAAAATGTGTGCAGCATTGTTAGTGGTGACGAATCGTGGATTTACTGTTACAAACCAGAAAATAAACGACAGTCGGCTGTTTGGGTGTTCCAAGGTGAAGAAAGCTAACAAAAGTCATCCGTTCTCGAAGTGTTTCGAAAAAGATGGTCGCGACATTTGTGTAAAAAGCGGGTCATATTGCAACAATTCTTCTTAATGAGCAAAGAACTGTTACTGCGGATTGGTATACCACCATTTGTTTGCCAAAAGTCGTCACCGAGCTTCGAAAAATCAACCCCGAAAGAAGAATCATCACCAAGACAATGCAAGCTCGCACACAGCCCAAAAAACAAGGCAGTATTTAACGGAAGAAAACGTGGAATTATTTTACCATCCTCCATATAGTCCCGTTCGAGGTCCTAACGATTTCTTTACTTTCCCGAAAATTAAAAACAGACTGCGTGGCATTCAAAAATGCCGTTTGGATCTGCCAGCAAATGAGTGGAATAAGTGCGTCGAAAATTGATTCGAGCGCATGCAGATGTGTATTAATCTTCGTGGAGAATACTTCGAAAAGCAGTAAAGTCATTTAGAACTACCTACCGTGTTGTTTTATTTCCATATGCAAAACTTAAAAGACATCGCTCGTAGGTCAAGTGTATACATGAGATATTTTGGTTTTGTTATACAGTTTGTTCTGTATCTTTTGTATTGATTTTGTATAATATTGTCCCGTTAATGGGCCACTGTTGGACAATAAAGCTACTATCTATCTATCTAATAGCTTTCACGAATTGGTTAAAAATATCCGATGGGTTGAAATACCACTCTGTTACATTTGTCATCAATATAATAACCCGGCTTCCCTCTTACCGTGGACAAAAGTTTGTTTACAGAAGTTTTTTTACGTAAGTTTTATTATTATTTTGTTTCCAATTTATGTTGCATGTTCATCTTATAGCTCTTCCTGATGCGTCGGATTTGTATCAACACCGTCTGGGCCTTTGGGTTCCATTTTTCCTATTACTGATTACTTTCCCTTAGGCTAAGTTTTAGGTTAAGATAGTAATAAGCTTGTCATGGTTAAATATGCATGGGCATTGGCTAGACTGCGTCATTTGTAACTGTACTACTGTATGTATTTGTTACAACAAAGTCGCTTGAATTGAAATGGATATCAGAAGAAACAATTTTTTTGCTTGAATAATGCAAAGCGGGGTGTTTCAATAAGCTCTTATTGTTCATATACCCAAATTAGTAGTACTAAAAGAAACTAACTAAATAATGGTGCTGTTGGTGTATGTTAACAAATGAATGACTGACACATGGAAATACTGCGAGGTCCTGGAAGCTGCAACTTGATCGGCTCTGCTTTTTGTAAATTTTTTTTTTAGTTCTATCAACGACCATTCACATTATGTCTCATATAGGATTTCAGTTAGTTGACGTAAAGGGAACTGACATTTTGAAATCATGGAATAATAGCATCTTATCAAAGTTAAGTTGAAATAGCGGTTATGCATCTTTATACGGGAAATCTTGCTCTCCGACATGTACCTATTGCGAAAAAAATCAGTATCTCAAGAACTCCAAAACGTTATTAACTTGCATAGGAATTAAGTAAATTTCTCCACATTGATCCTACATTTATGGAAGCATTTCCCGGTAATACATCTAACCCATGACATTTGCAGCACGTTAAATTCTTAGCGTGGTTGCCGGGCTATTATGCAGTTCACTCACGTAGTGCGCCAGAATGGAGTTAGCAGTTGGAAATTGACGTCGGGCAGATCGGTACCAGCTACGTGTTGTACAAATTATATTATTACAAAGTTAAGCGTAATTGAAGACTAAGGTCACAATCCGACGGTGTCACTTCCTGGGAGTTTTTTTTTTACAGCGAAACAGCCGCGCAGGCAGAAACCTAAATGCCAGGGCACCGCGGCTGCTATGAGGATCCCAAAGAAATTTTGTTAATCCTAAGGTTAGTAGTACTGGGAAAAGCCTCCTCCTGTAGATTGTTCCACAATCTCGACACCTCCGGGACAAAGGAGCGGTCGTATCGGCCAGTTCTGGATGTACGAAGTTCGACTCGGTTAGGTTGGGAGGCCAGTCAGGCGGGTCTGTCTGGCAACCCAACTAACAATTATCACTCCTATTAGAGTTGCAAGAATGCTTATACAGTATTCCTTAAACAGCATTGTATACTGTAAGAACATTAGCAAAACCCTCTTAGAACAGCTATACAAGCGGAATGGGCACACTTAATAGGACACTTCAGTCATTTAAGAGGTTGTATAAGGGCTGCAGGTAACAGTTATAAAACAAAAGTGTAAGTCTCTTGCAGCCGCTATAGGACATTTGCGTCAGTGGAAGATTCAGTTTTTGTCAACTATACATCATTCTCTTACGTGATTCTACTTTATTGCAACCAAACTATTTCCTATGTATTGTGTAGACGAAGTGAAGAATATATAACTAACACATTACAGTCATCTTGTTTACTTACATATCGGCTATTGTGAATTTCATACCCAGCTATATGATAAACTTCTACACTTTGATATAGGGCTATTGAATTACTTGCGCAGCAAATTTTATTGTGATTATCATGCAACTTGGTTACCCAATTTCTACGGGCTTCGTATTTGATTCATATTTTGACAATGATCAAAAGTGTGTCTAGATTTTTAAGATGGAAAACTGAACTTATCCGCGTTAAATCTTCCAAAAATCCTATATTTAGACACAATTACACTAATGTTTATCACTTTATATCTGTAATTTCGAACTGAAACATAATTATTTAATATTAAATAGAGGAATAAATGTTTGCCCAATATGGCAGGTGGTTGTGTACAATCATAGCATCGTCCATGTTATCTTTAGGTTATTAGAATATTTTGGTGTTGCCTGCAGGTGTTATACAACAATATGACAAATGCCTGAAATGAAATACCGACAGATTCGAATGATTTACTCAGAATTTGTCCCAGATCTATATCTTCTGTTTGAACAGTTGATAAAACCTTTTGAACCAATATGCATGCGTTGTTTGTCTTAAAGCATTGGTTATGGCACTTTAACAAAAAATATGACAGCAGAAAGTTAGGTTATGGTGAAGTTGTTTACCAACATATTTAGCATATGTAACAGTTGTATAAGTGCCTCCGTTGGTAGCAATTTGTTGGCTAATGTAGTAAATTGCACAGCAAAGCAACAAGGCTCGGGTTAGTTTTATAAACGTTAGCATGGGTGCCACAACACAACCATTTTGACCAACTTGCAAATATGCCGTATAAAATATACTAAGTGACATATAAATCCGAACACCCAGTTTAAATGGTTTTATTTTAATAAAATTTTGTATAAGTACTTAATGAAGCATAATAAGTAAATGATAAAAATTTCAAAATGATTGCACTGCTTTAAAGCCCTTTGACCTTTAATAATGTGCGGATGCACCCTGATGTGCTACGCATTCTCCAACGCGCCTAGGCATGCTTCTGATCAGGTGGTCAATGTCCTCCTGTGGTATCTCATTCCAGGCAACCACCAACTCCTCTCGAAGTGCTTCTAGAGTCTGAGGAGGACGTTGCAAATTGAGCAATCTCCTACCCATCATATCCCACACGTGCTCAATTGGGGATAAGTCGGGAGATCTTGGTGGCCATGGTAACAATGTGACATCATTATGTTGAAAGAAGTCTATTGTGACTCTTGCAACATGTGGTCGGGCATTATCTTTTTATAAAGTTGGATCTGCCAGGGTGTCAAGATAGGGTAAAAGATGGGGTTCTAGAACTTCGAGGATATAACGCTGCGCGTTCATGTTACCTCTGATGAAGATTAAAGGTGACCTGGAACCATAAGCTATAGCACCCCAAACCATAACTCCAACAGTGTGATGAACATGTCTTTCAACAAAAAACTGTGGATTCCTCCTTTCACCACGTGGCCTTCTAACCCTGGCACGACCATCGTGCATGCCAAAACAAAATCGAGACTCGTCACTAAAGACAATACTGTTCCATTCCTGATCCCAGAGTGACCGTTGTCTGCACCACTCAACACGATTACGTCGGTGTTCTCGAGTTAAAGGGAGGACCCAGTGTGGCCGGTATGAAAACAAGCCAAAACTTCTCAGTCGTCGGTAAACACTTCGCATGCCAATAGGTCTTGGTAGACCTGGTAGTGAATAAAACGGTCCCTTAAGACCAATAATCTTAGGCGGCGATCTTCACGGTCTGTTGTTCTACGGCGGCGTCCAGTGCCCCTTGCTCTTTGCGTACGGCTTCTCGAAGCCATGCCTGACAACACCTAACCACAGTGTCTACACTTCTTTGCACTCTAACTGCAATTGCCCGAAAAGAAAGTCCAGCTTCCCGAAGTCCCACTATACGGCCCCTATCAAACTCACTAAGTTGACGAAATCGTACAGGTCTCCGTACTCTAGGCATCGTAACCGATCGTAAAGGATGTCAAGAACCAAAATCCGCCAACGTTCATTCTTTACTGCGGCTGAAATATTCATTTTTAGAGCGTTAGTGAATTAAAAAAAAGCAGTATAAAAACCGGAATGTCCAACTGATAAGGCTGAAAATGTTTTCACTTGTTGTTTACAGTAAGATAAATACATTCACCAACTTTTATTAAAATAAAACCATTTAAACTGGGTGTTCGGACTTATATGTCAGTATAGTTGTATAAACGTTTATGCAACAGTTAAAAATTTGCCCTATAAGGTGTTGTATAACTATGCTATAAGAATATTTTAAACACCTCATTTTAGAGCAATTATGTTGCAGAAAGCAAATTTGCATTCCACACAACATTAAGCCAGCATTTTGGTGTTCACGCAACAACAATAGATAGCTTTTATGGCTGAACGGTTCTTTTACCAAAAGGTTATACCACTACTTTGCTAGTTGGGAAGCACATCGCGCGGCGGTATCATGGTGGTGAGCTCTGAGGAGCAAAGCCTGTTGGTGTAGCGGTATAAGAAAGCTAGATCGCCCATGACCCACCGGTGCGAAAGCATTAAACTGTACAAGATTGTTGCGTTCCCAAGGACTGATAACCTCCAGGTCTCTCGTCGGAGAGAAGGTCGCTGCTAGTCTCCTTTTGTTTAGCTTACCGTTTGAGATAGGGTTGTCGCTCTGATTTCCTGCATGTTGCGTGCTGTCAGCAGCAAAGCTGTCCATTCGGTTAACTTTTTGGCAAATCTTATTTATAAAAATACAGGCAGGTAGTCATTATATTTATTATGTGCAATTTAAAGTGGAAGCAAAACATAATAGAACATTGCAAACCTTGGTGGACAAGTATGCTATTAGTGGTCGAGCACTTCTAATGTTAAAATAATGGGATAAATGAAATACAATCAACAACAATAATTTCATTGATAAAATAGACTGTATTTATTAATTAGTTTTAGGTTTATTTGCGGAAACTCTTTAAAATATGAAATTTTATAGGTGCCGCTTTCGGATATACAGGTAATTGTATCCGTTAATTACAACGATGCTCCAATTTGTTCAATGTTGTATTTCTTTTTTACCTTATTTTAATCTAAATGCAACCACTTTATTGGAATTTTGTATTCATAATCATCGAAATATCATCACGGTTCGTCTAATATCAACAAGTTTCGATACAATCTCGCATTAGATTCGGAGGTACAGCATAAAAGAAAGCTTTTAATCAATCAATCATTTGGTGTCGACCAAAGATTGTGTTAAAAACCGAACCTGGGCTTGGAATCGGTCAAAAAATGGAGATTCGGTGGAACTCTCGTAATAATGGCTATATTCTACATTATGGTGGATGTGCAATGCTTAAACATAACTAGTGTCCGACCGAAACTAGTATTTCAGCCGAAACCGAAACCGAAACTTCGGTCCAATTTTAGTTTCGACCGAAACCGAACCCGAAATTTCCAACTGAGGAGTATAATATGGGAGGTAGGTAGGTAAGATGGTAGAGTATTTCCAAGAAAAACAAACTTAGATTTAACCCATTGATTCCCAAAGTGGTCTATATCGACCCTTAGGTGTCTATGAAAACCTGCAAGGGGTCTACGTCAGCGAAAAAAAATTTGGGGGTCCATGAAATGAATAAGGGGGTTCACGATAGTGGATCTCAACACATACACTGATAGTACCTATTTACTTACATCATACTATCTTGTAGTATCAAAACATATACATTATTTATAAAAGTACCTATGAAGTAAAAAAATTATTATATATGTTTATAAAATTGTGTAAGTTGTAGGATGTTGGTATTCGCTTTGTGGTCGCAATACAATTTGAACTTGTAAAAACCTGAGAGTCGCAGTCTCAGAGCTTCGCTACCTTGCACTCACTTGTTCAATTCGTCACTCTATAAATACGAATGTGGGACAAATACGTTTATTCGTTTCCTGAATCTTGAAAAGGAAAGTGCTAAGAAAATATTTTAAAAAATATAAACAGATAGTATATCACACAAATTATATTGAGTTAGTGTTATTTTGTTTGATAGTGCTGGAGAAAAGTAAGTACATTATTTTTTATTAAATTTTAGTTTTGTACTCGTAGTTAGCAGAGATAGATAAATTACGCCAATCATGACTTTAGTTTTTAGTAGTTAAATATTCAATCATGCAAAATTACACGAGTACTCCTCAATAGTTTCTTTTTGAAAGTTTTAGCAATCGGTAATATAAGTACAGTGCAATCTCGATAATTCGAGCTATTTGTTGCAAGAAGATGTTCGAATTATGGAATGTGTTCGAAAAAATCAAAAAATATTTTCAATATACAGCTGCTGGATTTTCTTTTCTGTCTTATCTAAATAATTTAATTTTGCTCACAGATGACTGATACCATGTCCGAATCTAAAAAGAAATGTAGACAGTACAGCGTTGATTATTTGAAATTTGGCTTCATTCCATCATTGCCGGACAAACAATCGTCTATGTGCCTTTTATGCAACAAGTTTTGGGCAATGATGCTATGAAACCATCTAAACTGCAAGATCATCTGAGAAGATGCCACCCTGATAAAACAGAGAAAGATTTGAAATACTTTCGTACACTCAAAGATAAATTTCAGAAGAGACCTACACTGGACAGAATGTTCGCTTCGACGTCACAAAGAAATGATGGTTTGCGGACGTCTTACAATATCTCGTTACTTATAGCACAATCCGGAAAACCGCATACTATCGGAGAGAAGTTAATTTTGCCAGCCATTGAAGAGGTTTTAAAAACTGTTTTACACAAACCTGCATCTGATATCATTGAAAGAATTCCCTTAAGCAACAATACGGTTGAAAGACGTATTGATGAAATGAGTTCTGATATTGAAAGCTTCTTATGTAATTATTTGCAAACGACCCATTTCTCTATACAACTGGACGAGTCAACTTTACCTGATAATGCAGCATTATTATTGGCATATGTTCGTTTTATTATGAATCAAGAAATCTGCGAAGAACTGCTCTTCGCAAGAACTTTGATAACCGACACTAAAGGTGAATCAATATTTCATGTTTTGAAGGATTACTTCATTGAAAAAGCAATTCCTTTATCAAATATAATATCAGTAGCTACAGATGGAGCACCTGCCATGGTTTTACGTTATCGTGGATTTATAAGCTATTTAAAACAAAATGTGTCAGAGGTGTTAGCAATACATTGCGTCATCCATCGACAACATTTAGTTGCTAAAAATTTGAGTGTTAGATTGCGTGAATCACTTCATTTAGTCATTGATGCAGTAAACCGAATCCGAAGCAACGCGTTTGCGCAGTTGTGTGAAGAAAATGACGAACACTTTCATCAGTTACTCCCTCACACTGAAGTACGCTGGCTGTCGAAAGGCTTATGTTTGACAAGATTTTTTGCACTTTTTGAGACTATTTTAGAATTTCTGGATACTAAAGATAAAATTTTAAAAGAAAATTTAATGAAGAGGAAAACATCGCCTATTTAACAGATTTGTTTACAAAATTTAATATGGTAATTTGATTAAAACAAAGTCCATCTTATCAGCGTTTCTTGCCAGAGTTAAAGTAATGAAGCAAAATATTGGACGGGGCGAATTTTCTCAGTTCCCCAATTTGTCACAGACAAGCTGCCAGGAAGACGACGTTTCAACTTACTTATATTTTGACTATGGTAATACCACCGTGGATAATTAATCCATATGGTGACATAGAGGAAACGAATGTCATAATACAAGAGGAACTGACTGAACTAAGTACAAACGAAGAACTTAAGGTTCAGTTTAAAAACGGATATCAGCAATTCTGGCTGCAAAACAACATACCCGTTACTTATCCCGTATTATGGAAATAAGCGAGGAAATTATTAATTTCCTTTCCATCGTCATACCTAGTGGAAGGGGGTTCAGCGCTGTTACCAATCTCCTAACGAAAAAAAGAAACAGACTGGACATCATTAGCCCAGGAGATTTAAGATTAGCCCTTACAAAATTGACGCCAAATGTTGATAATTCATTATTAAAGCATCAGGTTCATCCTTCTCACTAAAAATATTGACTTATTGCTTATGCTATTTTATTTATAGTTTATGTTATGTTTATTGGTGTCTGACCAATAAATGCCCGCATTGGGAATAAGTGCCCGCATTGATTTTTTTAAAGAACCCCCCTTTATAGAAAATGTTTTTTTTAAATTATTCTGAAAATTCAAGGATAGGTATACACTAAAATTCGTTAATTTTTTGCCTATTTTTAGATAACTTAAACGTATAAGAAGCGGAATTTAATCAAACTAGCAGTGAAATTATTGTAGAACATACGTTTATGTAATAATTAATAAACGAACTCGCTTATTGTACTATTTTAAGCAAAAAACTTTTTTAATTATTTTTCACTTTTTTTTATTGTATCCCTCTTATTTTTTTTTTTAATGCGGGCACTTATTGGTCAGCCACCTGTTTATTTAATGTTAATTATATTTTACATAACAGATACAAAATTTTATTTTGAGTTGTTTTAATTTAAATTCAATTAATAAATGTATAGATTAACATGTGTTTTTACTTTATGTTTTTAACACTAAACTTCACTAGATTTAGAAATTTACAGGAAATCAATATCAGGTAAGTAGGGGGTCTACCCAACACGGAAAAACATGGCAAGGGGTCTACGCCACAAAAAAGTTTGGGGAACTCTGGTTTAATCAATCAGTATTAGTAACATTATAAGCAGTTTATTATCAAACAAAAAAAAAACAACTATATAATATGTAATCAAGTTTTTGTCAAATATTATTAAGATTGTGTAAATGAAACTAAAACAGTACTCCGTTTGTCTCTTAAAACACAAAATAAATAATGTCCAACATTTTGTAAAAAATAGACAATAAACCAAACATACTAGGTTTTTTCAAAAAGTATCGCAAATTTTGAATCTTCGCAGTCAATGTATGTTCGATTTTCGATCTTTTTGTGGCGTTATGTTGGTACTCATGACCCTCACTAATGTTGACAACATCGGCCATTTCGAATTTTCAGTCAGTTTTTGACAGCTATTGCGCGTGGACGTGTTTTAGCTTGTCTCCGAGTTTTGTCTATTCCAAAAAATTTATCAATGAATTTGAATTGCATTTTGTACAAAAAAAAAACAACTTGAAGTACGCGGACATATTCCAAATGTTAACCGTTGCATCGTCGGTGGTACAAAATGTTCTCAGAGGGCCGAGAAGATGTGAGCGACGAAAAGCGTTCCGAGCACGTCAGCAACAGACGAAAACTTTGATGAGTTCTTGCCGCAAGGTAGAACGGTCAATAAGGAATCTTATCTTCAGTTAATGCGCAATGTGCTAGAAGCAATCTGCCAGAAATGCCCGGATTTGTGGAAGAACAAAAATGAAAACGCCCCTGCTCATGCATCGTTACTTGTGCGCGAACTTTCGGCCAAAAACAACACTGCAATAATGCCTCATCCACCGTATTCCCCAGACCTGGCCCCGTGTGACTTTTTCTTGTCCCCGAAACTGAAGCGGCTCATGAAAGGACGACGTTACGGCACTGAACAAGATCACAAAAAATGATTTTTCAAAATGTTTCCAGGATTGGAAAAAAACGTTATCACAGGTGTATAATGTCTGATGGGGTTTAATTTGCAGGGGACAAAATAGATATTCATGAGTAAATAAATAATTCTTGAAAAAACATGAAATAAGCGATACTTTTTGAACAGACCTAGTACGTTAACAGTTTATGGCCTGTTGGATCAATATGTTGGTTCAAGCAGAAGCCTAGTTTAATTTGAAGATTTCTGTTGTACAAGTACTTGAGCCCCGTTTAAAATTTTGTAAACTGTGTTTAACTTAAACGATCAATTTTTGGAGTTCAAATTCATTTTTTTTTATTGGGATTTTATTGGTGATGATGATATTTTAAACGACGATATTGATATCGTTAAGCTAATAAACAGGGGAGAATTATTCAAAGACCAAAAACAAAAACTATTTTCAAGAGATTAGTAACTATGGCATTTTAAACATCGCTAGATTTCTATAGTCTTACAAAACTCTAATTCAATGTTGGCGCAACTGGCCATCAGAACCTAATCTAATAATCAAAATAGAACAGTCTGATATTGTATGACATAAATAACAGTTTTTCAACATTTTCCCCGTAGTAAATTTGACTTTTGGTTTGAATTAATTTGACCGCAGGCGCCCGAAAACAGGAACATAGTTTCGAAACTGAATTTAAGCTGAAACTCTGATATTGGACTGAAACTAGCCGAAACCGAAACCGAAAGTTCGGTCTTAGACTAAGCAACATGTCAGAGGAGGATAGAAGAAACTAATTAAATAATATGCGAGAGCAAATTTATGCATCCGTTTTGTATTGTGCGACAATCTCACGTAACAATACTAAATGGATGTCTATGGATCTAAGCTCATAATGACTTTAGTACAGTTGTAGCATAATGAAACTTTACCACCGTTTCGGAAGCTTTAGTCGTTTTTTGAGACCATGACATATACAGCATTTGCACAACAACAGCATTAGGCTGCTCGTGTTTAAAAGAACTACAGTGTTGCAATTTTGCTTTCCAAGCTGCAGGTGGAAAACGTCTTTACTTTGCTATAAATATGGCTTAACGGGGCTCCTACAATCACGAGTACCATCTGCTGAGGTAACGGGGGGTGAAAAGGAAACGAGGGTGGCAGGTCTTAGACGGTTGTCGGCGCTACTTCAAAAGAGGAAAGGATGAATGCGGGTGCGTACCGAGGTAAATTTTTATAATAACAGAGTCGGATTTCGATTAGCGATCTAGCCTGTAAATCGTTTCCTATTTTGGTACTCAGCAAGTGATCATTTAGTATTGTTCTACCCTAGTTACTGCTCGTCGATATTGTGTTGTTGAATTGTTGTGCTGTACTCTTGTTGGTGTGATTGTGCTTGAGTGCCTTTTTTATCAAGGTTGATAATGGACAATAAAAGGTCATATGCGACAATTTTAATTACGAATGCAGTGAGTTTAATTCATGAAGAGGACAACAATAATGTGGAGCAGTTCAACTGTATAATCGCAAAATGCATTGCGGTAAGCGAATAAATTATTGCAAGAAGAGGTCATACCATGAAGAATGTGCTGCAGCTGTAGTGAGCCACAATACCGAGCGGCCTGTCTGTGGTCCAAATACATTTGCGTGCTAAGCTTCGTCCAACCTCGCTTATCACTAAGATGGAACAAAGACTCAAACGCAAGAATCTTGAAAAGAAACTCAGACCAAAAAAAGCTGATATAAAAATAACTAACAATTCGGATGGTAATTCCAAAGAAAATGTATAGTTTTATGGCGAATTCAGTGAAAAACCTGACATTAACTACATTGATTTGGAGGTTGCTAAGCGAAAATTTTTAGGGAAACTTAAAAAAAGTGACGACGAGATTTTTGCAGATCGAACAAGTCACCAAATCACAGGACTGTACTTTGTGGCGTCTTTAATGGAGGATAAGGTTGACAGCGTCTGGATGTGGTGAAGTTTGTTTTTGAAGGCAGGCAACAAGCTGCAAAGTGCAAGTAAACTCCATCATATACCCAACAGAGTTTTCTAGTAAGGCAATAAAAAAAGGCAATACAAAAATCATTGGACACGGCAGTTCAATCTTGTGGTTTGTTTATTGATCGCACACATCTATTTCTGGCAGCATCACCTACATCTACCTATTACAGTAGACAAGACACGTACATAATCCAGGTATAAGCCTACCTATTTATTGCTTTGCAAAAACTACCTAACTGTTTCCTCTTGTTTTGACTGCATAAAATATTTTTATGACCCTCGTTCAATTGTTACCATCTACCACATGACCCTTGTAAACATAATTTTGTTTATTGACATGAATAAACGAATTTGAATTTGAGTTCTTGAATTTATTTTAGGAAAGATATAAAATTATTTGAATACATTCATTCTTAGTCGGAACGCACCGTCACGACGCTTTCACTGGCAGGTTGAAACAGTAGATGGATTTCGTCCAAAAACCGATTTGCACTTCACAGCTCACTTTTTATTATTTCCAAATAAAACTCTTGCAGCATGCTAAAAACAAGGTCCACAGGGTGCCAGCGATCCACTTTTTCGATTTTATCCACTAGGATCTTTTTAAAATATCAAGAAGCTGAGCATAAATAGTAAGCATTTCAACCCACCATAATTCTTGCGCAAATACAAAATTTTGTAAAAAGCTCTGATAACACCCTAGGCAATTATGAATTGAACGTAACGGCGAAATGGGTACATTTCACGGGTCATGAAATTCACATGAAGATACAGGTATAAAATCTACCAGATTATCATTCTCAAGAACATATTTTCTTGACATATCGATAATTTTAAAGTTCCACGCTAAATTCCCCTATACTTGACTGTAGTGATATCAGAATTTATTCTTCCCTACTGTCGGTAGTTGCAGATCTGTTGGCTCTTGGTGTCAAACCTAAAGAGCAGATACCGATTTTTTTCAAATCGTGAGCACATTACTCGTCGGATTTTCTTTACTTAAATTTCCTGTAATCACTGGGATCAAAAGCTTCTTAATAATAGAACGTGTTTCACTGATTTCAACCCCCCCCCCTTTTTAAGCAGTACAATTTTTTTATGTCAATGATTACGAACCCCTGAAACGTCAAAACCGGAGTTTCAGCAATTGTTACTTTTCTTTTTTGCCTATAGCACCGTTGCCAGTGTAGTAGTACTAGAAAGCTTTGGCAGTGTGGAAATTTCATAAAAATCCGAGCGGTAATTTCCAAGTTGATGATGAGCGATACAGTTTTTCGTGATGTAGATGCCATATGACTTAAAAAAACATAACATCTCATTTTAGAAATTTTTCGCGATTACAATACTTCCTCGCCAATGGCGTGGGAAGTAAAACGGCTTCAAAATCGAGGAGTATCAGCGATCGCGATTATGATCACCTATTAGCAGAATGAGTTATCTACGAGATATTATATGAAATAGGGCCACTAAATTTTTCTGAATACGTCCTTTCCTAGTCCGTACATTGCGCCGCAACGCTTGTGTTGCCAGCACGAAACAGTAGGCAAAATTCGTCCAAAATACGATTTGTAGAGGTTTGCGCGCTTCGGAATTGACGCTTTATTTTTTGATATTTTTGGATAAAATTTTCACAGTGTGCTGAAAACAAAACCCCACATTGTGCTATAGAGCCACTTTTTCATTTTTTTCACTAGGTTCTTTTTAAAAAAATCGCGAAGTTGAACAGAAAACGTGCGCACTTCAACCCATCATAAAATTTGTGCAAAAACAAAATTTCAAAAAGTGCTCCTATAGCACCCTGCGCAATTATCTTCTCAACATACTGCATGAATTTAATTGAAAAATATTGAAAAATGGAGTGTCAGTTTTGAAGCAGCTGAACCCTTGTAAATGGCTTGAAACTCACTGCGTCGGAGCCGCCTTAAGCGGCCAGTTGGTGATATCATAAAAGTTTTATGAATGGATTCACCTGCGTAGCTAAATCTGGAGGTTATATAAATAGCTTTATGTGGTGCGGATGAAGGAAAAAGGTTAATGTGATATACTACGTCAATATGTTCTGAGTCAGGTTGAATTTGGTTTTAAATAAAGCCGTGTCTGGTTACTTGTTTCTAAGTAATCAATATTCCAAACGCGGTATCACCAAAAAGCTAGGAAAAACGCGCACTTGGATTTAAAACTTTTGAGAACTTTGTATACCGGGTGATTTACAAGACATGTCCAAAAATGAAACATCATACGTAGGACTGCATTTTAAGGGAGGTCTTCTTTGTAACATTTTTTTCTCGAGGGGTTCATTAAAAAGATACGGGGTTCTGAAGTTTAAAAATAAAAAACATTATTTCTGTACTGAACTAAAATTTGGTATGTGGATTTACCTCAGTATTGTCCACATCCAAAAGTCTTTACTTAAAATCTGTTTTCGTAAAAATGAAAATAAAACAAATTAGATCATTCTTGAAGACATGCCGTCACGACAACCGGATGGTTAAATAATCATTTTAGGCAAGTTTGGATTGGCAGAAACGGACCCTTACATTGGCCTGCGAGGTCTCCTGATTTGAACCCCCTGGATTTCTTTTTGTTTGGCGCTTTTAAGCTGATAGAATATGCTGAACAAATTAATGCTGTTGATCAGTTACAAAAAAGAATAGATAACGTCTTTCATAAAATTCAAGCTACAACAAATTTTGCGGAAATACGTTTTTATTAAAAAGATGCTGCACTTTTTGAACATTTATTGAAATAAGGCTTTGATTATCTAATTTGTTTTTTTTTATTTTTACGAAGACAATGCACTCTAGGGAAAAACACAATAGTGATTATTTGTAGAAAATTGAAGGTAAATTTTAAAAAATTGCGCATTTCGGAAAAAAAACAGTGGCGTACTATTTTTATTTGTAAAAATATTGCTACTAGTCCCCTGTATCTCCGCCACTGGTGTACTTTAATTTTAAGTAGACTTTTCAATGTAGACAATACTTAGGTAAATCCGCATACTAAATTTCGGTTCATCCCAGTTGACGGTTTTGAAGTTATTGAAAAAAACTGTCTTTTATTTTTAAACTTCAACACCCCGCATTTTTTTAATGAAAAAGGTTCCATAGAAACCCCCCTTAAAATACAGTCCTGTGTATGATATTTCATTTTTGAGGCATACCGGTCGCCATAAGGAGCCAACGCATAGGCTACTCAAACGGGCCCTTGAAGTAGTGAATATTAAATATGAAAACCAAACTATACGAGTACAGTCTTCGAGATGTTGCACCAGCGAAGGAAATTCTATCTGACTCCTTTCCGAGTATCGTGTTGACAAATCAACAGTCTGCACGAGCGCTTCTGATCGCTTTTTCTCACAAGCCCAAAAGATAAAACTGTTCCTGTATGCCTGGGTGTCCTGTTTTTTCGTTTCCATTAAAGTTGATTACAGCGTACCTGCAGTAATTTGCTAATGTTTTAGTCAATCCATTAATTGCTTAATCGAATTATTCTCTGAAGGGTGGGAAAACACAAAATCATCGTTTATTTGTAGCCGTCCACCCACATTGATGTCAAAGCCTGAGCTAAATGTAAAATCGATTATCTTGGTGCAAAGTTATAAATGGTGCATTTCAGGTGTATAGAAAGAGATAGAGAACGAGCTATGTGAGGTTCCAAATAATCAACTAGATAGAAACTCGGAGTTTTGAGGTTTTGCAAGTTTTGATCAAGCAAGTGGTGTTAAGTGCTACCGCTGTTAGATTTCCGCCAATTTACGTATTTTTCAGAAACTATGCTCGCTTCGTGCTACCAGATACACTGAAGGACCGACAGACGGAAAAAAGTAATATGCATTTTCGTGGTATGAAAAACTGGTCTAAATGTACTAAAAATCCATAATTGTCTATTTCCTGTTTCGACCTGAATGAAGTTGTACTAATTACTACAGATTATTATCAACTGATATCGCTTCTGCACAGAATACCAAGCTAACTAGCCAAAAAGCGAGCCTGTTTAAAAAAACTGTGAAGGCAGTCCTGCAGCGGAATTATGTAATTGAGGGCTTTTAATGGAGAGATTTGACAAAAAAAAAACATTTTTTAACGTATATTCAAATAGTTACAAATTATTGGTGGTCAAAAAATTGAAGTGGATTACAATACCATATCTTCAAATTGAAACCTTCACAGCCAATTTGCCGTAACTGTTGATTTGTTATTACAAAATAATACGCCAGTCATATTTTTACTGAATAATCGATAATGGTGAATCTAAAATAATAATCAAATCCTGAAGCTTTTGTGGTGCTTAACATTAAAAAAATTGCTCAGCCGCTTCTGCAAATTTCTAATTGTTACTAATTTTTTTGAGAAAGTTGGCCTTTTTGAGAAAGTTGGCCTTTTGTCCCGTAACTTTGGATTATCCATTATTCAACCACGTGAAAAATCGTGACCAATAGTATGTCTATTTCTGCGTAATAAAGAATTGGATTAGGTCTGCAAATTTGTTCACAGTCGCAATTAGGATGCTCACCACTGAAAATCTAATGAAAAATACACACCCTGATGAAAAAAAAAACAGATTTGGACCTTTGAGAGCCAAAAAGAAAAACAATATAGAAGTAGATCCTACAACAAAGGTCAAATGGTGTTTCGAACTTGTGTCGATTTATGCATTGTTTGTTGTTTATAGTGCAAAAATAAACAAATAAATTTTTACATGATTGGTATAAGGAAACTTGCTATCACCTATAAAGTGACTTAATAGCTCGTCAAAAGAAAATCCATTAAAAAAAAGAAATAGTAACAATTAGAAATTTGCAGAAACGGATGAACATTGTTGATTTTTTGATGTTAAGCACCATAAAAGCCGTAGACTTTGGCTATGCTTGCAGATTTACCGTTACGCATTTCCCAGCAAAAAAAATAAATGTGGAAATCGATGATTTTTAATGTTTGTCGACAATAGCAGATTAAGCCTTACGAGAAATTGGATGTATCAAGGGTTTTATCTTGTAGGTATTTTCATCCAAACATTTTTTTGGCCCACTCACACAAAAAATTAATTGTAATAAACGCGAATTAGCGTTTCTTTCAACTTTGACCTTAAACGAAAAAGTTCGCTGATCAACATATTTTCTATCCGTCGGTGTGGGGTCTTTCCTCATATTCCCAAGTATATAATTCCAATGTAAAACAACTTATTACAATTTTTGTGTCTGAAATTCTAGATATCCTAGTGTAATACACAAAATTACCAGATTAAGAGACGCGACAAGAAAGAAAAGTATGAGGTAGCGCAGAAATGTCCCTATTGTTAGAAAAATGATAACAAATCATTTATCCCAAACACGGTTAATTTTTGGACCCTCATATTGTCAATCTGTCGTTAATGTTGACGACTACAACATTTATAAAAATTTGGCACTCTATTTTCTCTAAGACTGTACGAGCATTCACCGGAAGCAATCTACGTTGACCATACTATACCCATTCATCCCTCTAAAACAAAGAACTCACCTTGTGCGTGGTTACGTGTCGCGGTGGTGGTGTCGCCGTCGGTCGGAGCTGGTGTTCGACTTCGACTGCGACGCGCGTGGACTTTGTGCCGTCGCCGGTGGCGTGGTGTGGTTGGAGTTGGTGGTGCAGCTGCCCGGAACCCGCCCGGAACGATCGGTTTTATTCCGGGACGCCGCCCGGATCGCACAGACGCCGCGCCGGGACACAGAGCGCAAGCGCGCGAAGTAGACAGTGGAGGGTAAATGGGTAAACTTGGTAATGGGACATCAACGTTAGTTCTTGGACGATAATTGTTACTTCCGACGCCTACTGACGAATCCGACTAGCAAAGTAGGGCTATAAGCTATTGGTAAAAGAACCGTTCAGCCAGAAAAGCTCTCTATTGTTGTTGCCTGAATACCAAAATGCTGGCTTAATGTTGTGTGCAAATTTGCTTTCTGCAACATATTTGCTCTAAAATGAGGTGTTTAAAATATTCTTATAGCATAGTTATGCAACGCCTTATAGGACAAATTTTTAACTGTTGCATAAACGTTTATACAACTATTTTATACGGCATATTTGCACGTTAGTCAAAATGGTTGTGTTGTGGCATCCATGGTAACGTTTATAAAACAAACCCGAGCCTTGCTGTTTTGATGTGCATGTTACTAGTTTAGCCAACAAGTTGCTCCCAACGGAAGCACTTATACAACTGTTGTTTAGTAACTGTTAAAGGCTGTACATATGCTCAATATGTTGGTATACAACTTGACCATAACCTAACTTTCTGCTGTCATATTTTTGTTCAAATGCCATAACCAATGTTTTAAGACAAACAACGCATGCATATTGGTTCAAAAGGTTTTATCATCTGTTCAAACAGAAGATATAGATCTGGTACAAATTCTGGTTGTCATTCGATTCTGTCGATATTGTATTTCAGACATTTGTCAAATTGTTGTATAACACCTGCAGGCAACACCAAAATATTCTAATAAACTAAAGACAACATGGACGATGCCATTATTACCAACCACCCGCCATATTGGGCAAACATTTATTCCTCTATTTATTATCAAATAATTATGTTTCAGTTCGAAATTACAGATATAAAGTGATAAACATCAGTGTAATTGTGTCTAAATATAGGATTTGTGGAAGATTTGACGCAGATAAGTTCAGTTTTTCATCTTAAAAATCTAGACATACTTTTGATCACTATCAAAATATGCATCAAATACGAAGCCCGTAGAAATTGCGTAACTACTTTGCCCAATGATCACAATAAAATTTGCGGCGCAAGTAATTCAATAGCCCTATATCACAGTGTAGAAGTTTATCATATACCTGTGTATGAAATTCAAAATCGCCGATATGTAAGTAAACAAGATGACTGTAATGTATTAGTTATATATTCTTCACTTCGTCTATGCAATACATAAGAAATAGTTTGGCTGCAATAAAGTAGAATCACGTAACAGAGTAGTTGTATAGTTGACAAAAACTGAATATTGCACTGACGCAAATGTCGTATAGCGGCTGCAAGAGGCTTACACTTTTGTTATACAGGGTGACTTCGAAGTTGAGTCATTTATTTTAACAGTGAGTAGATCTGATCAAAAGAAATGTTTTTTCCTTTACCATTTTTCTGGTAAAATTAAAGTAACAAAGTTATAGCCCTTTGGAAGTTTGAGTACCGCCCTGTCTCAATAATGATATTATGTTCTCGTGTTTGGCAACAACAGATATAATCCGCCTTATCCGTTCATCGCATCGGAAACAAAAAAGCGAAAGAATTTGGAACGATCTTTTTACAATTCTTTTCTTCAGTTGTATACAGTCAGTATCAGTCGGTAGTCGGTAACGCGTAAGTGAATAATCGTGTCTGTTGCGAGGCTCAAATCAAAAATGGCACATGTTTACGAAAATGCTGAACTTGTGGACATGGTTCTTATTTACAGGGAGTTTTTACAAAATGCTGCCGCGGCATCACGGATCTATGCGGATCGGTTTCCCAATCGAGTGCAACCAACCCCTCGTGCCTTTGTTAATGTAGTGCAAAGAGCTCGTGAATCAGGTGACTTAAGACCTCACAGAGGAGATCATGCCGGTGCTCCAAGACCACACGATCAAATAGAACTAGAAGAACAAATTTTAGAATTAGTAAGTGATGATCCAACAGTAAGCACCCGACAAATTTCAACTCAATTGGCGATTAGTCAGTATAAAACTTGGAAAACTCTACGTGAAAATCAGTTCTATCCGTTTCACATAAAAAAAGTGCAGGCCTTACAACCGGAAGATCATGAACAAAGGGTTGACTTTTGCAATTGGCTTTTAAATAAACATCAAAATGATGACAATTTTTTAAATCAAATTTTAGTGAGTGATGAAGCCCTCTTTACTAGAAACGGAATTATTAATTCACGTAATTCTCACGTTTGGGCTATTGAAAATCCCCATGAAATAAGGGAAACCAATTTTCAACAGCGATTTGAACCAATCAACCTGTGGGCGGGAATTGTTAATGGAATTTTAGTGGTGCCTTTTGAATTACCAAATCGCTTAACTGGTGAAAATTATTTTGATTTCTTGCAACACAATTTGCCTGGTTTACTGGAAGATGTGCCTTTAAATATTAGACAAAACATGTGGTTTTTACAAGATGGGGCACCACCCCATTATGCAAGAAATGTGCGTGAATTTTTAAATAGACAATTTAATAATCGTTGGATCGGCCGTGGCGGTTTTGTACCTTGGCCGCCAAGGTCTCCGGACTTAAATCCTTTAGACTTTTGTTTGTGGGGTTGGCTAAAAACTCTAGTGTATAAAACACCGGTTAATACACGCGAAGAATTACGTGCTCGAATTGAGGAAATGAGTACAGTGATCAGAAATCAACCAGTGATTTTATTGCGTGCTTGTAAAGAGACATGGCTAAGACGCGCCCAGCTGTGCGTCGAGCAAAACGGAAATCATTTCGAACAGTTTTTGTGACATGCTTTTGGGCGCACAGGTCCGCACTGAAATACTTGTCGGGAGGATACTTTATAAAACAAGGTAACATTTTTTTTTTTAATTTTTTTTTATTTTTACACACATATTTTGGTTTATCTTCCTTCTACAATCATTATCTGAAAATTAATGACTCAACTTCAAAGTGTATAACTGTTACCTGCAACCATTATACAACGTCTTAAATGCCTGAAGTGTCCTATTAGGTGTGCCCATTCCGCTTGTATAGCTGTTCTAAGAGGGTTTTGCCAATCTTCTTATAGTATACAATGCTGTGTAAGGAATATTGTATAATCATTCTTACAACTCTAATAGGAGTGATAATTGTTAGTTTGGGAACAACCATGTCACTCATTTCCCACGGTCTGTTTGTCTGAGTGTCGGTCTGTGTCTGTCTTTCGGTCTGCCCGCTAATCCTATAGTCGCCTATCACTTGAGAAGTACCATTCGGATTTCGATGGAATTTTTACACAATGTTGGTACTATGCCAAGGACGCAAAAGATTTGGATTTTTTAAAAATCCGTCCAGTGGCAACATAGAAAAATGCCTAAAACGAAAAAAGTAAAAATAGCTGAAATTTCGTTTTTTGACTGTTGAAAAAAGTCTTGCGGGTAAAAAACTTGGGGTGGGGTATAAAGGGGTGCGGAAGGTTTATCTAAATTTTTTTATGCTGGTACATTTATACGCTCTCAACATTTAAAATATCTTTGGGGAACGGATCACGTACCGTGATCAGTGTTTTGGTATGGAATCACACGTAACACCACAGTGTTGTCTATGCTCTGACCGAGCTATCATGTTGCCACGTGTGCTCGAGTTAGGTATCGGGGAGAGGCTACCTTTCCAGATGCAATGCCAGTGGGAAAGGGAAAAAATCTATGGACTAATTGTATGGAATCAATTAATTGACCTTCTTTTCTCAGATGGTCTAGTTTGTAGGCTAGAGATATTCCTTTATGGACCGTAACGAAAAAAAAAAAAAACGAAAAGGCGGGGAAAATCAAATATTAAAACCTAGAACCCAAGGTTGGCATCAAGGTATGCATGTTTGAATCTCCAGATTACAGAGAATATACGACATTTGGATGTCCAGCGCCAACTAAGAAGAATACATGTAGCTTATTTTGTTTATATTTTTATTATGTCAAAGGATTTTGGTCCCATCCAGTATCATAACGTAGCGCTACTGTAGCCATCAGTTTGAGCGTTTCTTAGAAGTGATGTAACCGCTGAACGATATTTTGATACATGTCATTGTGCTTCTCAGTTTTCAGCCTTTGGATCTAAAGTTAAAACACGGCGTCAAGTAGGTTGACTGTCCGCTCCCTACCTAATGTCATCATCAGTTCATAAATGATTAGGTTCAAGTTAAACCCACTGAGTTAGAATCTAGTTACAAACATGTATATTAAAAAAATTAAACTGATCAAGCCGGTCACACAGGACCATTCGATTACTCAATCTTACCTTGCCCCAGCAATAGTTGTTGTCCATCTGGCAATGTTGTCCCTTTCCATATCGTCCACGAAAGACCGCCGTAGTAGCAGCAGAACAAGCAAGCAGATCGTTACGCCGCGCTAAGTCCAAATATCAGAAGAAGACGCATATCAAAAACATTTCTGTATCATTCTTAACTACAAGTGTATGGGGAAACCTAGGATGTATAAAATATAGCTAATTGGTACGTAGAATTACCGGGGCTGGAAGCGTATAAGTATATTAACATAAAAAAATGAAGAAATGCTTTCCGCCATACCTCTACCACCCTCCTCCCACTAATTTTTTAGCAATAAAAATGTTAGAGATCAACTCAAATTTGAGGAAAGTAGGTGGGCTGATAAGAGCCAATTTTCACCCATAAATTAAATAATTATTTAAGGGCCAATTTCACCAATATTGATATTATGGATCAATGGGAAAATACCTTATCGAAATGCAATTTGACGGAAGCTGTCAAAGGTCTCTGAATATTAGTGATTTCTATTGAAATATTGAATAAAATCGTGAAAATTCGACTGTATTATAAACAAGACCACTTTTTGATTCCAACATGATGCTTTTGTACAGAATAAACAGGACAACTTTCATGTATTTTGATATATTTTATAGGTTTACATTTAACAATCCGTTATCCCCCTCAGCGAATGGGAATGCGGCAAATAATAGGTCGATTTTCTAGCTGTTAAATTTGGCAGCAGATTTGGACGTTTGCTAATGCATGGCACTCTCGAATTTACCAACTTCAATATACTGAAAGTTATCATTACATACCTGTTGAATAGTGTGGATTTGTCTGTATTTTGCAAGAAAATAGAATATAAAATACATTCCATCCAATTCCTCATCTTCCTATACGTCATAATAGTAATCATTTATTAATTTATGGGTTAATGAATTTCTTCAAAGCAATAAAAACATTACGTCCTCTTCATCCTAAAACACAGATAATATGTGAAGGGTACAGGTCCATAAGGAGCTAAGTCGCCAAATGTTTATTTCGTACAAAACAGAGTTTAACTTTTAAAACTAGTAATTGATAAATTCTTGATGGTTATTATGAATTCTGTTAATTAGATTAGTTATTTGGGTAATTATTGAGACACACACAAGAAATTAAACTTATATAGTCATTTATACAAAGTAGAACATAAGCATTAATTGGTCAAACCATCAAACATTGTTGGCCTAAAGGGGCCAAGTCCAAAAAAAACAAGGTATACCGAAAAGTAGACAATAGTTATTAATATAAAATATACTTCTAGTTCTTGGGCAGGTTATCGAAAAATTGTTTTGCTTCGTCACCACAGAATCGTTTTAAATCTTGTAGGTGTTTAAATTTTTTAGCCGTGATGGGTATCAAACCTAAAAATAATTTTGTTGTTTAAAAAAATAGTATTTCAAGACATAAGTATTTTTTACCTGAATAAGAATACGGAGAAAGTACAAATTCATTTTGCAATAGCACAGGTCCCTTTCGCTTAGTCTCTTTTCCCTTCACTATTGCTGACTCCTATGCTCCATTATAGGACTCCCGGTAATATATTAGTCTATGATGTTCTTGATGTATTTCTAATTCTCGAATAGGACGGGAACGGAAAGGACATTTCTTCAAATAATCCGTTTTGGTATTAAAAAAATTTGTCCATGCTCGAAAGTAGGATTGATCTATTTCCACAACGTCAAATGGTGATGGTTTTGCACGAGCACTCCTAAAAATTTCTACCCAATCTGAAGGAATCTCGGCTCTTTGGTGGGAGTTTATTAAGCCCATATTTTTGTCCGGTTCCATGTAGGAATGCCCACGAATAGGAAAAGTAACTTTAACATAATCAAGTCTATGTGTATTGTGGACAATATAATGCAAAAAACGAAACATCGTGTAATTTTTATTTTGCCCTCCACACGAGTCGCAGAATATTTCAAGCGGTCTTACTTGTAAATCGAGAAAATTCCATAAAAAGTCATTCAGCATTGAGCATACATCGTCGCTTCCCTTTTTGCCAAGTGTTTCCGGGTAAATGTAAAACACACTTTTTGCTGTAGATAGAATGTGGATATTAAAGGCATAGACGTTCAGCTGGCTCTTATAGTAAACATCGTTTGTTGTTATGTTTGGGACACTGAGATTTTGTCCAAAATCGAGACAAATAGCTTCGTGAGTCACAGAGGTTCGACTTCGTTTCTTCGCAGCCCTTTTTCTACTGTAAAATACCTCAGCCTTTCTTTTGTGTACATCATTTTGTATTGTAATATGGCGTATTTCCTTTTGAAAGCGTTCTTTTTGAGCAATATCCATACTCTTTAAAACATCAGACTGAAGAGATTTTATTTTTATAAGAAACTCATCGCAAGAACTACATGTATCGGTCGTGGGATATCCAAAGGCTATGTTGAATTTTGTATTAAAGACTGTTCTGTACGACTCGTAAGATACTTTCATAGAAGGGTTCAACTCGCAAAACATTTTGAACATCTTTTTTATGTTTAAGTCTTCAGGTAAGTATAATTTTCTACTATCCGTCACACTGTAGTGGATTTTCCTGCCTTTAAATGACTTTATATGTTCGTCTATTGCTGCAAGAACGTGAGCATCAAATTTCCTAGGATGGTTTTTATTTTCTCCTCTTTTATCTTTTGGAGCGACTCCAGTCATTTTTAGTGACTTTTGTAGTATCTCTAATTTTTTTTCTTTATTCCATGAACAGACATAAAAGCTTGTCTACAAATATTTATTTCCTGTAAACTATTATCAGTTCTAAAACGTACCCTGTAAGAATATGCACTACTTCTCAAATTTGCTACGTCTTCATCTTTCCTAGGCCTTCTTCGGCGAATGAGGAGTACCGTAATCAATCCACATAAGTAGGAGTTCTGCTCATTAATAGAAGTCATTGCGTTAAAATTCTTGAGAATGGTTTTTCTTGCTTCTTCAGGTACATTTTGAAAACATTGTTTACGACAGTTACAGTTTGCACCTACCTCGTGGCTCTGCAGTCTAATCTTTTTCATGACATCTCTCATTCTGCCGTACTTTTTCCTCTTTTTTGATTCATTCTGTCTAGATACTACTTCACTCTCATTTCCGCTACTATTGTTCTCAGTATTCATTGTTATTTACTTTTAAATTACTTGAAAAACATTGAAAACACTAGCTACTCCGACTAATCTAACTCTAAACTGCGCGTATTAGATCGACATCTATCAGCTGTTTATATGGACTTTACCCTTTTAGGACCTGACTGATGCGGACTTGTCCCCTATTGGCGGTGTATGCGTAAATAAGAATTAGAATTTCACAGGCACTAAGCACTTTCAGGACGTGTTCAAGTCGCTGACCACTTCTACGTTAAAATTGCTACAAGATGGCACCACTAGATCTATTTGTGTAAAATTACGACTTGCCCCCTTTTGGACCTGTACCCTTCATGTGTAAGACGTGTCAATCCCTAGATCTCCCTGATGCATAATGCAATTACTATGGACATAGACAAAAAAATTATGAATAATGTTTCACAGATAATGGCCTTTAAGTCCAAAAATCAAAAAGAACTAGTAATGTTTATTGTTTGTCTATTTTTCTTTTTTGACTGGCGGGGATATCTGTCCGACACTCGCAGGGTTGCCAAGTCTAACGACGATCATGTCCCGTGGTGGAGGGTGCGAAATGAATCTTTTACATTTGCTGGTTTTGAATTTTTTTCGTGAAAATTTACTAGGTATCATGATTATAAGCATCTTTGTTAGATTGTTCGACCCGGAAGGGGAAAGATCTCCTATTTATGAAAATATTTTTGGTATCATGTAACCGTTGCTATCAGTGCACAAACACTGTTACATATGATTTATAGCATAACCCGCTGCCCTATCAATACAAATTTAAGATACAGGCCGCCTAGCCGTGGGGATGCAGTGGTCGGGATGAATATCATGGCAGCAACTGATGATTTGGGCATGTCGGGTAACAACGTATGAAGTGAAACTCGCTAACTTCACAAATTTGAAGATTTTGTACAATTTCTTTGAAAGTGATGAAATATATGTCTGATTTGGCAGGGTAATGTCGTAGCCAAATGGCAGTCACTCTTTCTGACACAGTCCGTATCGAAAGATGACGATACTCGTGAAACGTATTGATACTTCTAAATGTAGGATCGTATCGAACATCCCTTCTGTCAAGATGTATAACCCAAGGTACCGACGGAGATATTTTGCGGCGTCATGGAAATAATTTTAAATTTTTATTTGCACTTTTTCAAGTGTTTGCAATGATTTTGGGAAAAATGTCACGAATAGTCTTATAAAGCCTAGTAGAGTATATTTCAACAGTTGGCGGAACTTACTCTACTGGGACCAGGAGAGTGAAACGGGATATTAATGCACAATCTGGCAACCCTGTCGCACCCTCACAAAATGGCCGCTGACAACCACACCGATGTTCATGTCATATGGCATACAAAAAACATATCTTATTTTCGAAATTTTTCGCGATTACAATACTTCCTCGCTCAGTGGCGTAGAAAGTAGAAACGAATTAGAAAATATTATAGGTAGACATTTAAACGAAATTTTATCATTTTGTAGCATGAAATGAACCTCCGTTGCTCCAGTGAATGGATAGAGGTTCTTTTATACTCATTAGTTGTATTTTCGTTCTTTGCTACCATTTTACAAAGTTTGTTGATCTCATCAACTTTGTAGTTTTATCTTGTAATTTTCTATATCAGCTTAATCAACACATCTGCACAGATTTCAAATCCGGCAAAGCAAACAAAAAACATTGATCTCCATACAAACGATGTTGTATCACTTGATCATGAGCGGAGCATATCTTGGTTATGATAAAAGAAATGGCGACAACTCCGGAAGCGTCTCGTTCTGATGAACAGGACCGATATAATATGTGACATATTTGACAGGGTCAGGTGCTATATTTTTGGATGTGTTCAAATATTTCATTCGGCGTTGAAAACGATGCGCAGAAGAGGATTTTGAAAACTTTTCTGGGAGCTAAAATTCTGCACTTAAACAGAGTATGATGATTCTTATGTTTTTAGTTTCAGGCACTTATATACGTACTGTGAGTCCTCTATCATTTATTCATAAAAACACACACTCTTTGTACCGGAACATACTGATGACGCAGAATGTAAAGCACTATCTGTCCAGACATGAAGAAAGAATAAGTAAATGTTTCAAAGGTCATTTGAATATACAAGACTCATGTGTGTGTAGTCGTCTACCTGATCAATGAATGGAACCGGTAGGTTATTATAACCGCTGATCTATTTGAACGCACTTCTTTAAAAAGAAAAAAATATATAAAAACAATTAACTTTCCCCAGGTTGCCTTCACTATCCAAGAAAAGGAGCATTCTTGGCACACATGTGGTATTTGGTAACCGATATCGCATCACGATAACACAATATTTTTGTTAACAGGGGGAAGCTTTTATAGCCAATCTCAACCAAAAAGCTCCGTAGCATTGCCCCATCGGTCTACCCTGCCCGAAGTGTGAGACTCTCCAGTCATGCGGCATACTCAATAAAACCTCTGTTTCGCTTCACCTTCCACCACGGTGATGCTTTTTGGTTTACTTTTGTCTTCCTGCACATGTTGCCGCCTCAAATTTATCATCAAAATATTTGCTTTCTAGAAGATTGCGAAGCGTTACTCGCAGCACAGCCTGGTATAACAGTGAGAAGCTAATTTTCAGTTTTTGACCAACGGACGCGTCATACAAAATTGAAGTCCTAAAATGTACCGCGATAACAGCACTGGTGGCTACGAATTAATTTTCAAAAAACACGAGCAGTACCTCAAAAAAGGATTGTATTCGTTTCAATGATAATGGTTGGGATATTTTCTCTGTTTTATGAATTTAGCATCGTAATCGATGGTGGATAAAAAATGACTGAAAAGTTGAGCTGATGCCTTTTTGCCAATTTTCAATCGTCGCAGCTGACTGAATCTTCCTGTTTGATTTTCTCATTATATTGTTGTAATTAGCAAGACTACGTTGATTAATTAAAAAATATTATTTTGTTCGTCAACGGTTTCTTGATCTATTCAAAAAGTTTGCCAATTAAAAACGTATGCTTTCAGGGACCTGCAATTTATTTATTGCTGAGACTCTCGGTGTCTCATTATTCAGTTAGTAAACCAGTGAAATGAGACCAAAGAATTCTTTGTGATTTTCTGCGTTACCATCTTTATAAAATTTTTTTCCTCTCATAGTGGAATGGTATTTCGGTCATAGCGTAAATGCGTGTCTACTATGCTTTCGTACTAAAAATAGACCATTGAAAGCCTGCAGCAATTAATATAATTAATACTTGTTGTGTCTATGTTTGTTTGTTCTCACCTCAGTAGCCGCATGTAAACATGTCAAAACACGTAATCCATTAATCCATCTAAATTCATGCTATAATGTAAAATACAACGGTGTAGTGAAGACAGCTATTATATGTATATATACTAAGTGACATATAAATCCGAACACCCAGTTTATTTTATTTTAATAAAATTTTGTATAAGTACTTAATGAAGCATAAAAGTAAAATGATAAAAATTTCAAAATGATTGCACTGCCTTAGAGCCCTTTGACATTTAATAATGTGTGGATGCACCCTGATGTGCTACGCATTCTCCAACGCGCCTAGGCATGCTTCTGATCAGGTGGTCAATGTCCTCCTGTGGTATCTCATTCCAGGCAACCACCAACTCCTCTCGAAGTGCTTCTAGAGTCTGAGGAGGACGTTGCAAATTGAGCAATCTCCTACCCTTCATATCCCACACGTGCTCAATTGGGGATAAGTCGGGAGATCTTGGTGGCCATGGTAACAATGTGACATCATTATGTTGAAAGAAGTCTATTGTGACTCTTGCAACATGTGGTCGGGCATTATCTTGTTGAAAAGTTGGATCTGCCAGGATGTCAAGATAGGGTAAAAGATGGGGTTCTAGAACTTCGTGGATATAAAGCTGCGCGTTTATGTTACCTCTGATGAAGATTAAAGGTGACCTGGAACCATAAGCTATAGCACCACAAACCATAACTCCAACAGTGTGATGAACATGTCTTTCAACAAAAAACTGTGGATTCCTCCTTTCGCCACGTCGCCTTCTAACCCTGGCACGACCATCGTGCATGCCTAAACAAAATCCAGACTCGTCACTAAAGACAATACTGTTCCATTCCTGATCCCAGAGCGACCGTTGTCTGCACCACTCAAGGCGATTACGTCGGTGTTCTCGAGTTAAAGGGAGTGTGGCCGGAATGAAAACAAGCCAAAACTTCTCATTCGTCGGAAAACACTTCGCATGCCAATAGGTCTTCCGTGTTTTGCAAACCATTCATTTGCAATGGACCTGGTAGTGGAGAAACGGTCCCAATAATCTTAGGCGGCGATCTTCACGGTCTGTTGTTCTACGGCGGCGTCCTGTGCCCCTTGCTCTTTGCGTACGGCCTTCTCGAAGCCATGCATGACAACACCTAACCACAGTGTCTACACTTCTTTGCACTCTAACTGCAATTGGCCGAAAAAAAAGTCCAGCTTCCCGAAGTCCCACTATACGGCCCCTATCAAACTCACTAAGTTGACGAAATCGTACAGGTCTCCGTACTCTAGGCATCGTAACCGATCGTAAAGGATGTCAAGAACCAAAATCCGCCAACGTTGATACTTTACTAAGATTTCACCACCAACTTTTATTAAAATAAAACCATTTAAACTGGGTGTTCGGATTTATATGTCACTTAGTATAGACATTCAGTAGTCATTGGAAATTGGTAACATTGCTGGTTCAGTATGGACGTAACAGAATGAACTGAGCTCTAGTAATAGGAATCTGAAGTCCAGCTTCTCCACAATTAAAATTTAAAACCAAGCTGATGGCATTATGGATTTTAGGAATATACGGCTTTACAATACCACTGTTCAGGCTACATTACTGACGCGTTCTATGGTGGTGCATAGCACATTTATTCTTTAAAGTTGAGGCTTGAAATTGACTCGATTTGTTTTGCCTTCCACTCATGGCGCCCACTGCAGAAGGACGTAACGTAGAGACAGTAGATTATAAACGATATTTTGATCCAAGCTTAAATGAAGTGCTGAAATACAAAATTATTTTAGTAGAAGTACAACGCAAGGTATGATGCTTGGCTAGGCGCAAGGCTTAGTTGTTATTCGGTATACATGTGGATCAGATTTCAAAAGGATACGACAGCAACGGATTTTTTTTCGACGTTCTTCCTATAAAAGAGTTATTTATCGTCAGTACAGCGGAAATGTTCTGAATAAAAATGTTTTATACCACTCACGACTCAGAGTTGTGAGGATGACTAAGTATTCCTAAAGCTGGGCTTTTTAGTAACATACACATCAAAGCTTAACAATACCCGCGTTGCCAGCCGTGGGTTGCATCCAGTGTAAGAAGGAATGACCTGCATCAGTATCTCATAAAAAAAACAAAATTGGCCCATTTCTATGGTGAGAACGGAGTTATCGATTCACGAGTGATGGAAATTGAGCTAACAGACCTGTGCTTTCGAATTGAACGGCGATAATCTCGAACAGTATCCATGAGCAGCATGTGGCAGGACAGTATCCATGAGCAGCATGTATCAAACTTGTCATCAGTACGTTTTTTTAATCTCCTGTTTACGTTTTCGGTCATCGTTTGCTACACATTGGTTTCGCTAATTCAAACTCTTTGTTTCTGAAAAGGACATTGTAAAGCACATACTGTAATAGCCCTGACTATCTACGTGGATCTCAAATTCAAATTCAAAATATTTATTCCGTCATGAATAAACATTATGTCGATGCGAGAAAGCCCTGAACACCCTAAAAGTCAATAAATAAAATAAAAAAAACAAAGAGGCAAATAAAAAGGCGGTGAAACACAAAAAGGCAAAAACCAAGAAAGACCCCCCGGGAGCTGGCAACGGACGCGAAGAACAAATCTATACAAGCAAGTAGGAATGTAAAAACGATATTTTTGCTCACACAATCGCTGCTAAAGTAGCTGGTGATTCGGTAATAACGTTTTTGTCAGTTTTGAGAATGTATTTGACGATGAGCTTTTAAGGGAAGTTCGTAAATTATTCCATAATTGAACCGCCACATAAGCAAACGATCGTCGGAAGGAACGCGTTCCATGCCTAGATACGATAAAACTGAGATTATTTTTGCTCCTCTGGGGATGAGGCGAAGGCACAAATCTTTCTCTTAAGTAGGGCGGTTGACCTGTTATTATAACCCTATAGATAAAAGAATACATGTGATATTTTCTGCGATTCGTCATGTATAATATGTTGTAGTTATTCAGATAAGGAGTGATATAGTTTCGATATGGAATTCCAAACGCAAACTATTTTGTACCTTTTGTATGTATTTTTTGGTTCTCGATAGTCAAAAAGTGATAACATTAAGGTATTACACAAATAATGTTTTTGTTTGGCTGATAAATGTTTTTTTTATTTTTTATTTCCTAGTCGCATGTAAGCTAAATTTGTTCTGTTTTTTATATGACTGCCGAAGCCAAGCGAACTATCAAATATAATGCCTAGATTTTTTGTCTCCTGAACCATGGGGATTCTTTCATTACTGTTTTTATCCATAACCATTACTTGCGATTTTGAGGGGATCTTCAATAATTCTCCCTCCAAGTTAAAAGCCATCAACGACAAAAGTCTCCGAAAAACATCTTTTAACATACTTGTACCCTAAGTGTTTTTACTCTCTACAAGAGATTTATAACTTTTTATAATTGCGCATTGATCTGTTTTATTGATTATTTTACTTATTATACATTTATGCCGCATAAGTTTTATATTCTTTTGTTTAACTATTTATGCACCATTCAAGCATAGTGTTTTTACTACTTATTTTATAACTTACTATCTATTTTATCATGTATATCTTTCCTGTTGACGTTCCATATCCGCAGAGCAATTTGAATAAAAGTTATTATTATTATATAAAGACCCTGTATATGCGCGAGCTGGTTAATATGTAGACTATTCAGAAATCTCAAAACCACGTTCGAATAATTATCTTTCAACATATCATTTTTCCACGAAACTAGCCTACAATTGCTCCATGTACCGCCCCTGTCTGTTACGTGAGCGACTGTTCGGCAGCCGCAATTCATTATTGTTAGCGTAGCCGGCGTGCCGTTTTTTGCATGAATGAGACTATCTGTGTCTGTATAAAGCAAACATCATGTGTATTGAAGGTAAATAGTTCGCTTCAGATTGATGTATCGATTGTCTTTGGAGCAGCAATGTTATTTTTGTAGATGGTATATTCTACTATTCGTTATTTGTGTGTCTGGGCGATGCGTAGGATCTTTGCCCATTAGTCACTGTCTAATCTACGTTAGACGAATCTGTTAGTTTCCCAGAAAAGAAACTATACATCTTCATTGTGAAGTCATGAATTACCCATCTCATAGATAAGATTATCAGTGTATAAAGCAGGCTGATAGGTGTCCTTGAAGTACATAATTCATTCGGATCCATTATTTGGCAAATATAATCTTATAATCTTTCTTGTAGATGAGACTATCAGTGTCTGAATACGGTATGCATCAGATGTGGTAAAAGTAAATACCTCACCAAAATCATTGTATCAGTTGCCATAGGAAGCAGAATGTTATTCATGTTATTCCCGCCAGTCACATAAAAAGTTCGCAACAAGTGTGAGGTCACGTATTTACGCAGTCTTAAGTTAGTCTTTCGACTTCTGTATTAAGCAAAGGCATCACGTGTGCTAGAGTTAGAGAGTTCTGCTGGCTCGATTTATCGATTAAGTTTGGTGGTAAAATATTCCCGTAGCTCTATTTCTATATCAGTCGCATTAGTTGTGACGTCATATATTTACGCACGTTGGGAATGGTGTGAGCGTAATTACGTATAAGAAACGGTTTGCATAACGCGTCGGGCGTAACACGTATTTTCAATAACCTAAATAGGTGTAATAGGTGTAGAGGTGAGTACTTGAAGATTTTTGAACGTGCAAAGGATTACCTTGCTTTTGTCACCTCAATTCCCCTTTTGACTTGTCCTTGGTCGTCCTTTTGATCGTTTTGTTGTTGTTATTGGTCTCCTCAATTGCTTCACCTGTCGATGTATGTACTTACTGCCTCCACTCCAAGTTCCATCTTACTTGGTCATTCCTCCTGGAGCTGAGATTTCAACCCTGTGCTAATCAAACATATTCAAAGCGGCTACGAGTGACTAAAAAAATATCTAGGAAAAACGTATCAAAATTCGTAGTGAGCAGTCATACGAAGATACATTAATCTATTACTCCAACATAAGGAGTCAACATCGAGCAAGAAATTTCCAAAATGCTGAATCCACGTTAGAAAAATGCGAACGACGCAAGAAATAGCTTATAAGAAAACCAAGTCTTCTAGTGTAACGGATAATTTTGAGCATTTGTGTCATGTGATGTTCATACAAAGTTGCTCTGTGGGGAATCATTATAGATAAGTTTTATAACATTTTGTCGGGCAGTGGAAGTTAGTGATTCTCGTCGTAGATCCTACGTCCATCCTGTATGTCTGCAAATTAATAGATTTCCAGTCGTTTTTCTTATAATAGATATGTTTTTACTATAGTCTGCAAGTTGTTTTATCAGTAATACTGTTAACAACATAAAAGCTGAAATGGCAAAGTTTTGAACCAACGTCTTATGCTCTCGTTGAAACATATCCTGTTGAGAAAATACTGGTAGTCACGCCTCTATGTGATATCGAGCATACCATTTCGTACTGATCTGCCTTGTTGACCTTTCGTACTGATCTGCCTCGTTGACCAAGTATTTATTAAGCAAATTGAAGCGAGATTTCCGATAATCATTTCTTTTTTCCTTTTATAAGGAATTTCCGAAGAAAATTCACACGACTAGCTTTCTATGGTGCGTGTCTTGCATTTATAAGCGTATTCTGAAAATAAGAAATACTATTTATATTAAGTGCAAATATTGAGCGTTAAAGGCAATCTACATTTACGTTTCATTTTGTTTGTGGAATTTAATATTCATGTGAAATAAGATTTTTGCACGCCAGATGTTTAATGAATAATTCACCATTGCAGAAATGTCCGACCTTAATTGATGAGCTTTGATAACAAGCACTGAGCTGAATTTAGTCCTGTAACATTTTATCAGGCTTCATTTATCTAGATGGTTAATGAAGTCGCTAATCTAAGGTCTCGAAAATATTGTACCTTTAGTATTCAGTGTTCATGCGGTCAAAACGAGAAGAATACAATAATTCATCGATATACCTCATTTTTTTTTTTTTTGGCATTAGAACTAGGTGTTCATGCAGCCAGTCACTAAGCATTATATGAATGATGGATCATCGGTTTTTTTGGATTCATGTTTTTCCAAACTGGAAGTCTACTGTTATAGAGGGATGATGCTAGGGATCTTCACAGAGGACACTTCTTCACGCCTCAGGGGTCGGTCAGGGCGACTTCTTGCACGTGCACAGGGAGACCACGGTAAGAGGAGGGACATAACAAATAGGGAGGCAACAAGGGTATGTGAGGTGATTATAGGTTTACATTGATTGAATGGATAAATTCAGCCAGGCTGTCGTAGATCTCCTTTCTATTTAAGCATAATAAATGTATGAGGTTAAAAGGAGTCAGTACATTTAAGTCTATTACTCTGTTTATTAGTCGCAGAGATTGATTCCTATTGTTCTGACAACCGAAGAATAGGTGGTCGAGATTTCCAATTTCATTACATCTTGTGCATAGGTCAGTGTCCAGTACGCCAATCCGATTTAGATGCTCTGGGTAACATGCGTGTCCAAATCTGATCCTTATCAGTGTCGTTAAGGTTTTTCTGTTGTATTTGTAATTACTAAACCAGGTGTATCTAGGGATTTCGGGTTGTATTAATACATATCTATTTATTCTTGAATTTTTATATTTCTCCCATATTGTTTCCCAATCAGTTTTCGTTTGTTTTTTTTGCAAATGAATATATTCATCTATGGGAAGAAGGTGGTCCAAGATTTCTCCAGAAGTAATGCTTTCCCTAGCCAATCTATCAACCCTCTCATTGAGCTTAATTCCTACATGGGCTTTTACCCATACCAACTTTATTTTGTAGTTTTTGGCATTTAGTTTATGGAGGAGCTGCTTTATTTTCAAGTTGTATGGGTTAATATAAGGGTTATTTATGTCGACTGGCTTAGCTATACTTTTCAAGACTGACAGACTGTCTGATATTATAATCCCTTTGATAATTACCTTGGAATCTAAGTATTCCAAGGCTTTGAGAATAGCAATGGCTTCAGCTGTGAATATAGATGTCAGACTGTTCAATTTGAGTTTTGATGAATGTCCACTGGGTTGTGCAATAAAGGCACAACCTGTTCCTTTGCTGTCCTTAGAAGCGTCAGTATAGATTTTAACGTATTCTGATATACCTCATTGCATGCCTTTTCATACTATCGTTTTCATCTATATGATCTATTTAGCATTCGCGACATGCGAAGTGGGTAGTGGGGATCGGCAAATCGATTGCAGCACGCGATGGCCAAAATGTGAAATAATTCGAGACTGACATGTGTCAAATTGCTACATTTCATACAATTCCACACTTAATTGAATGTTGAGTATTTTCATGTAAAGACGATCAGTATCTCGAAATGAATTTATACATCTCATGAATAAGGGCGGTTTTCATAATTTAACAAACCATTATTTTGCACCAATAGGGTACGAGTACCAAACAGACAGTCTAATGTATTCTCCACGAAGATTAATACACATCTGCATGCGCTCGAACCAATTTTCGAAGCACTTATTCCACTCGTTTGCATTTTTAATGCGCCAACTGCTTCTTCTGGTGACTGGAACCTTTGACCAGGCAGTCTGTTAATAATAAAATAATAATTTTCGAGAAAGTATAGAAATCGTTAGGACTTAGATCGGGACTATATGGAGGATGGTCCAATAATTCCAGGTTTTCTTCCGTTAAATACTGCCTTGTTTTTTGGGCTATGTGCGAGCTTGCATTGTCTTGGTGGAGGATGATTCTTCTTTCGGGGTTGATTTTTCGAAGCTCGGTGATGACTTTTGGCAAACAAATGGTGGTATAGCAATCCGCAGTAACAGTTCTTTGCTCATTACGAGGAATTGTTGCAATATGACCCGCTTTTGTTACAAATGTCGCGACCACCTTTTTCGAAACACTTAGAGAACGGATGACTTTTGTTGGCTTTTCTTCACCTTGGAACACCCAAACAGCCAACTCTCGTTTATTTTCTGGTTCATAACAGTAAATCCATGATTCATCACCACTAACAATGCTGTACACATTTTTTTAGTTTCCGGAATTGAAACGGTCAAGCGTTTTTTGACACCAATTAACTCCAACGAGAAACTAATTTTGTTCCTCCTAATTCTTCATATAAAATTTTTTGAATTGAGGTCTTTGAGATCTTCAAGGACGCCTCAATCTCGCGATATGTCACACGTCTATCTTCAATGATGAGTTTGCGCACAGCATCGACGTTTTCTTGGGTGACTGCCGTTTTTGGTGCACCCACCCTGGGATCGTCGCTAAGACTCACTCGTCCACGTTTGAATTCTCCATACTTGGCCCTTCATTGCCGAAAACAGACAGTAACTCAGCAAGGCATTCTTGTTGCGATAATTGTGTCTGAAAGTTGTAATAAATTATGGGGCGAAAATGATCTCGGTTGAGTTCCGTTTTTCTAATGACTTGGTGACTCTTAAAAATTCACTGTAATGTGAACACTGCACGTGTTGTTGTGAAACTTTGAATTTAGGTTTACTAAAGAGTGAGGTTAAGATTCAGTACTGACGTTCGATCCGCGCGGCCTACTATGTTTCTATATGCAAAACTTAAAAGACATCCCTCGTACCGAATCGGCCTCAAGATCTCTCCGTCAATTTTTTGGCAGCAAATAGCATGAAAGTATTCAAAACAAAACACTGTAAAATATGAAGTGACAGCTTGTCACTGAAAAGTTTTTAGTTTATTAAATATAATGAGATTATATAAAACTGAGCCAAAATTTAAAAAAAAAATGCTTGATGTCTTCTGATAAAACTAGCCCAATTTTTGTGTTTAAAATACTCAACCTTAGCTAACCCCGTTGATACTAAATTTGCTCACAAAACAATAAACAAGCCCCATGTCGTGCCTCGTTCAGTAATCTGTCAATGAAACAGCTTTTTCGTTTCTTTGTCCCTTTCTGTGTTATTATGGTGAATTATCTAAAAAAAAGAATTGGAAATCACGAGCAAATAGCATTCATAGGCGGAATTCAAGGCACAAGACAGTAGAAAACACCAGCAGGAGTTCCTTCAGGTCGTGAATACCTAAATCTGACTTCTAAAAATGCTCCACGCGATAGAATTCTTATTTAACCTTTCCCTTTGGCGCATGAGAAAAATCAAATCACTTTCCCCACTTGCAGTGCGGTGAGTGTTCATTTATTTTCGTCCAGCGATCATCACTATCTTATGAGTGATCTTATAACAGCTTGTGTTATGGGCATTGCCATTTTAACATTCAAAAAATCACTTATTCGTCACGATAGCGTAAATTGATAATAACTCATGCTATTATATCTCTCATATCCCAAGAAAGTTCAATATACATAAATAAAACTTTAGCAATCTCAGATTTATATGTTGAGCTGGATACGTTGAGGGGTATTATTGCACAAACTGGCAATCATGCCGCACCCTCAGAAATGGCCGCTGACATGACATAAGTCAGGCGACTTGCCCTTGAATAGCGTGGACCGTGGAATTAAACTTATTCAGTATTTGTGTTTTGCGTGCCTGTCCCCGCCAGACAAAAAACTTGACCACCAATATTTTATTAGCTTTTTTAGCTCTTATTTTTCAGTAATTACTAATAATTTCAGGTGTATGTCTATAGTAATTCCATTATGCGCCACGGAGACGTAGGGGTCCCGAGTAAGGCATCTATTCTAATAGACTCTAGAAGACTATCCGTAGCGAAATTTTTGCCGAAATCGTTGCATAACACTTAAAAAAAATTCAAAAAATGAAGATTGAAAAGTTGCCGGTTTGACGTTCTAAATGACACCGTCGGTACCCCGGGATAGATATCCGTCTTAACAGATAACCTTGTCATTCTTGCCACCTGCATTGCGGGTTGTCAGCTCATCTGATGTTTTTGCTACCTCTGCTATTTTGATATATTGTTATAAAAAAGAAGTTTTGAATAAAATATTGAGCAATACCAATGGAGATAAATAAACTTTGATGCGTAGCAATGTTAATGTATTTGAACATTTTTCAAATGCCCAGTTTTATAGGATAAAATACTTTTTGAATACTCTCCCATTTTTTCACTGCTTAAATTTTTTTAAAAATGTTCAGGATCCTCTTAAACGTCAAAGAATGAAGTTTGAGCGATTTTTTTTACCTTTTAGTCCCTAGCCCGAAAGTCACCGAATCGATTATCAAAAACTATAAAGTGTTTTCGTCCTTGGAATAGTAGTAACCTTGTGTGAAAATTTCCTCAAGGTCCGACCGGTACTTTCCAAATTACAGAGACGTCAATGATTAGCGGATAGACAAACGGACCGACACCCTAAGAACATAGTATCTCATTTATAAACATTTTTTGCGATTACAATACTTTCAAGGCACTGGTGTAGGAAGTAAAGTGCTTCAAGATGTCGCTCTTGCAATTTTCTATCGCTTTGATGTTAAAATATAGTATGCATAGATTAACCCAAGTTTCAGCCTGTCAACCCGTTCAAAAAGTAAGTGGAAAAAAAAACAATTTAATCGTGTTGGAACTGCCATATATCTCTCTCTGCAGAACTATATATGACGCTCAATATTTAAATTTAATTATAATGCCCGGACTAATGTAATATGCCAGAGTTGGTTATTCAATCCAGATATACAGTGATTGATTGTCAAGCAAACCAAGTTACAATGCATGTTTGCTTTAATAATCACATTATCCGTAATTTTTTGCACGGGTGGAATTCGGGATGATAAAATTGACGCATGAGTACCATAATTCGATAAAATTCGATGAAAAGTTCAAGATGGCGGAGTGTGGTATCTTGGAACATTTTTTAAATCGGACAGCCAGTACATTGTAACTCCAGAATAGGATTTACTACATTTCAAAATGGTTAATCCGCGGGCTGTCGAAATTAAGTATTTTTGTATATCAAATAGCTTTAACCATTGATTAATGCACTCTACCCGATCATGTACTTTATGTCGATGTACAAAATCGAATCTGAGAGTCGCTAGCGCCATCCACTTGTAGAAAAATGAATTTGGAAATCCACTTTGAAAAGAGAGTGTTTGGTTCTGCTACTGTCTTATAGATGGCGCTGGATCTTTAATTCTTTTTGCATATTTACTTTATAGTATAAACAACAAAAAACAAGTAAAAATTGCCCAATCCCGGTTTAATCATTTTGTCTGTTCTAGTTAAAATAACAATTTTCGAATTGTTAATCCCTCGATAATATTCTTGACTGAATATACGGTATTTGAAATTTCACTTTTCTCCTCAGAGCTTTCCTCGATGATGCCGCCGCACAATGTGCCTGCCAGACAGATCCGTCTGAGGCAGGCTTTTCCTCGTTTTACTAATCTTAGGCAGTTCAAAAATCGGATTAACAAAATTTCTTTGGAATCCCCATAGCAGCCATAGTGTCTTGGCATTTAGGCTTCTGCATGCACGGCTGCTTTGGTGTAAAAAAAAGTAATATCACACAACACTCAAAGCCCGTGGTCTCGTCATCTTTACGTGTAGTAGGAATTTTCTTAGGACTGCCTTTATTACACATACATACGTCATTATCTTACGTAACTTGCTAGCTCCAAGACCGGGGACGATACCTTTAGTTACAATTTTATTCACGGAAATATTCATGTCATAGACATATAGCGTTGATTGGTTGTGAAACAGTCACGTTGTTGAATTGTGTGAAAAAATATTATGGCAGGTCACGTGTTCTGATGTTGATGTAGATTCTACCTTGGTTAAGTCTATTCTACAAAAAAAGAAAGAAGACACTGGACTGAAAGTTTATACTTATTCTCACTATTAACCCAATATTTTTTTCATTTCTCTATTGGGAAGTAGTTGTTCTTTCCCTATGTAAATAAATAATAATAGTGAATGGAAGCGAAAAATAAATATATTTTGTGGTGGATCTCATAAACTAACGCGCAGATGGGCTCACTGGTGGTCTGTTTTTTTCACGGATCCAGCATCTAAGATGTCGCCTTATTCACTTGTGAAACTTTTTAACAGGTTATTAAATGATACGCCAGATTACGATTACATTTAATTTATAAACATAATTTAAATAAATACATAATTACAACAAATACAAACAAAATTATTAACAACACTAAAATAAGTTACAGACATTCATCACACTGTTCAAAAACTGCGTCATCATGTTCGAATGGCAATTTTCAAACTACGAAATCGAATACGTCATGTCTACAAATCGCTACAAAAGCGATAATGTTAAAAGTCTAACGTAGCATGACGGTCATCTTGTCACTATAAAATTCAACCTCATTTGGATAGAAACTGTTGCCATCAAACACAAAAATTGGTACCTACTACATAGCTGCTCAACTTAAAGTATATTTTGGGGATTTTTGCTGATGTATCTAATAAAAACAGTTCATAAGGATTCTCCTGATGATCGGAAGTTAACGCTGAAGCGGCAAGGCTAAAATTTTCTATTTTTTCAAAATCAGCTAGGAAATGCTTTGTGAATCGCATACAAAATAGTCACGCAATTATGTTCTTTCAAATGATTTGAAGTAACTGATAATTCGGAACCTGAAAGTAATTTTTTGCGCAGTGTACATACGTGATAGTCCCGCCTTTATCGTCGACACTTTTGGCTTCGGCGACAACACCGATCTCTAGTCTTCGTGGTATTAAGGATGCCAATCGTGTTCAAACACACTTGCCAGTCGCAAATACTTGAGTCGGGTCTGGTGTATGCCATTTACCTAACGGAGGATCGATATGATAGCTGTTGATAAACTTGAAGTGAGCATAAAGTTACGTTAGATCATATAACAAGAATAGTTATGTTTATATGCAGGGTGCGTCGTAGAATTAAATGTCAAACAATAGAATGTTTAAGATAGATAAAAAATGATACAGGATGACATTATCTTTTCCCAACATATTCTTATCTGAAAGATTTGCTAAGGCAGTGGAATCAAAACATCCACAGACATTGTTTCCTGCAATAAGTTGGACTGGAATTAAAATAGGAACTTATACTCAGCATTTCTCGGAACAGGCTGATTTTTTAGATGGTTCAGAAATAATTCAAATTACTTCTGAACACCGTTTGGCTCTTTTCAGTAAATTTATTTCACAGCTTTGATTATTGAAATTCTTAATCCACTGTTAGATCTAAGACGTTTTATGAATAATTTATTGTCTATCTAATAGTTACCATTATTGCAAAAGTGATTAAATAAAAAACTGCTTTGTGAAATAATTCAAATATAACTATGATGCACCCTGTATATAACGGTGAAGCGGAAACTGGAACATAGAATTCTCTGATTGCGACGAGCAAACTTTTATGTGAAAGTTGACAGGTTGATAAGGAAAGCTGTGTAATTTCGTTCGAAGAAGACTGGTTTCGCTAGATTCCTAGAAAAGTACAGGCATTTATTATACGACAGTTCTATTTATAAATAAATACATCTGTTAGAAAACGCGTTCAGAGAGGCTTAGATATAGGTACACGAAACTAAATGTAAGCCTTAACAGAGTTCATTTTTTTGTTATCATTGCTTTAAGCAACGATTCAAATGTACATTGTAAAGAAAAAGTTTTCTATTCAGGAGACTTGTTTCGTCGAGATCGATTAATGCTTGTCCAATTTGCCTCGAAGATTGAATAATAGCTACAGTATTATTTTTGAGAATGTTAAATGTTACCAAAATGACATATTGGTACATTTAGCAGCTATCTAAAAACAAAATATCCTCAACCCCAACCAAGTTCTTAGACCGAGATCTATCCATCAATAATCATTGGCGAGGTTATGGTAATCTAAAGTCAAGTTGTTAAAGGTTGTGGTTTTAAGGCTTACGTACAGCTTCTAACCAGACTTTACACGCTGCGCATATTTAAAAACAAACATTTTCAACAAAGAGGATATTCAGCAATAAGGATCACTCGTCCAATGATGTTCATTTGGTCATTATCTAATACGTACAGGTGCCTCAGCCTGCATGGCAAATAGAAATAGAAGATTAAAAGTGAAAATTGAAACAAAGCGGAAAGTTGAATTAATAGAATTTTATGTTATGCTTTAAAATATGTGTGAAGACAAAGAAATTGTTATAAATGTCATAACTAATTTATGGAGCTAAGATTATATCATTAGCGATTCCAGACATACGGACACCGTGCTTATCTCGAAGAAAGTGCAATAATATTTTTGATCATCTGGAGGACTTGAAACCGCACAATTGTAATTTGTGGCGAATTTTGATATATTAGTAGTATATAACTTCATATCTTAAAATAAGGTTTTAATTTAATTTTCTATGGATTTAGCATTTAATTTTCCATATCTCAAACACTATTGTACCTATCTTGAAGTAATATTTGGACACAAATGATCGTTGTTTCTGGTGTTATAATTATGAGTATCTTGATGAGTTGGATAATTTTTAAAGTGAGTTTTAACATGCAAGAGGCAAGCATAGATGTATACACAAGGCAATGCCATGATATTCAGATTAATAAACTCGTTCCTGCAAGGAGACCTCAAACTTTACATGAATCTAAAACATCTCTGTAAGCCAAAAACTCTAGGCATCTGTGGAGAATAACCTCACGCCAGAATGGCGTTAAGCTATTTTTCGGTGGAGGTTTTCGTGATCACTGACGAGCAGAATTTCCTGAGGCACTACATTTCTCAGATTTCGTATTAGATAAATAGCTTTTTTCAAAGATTTTGTACCATGATTTACATACAAATTCTAACTCATAGAAGAGTCAACGTGCACCTCCAGAAACGTCACTGTTCTTGCGTTGTCATTATTTGCGTCAAAATCCCGTAGAGAAATACTCATTGTCTGAGTTTTGTTGTGATTTGAGACCAGCCCATCAACAACAGCGTACAAACGCCTTGTTGACTTTTGCTCTGGGGACAATAGTTTTATTGCTAATCAGGTGATGACAAAAATTAAAGGAACACACAAAATAGTCGAACTGTTTGGCTATTAACCTCACTGAATTGTTTCCAAATTGTTTCACAACTAACACCAGCCGCTACTTCCGCATCAATTAATATAATTGATAAGGTTCTTCCAATGGAAGAATGGAACGGTGAGCATGATTCCGATTGTTTTATAAGCATTTCGATATACTTCCAAATTATTTTCTAAAATGTACTGGATAAGTTGTCGATGCGTCATTGACAGAGTCTGGATTTTAATAGCTGGAGTTTTTCATATGCAGTTCGAAACCCCATACGTCATTGTCTTCACATTTCCATGTGTGTACCGTGTGTATGATCGCAAGGCAACATGAAAAATAATTTCAAAGCTCGGAATTCAGTTAGAATAAGGCCTGAAAGTTGCACTTTCTTCGAGTCAACCGTAGACACTCGAGATTAGTATTGACGTAACGTTGCTGCTTAAATACATTAGTTACTGCAGTTATAGCGTTTATAATGACTTCTTTGTTTCTCTAAAAATACCTAACAGTTTCTGTTAAAAAACATCTCATTCCTTTTTAAATCATTTTCAAGGCACATGGAAGCTAATAAATATGCGCAGCATATCTGAAGCATATTGTGACGGTGCTAGAAAACCGAAATCTTCACAAAGCTTCTATTATTGCACATAACCCGGATATTTTCCAATAGTCTGAATTTTTTATCCAGGATAACGACATTCACAATTCATATTGCCAATATCCAGAATGTTCAGGATTTTCTCGCAAAAAGCAGATTCTTTATATTTCATAGAATTTTTCCGTCTTGACTTTATTATGATATGTCTCTTGGTACGCGTTGTGAATGTGAGTGTATTTCATGGAATTTCATATACATACAAGGTGATTCAAAATGTAGAAGCAATGTTTCTAATTCAATGTACAAACATATAACTATGAATATTGATCGTGACTGCTTTTTTAATAGTGATGAATTGTATTTTAAAAACCATATAGGCATACTTATTTTCAGCAATACACACCCAAAATTTGTCGGTCTTGGATGTAGAACCTGCAACAAACTTGATTGTCGAGAGATCCCTGTCATATCACCCTTTTTGTAAAAAGGTATTGATCCGATCCTTATCAGAAGAATAAATATACTCATTTTTGAAAACACTCTGATGATAGTGAAGTTTGAATTGCAATAGATATATATGTTTTAAGCACATTTGTATTTTTTTCAGATGTACTTACTGTTCTAAGATTATCGCCTGTGTTTTTCGAATCACCCTGAATATTATAGCTTTTTATATTTACTTGTTTGATGGCAATATTCTACGTAAATATGAGCCTGTCATAGCCAATTTAATTCTGAGAATTTTTATATTTAGGTATTTTCTGAACTAATTAAACAGGAAGTCCAGGCAGCAGGAAAAAAATAATTAAAAACCAAACAGTAAAGATCAAAGGGACTTAAGTACCATGGTTTGGATGACAAACAATACTTTTTCTTTTGTTCTCAGTGTAATTAACTTTTGCAGCGCCTCATGAGTGCTTTAGTTATGAAGAGTATTGCGATGTCGTATATTTGAATCAATATGGTCAACCCAAAGGTACATATTTAGGCTTGCACTTTTTTTAAGTTTGTTTAAAGGGGTATTGCTAGTACTTTTCGTCGTAATGTTTCATCGTGTATACAGGGATAACTGATAAACACTTTTGTCGTTTTTTTTTTGTTTTGTTAAAACATGCCTTAAGTTTCGTGACTCGCTACCAATAGTACAACACTGAAGTTGTATTAGAACATTCCACATTTATAGTATATTATTGTAATTATCTTTTTTCTCCATTTTCTTTCTTCAAAAGAAGCTTTGCTTTTTCTTGAAACTTTTTTGAAAAAAAGAATGATTAGAAATAAGTAACTACTTACACTAATAGTCTAATCATAGTAGCAAAATTTCCCCGAAATTATCGTAAAGTCTGGTTTTATTGGTGCAAGTTGTTCAAGGGGATATTTAAAACACGGACGCATAAAATGTCAATACCAATTTTTGTGGGAAAACTTTTTATTTGACAACAAAGAAAGAGAAAATGTGTTTCTTGGGATTCGATCAAAATTCTTGACAGGAACGAAAAAATTTGTCATACAAGATTTTTAGGTATTTAGGAGGCCTACAGAATGAGACCACACGTGAAAAGATCCTACTAATAGCAAAAAAGTTATGGCCGAAAAACGAGGCAATGCAACTACTTGAAATTCTTCAAGTCCGTAGAACTCATACTTCTAAATAACAACAACAAAATTAGAGTATATTGGTCAAGTAGTTTTTTGACAATTTCTAATTATTTGTTTTAAAACACCTGTTCTGTGATTGAACAAATGCGCTAAGATATTCGAAAAAGATACATTACTATATACATTTTAAAACAAACCGGATGTGTCTATCATCTTTTGTTGCGGATTACTCACAAATACGAATTGTTTGAATTTGTTTAGATGAAAAAACGTAACCCATCCTTTTTTTGCATAAAAATAACATTTACCTTCCGAAATGGTTTGCGATTCATATCGGCAAGGTAAACTAGTATATTTCGCTATAAAATGCCCTTTGAACTAACAGTGCATATTGCTCAATAAACTAGGCAGGAAATCAGGTGTTTTGAGATAAACAATTAGAAATTCTCAAAAACTACGTGACCAATCTACTCCAATTTGGTTGTGGTTATTTAGAAGTACGAGTGCTACAAATTTGAAGAATTTCAAGCATCTGCGATAAAGCATCGTCACATTACCAACAAGTGCCGAAACCTGCAGTTTGACTCGGTTTTCGGCCATAACTTTTTCGCTGTTAGTTGGATGCTTCTACCTGTGGTCTCATTTTGTAGATCTTAAAACTCTCATATGAACAGTTTTTCGTTTCTGCCAAAACTTTCGATTGAATCCCAAAAAACACGTTTTTTCTATCTTCGATGTCGAATAACAAGCTTTCCCACAAAAATTGATGCACTCATTTTATGCGCCCATAACTATGATTTTTCATACGTTCTTGAAGCTTATAGGTTTGTGAAAAAAAATTTTTTTGAAGCTTCTATTCGAATTTTTGTTGAATAATGAAAATTCCGCAAAACTTAAAAATCCACTGCTTATTAGTGCTTTATTACGTTCTTTTCGGATCCATCAACAAAAACATGAATTTTTCCTCGGAAAATCGTCAAGAATTGAAAAAACCGTATTCTTGATGGCTTTCTCCAATTTTCGGTGCTTAAAACGCAGGATAGGAAAAGTTGGCTAACTGAAAAACTTAATGATATGTTTTTGATATTACAACGAAAATGTTGATTTATTTCCCAGACAAATGCGAAAATGGTTATAACCGTATTTTCACCGAGTTTCTTCAATTCCAGGGGATTTTGGTCAGGTCAATTCTTGTAATCACATATTAATGCTCTAAATTAAATTTAAATTGAATAAGAAAAATATGCCAATCAAATCACTTCCAAATTACGAGACTCGTGTTTATATAATATATTCTACTCAAACTCATAACCTATCACTGGCAGTGTGAACTTAGCATGGACTGTGGAAGAGTTTGACGAGGATCGTATATTTTGTATGCAGGAACTCCTCAAAAGACCTAAACATTTCTTACTACCAGCAGGCGTCTAAAGATTTAAGTATTCTAGCACCGTCTGGTGGCTTTTCATTCAACCACAATATTCCTACTATATACAAAAACAGAAAGCCTCTCGCTTATCGAACAATATTGGTCTATCACACTGATTTGTATGGTCTTGATCATCAAGGCGACGTAACGCCCGTTATCGAGGTTATCCAAGGTTTGAAGTACTGCGTCCTCATGTAGACGCCTGGTAGGTAGGGCGCAGCACACTTGATGCCGTGCGAGACTGTGCCTGCCAGCTGGTACCGTCCGTCTGGTCGTTGAAGGACGAGAGGTCCACCGGAGTCGCCCTGGAATGACAACAGTTGTTACACAAAAATTATCTCTAAATCATTTATACTTGAAATGAATGTTCATGGTTCCAACGATCTGGGATTATTATAAACAAAATCGTTTGACAGTCCGCAAGGCCATTGCAAGCAAGCTCTTGCAGCTGCAAGACGGCATTGCCTCTGCAAGGCAATTGCATCCAATCATTTTCAGTTGCGAGACCGCCACGCTTCCTGTATACAAACGAACAAGGTTAACAAATCCAAGTGAATGAAATATTCACTGTAATGTTCCTAACTATAATTTAGATTACATGGTTCCAATATTCAAAAACTAGTTTCAATCGGCGGCCAACCAACATCAAAACACAATCAAACGTATATCCTTAAATAACACTGATAAACACAGGATTTGTGACATGACAATTTTTGGGTGTATCTTGTGTATTTCGAGACTCTTGTGTATATAATGTTAAGACGTGTCTATTCCTGTTTATTATATGCGAGCTCTATGTTTAGAGAGCATATTGCGTTTATTAGTAGACTAATAGCAGCCGAGTCAGTTACGTTTTCTGTGCTGAAGAGTACTGAGATGTTCTGAGTACTGTTAATTTTTGTTAAAACGGTGTGTTGTTTTTAGCTTATTGTGATCGAGACTAGCTTTATGGACATTGCCCAGAAATTGTGTAAATAGTGCGAACAGTTTTTGTTATGTGAGAACCTTTAAATCCCGAAAACGTACTTTTACTCCCCTTGTGTTGAAAGCACACGAGCTCTATTTTGTGATTAAAGTTGGCGACCAAGATAAACTATGGGCCCCTCATATATGTTGTAAGACCTGTGTAACGTTGTTAACAGGTTGGTTAAGAGGCGGCAATCGTAAAATGCCCTTTGCGGTACCAATACTTTGGAGAGAACCGAGAGATCATACTAGTGATTGCTATTTTTGTCTCACAAATATTAAAAGGTATTGGACCAAAATCGAAACATACTGTTAAGTATTTTAATTTACCATCAGCTTTGCGGCCCGTTAAGCATAGTCATGAGAATTTCTGTCCCAGTTCCACCAGAATCTTGGTTTTTGGTTGAAAAGTCGAATCCACCGATTCTGAAAGTGATGGTACAGAAAGCTTAAAAATTTCCGATCCTTGAGGCAAAAATTAAAGAAGGCATATTTGTGGTGGCACAAATACGGAAAATCATTAAGGATGACGTATTTGGCAGTGCTCTAAATGAAACTGAATTACGAGCTTGGAATGCTTTTAAATCAGTTACTAAACATTCACTTTTTGAATTCTCACCTCGATTTTTTTCCGGAAAATTTAGGTGCGGTAAGTGATGAACATGGTGAACGGTTCCACCACGAGATTTTTGCTATGGAAAAATGGCAACAAGGCAAATGAAGTATCAATTTGCTTGCTGATTTGCTGATTATTGCTGGACATTGTTAAGGTATACTTCAGGAGCAACATATCGCCGTTAAACATCGACAACAACATTCTGAGATTAATGCTTATTGAGTGTTTATTAGTACTCTTACACACATGTCCTTATTTTTTATGAGTAACGGGTGATTTTTTAAGAGGTATAGGATTTGATTTTCAAAAAAAAACACAAAAAAATTGACAAACCGATTAAATCTGTATTTGAGTCGATAGAACGGTCGACATAATTTAATGTTTAAAGATTATTTCATGTAAATGTTGGCCGCGGCTCCGCTTTAGATGGCCCATGCGCAAGGTCCAATTTTGGCACACTCTCTCCAACATATCGGCCGGTATCTCACGAATAAATGCTTCAATATTGGCTTCCAGTGCGTCAGTCGTTGCTGGTTTATCCCTGTTCACATTAGCCTTAACATAGCCCCACAAGAAATAGTCCAACTGCGTTAAATCACACGATCTAAGCGGCAATTGACGGGCTCCAAACGTGAGATAAACTGTTCACCGAACTCGCCTCTCAATAGGGCCATTGTTTCGTGTGCGGTGTGGCATGTGGCACCGTCTTGTTGAAACCACATGTCAGCCAAGTCCAGTTCTTCCATTTTGGGCAAAAAAAAGTTTGTTATCATCGCACGGTAGCGCTCGCCATTCACAGTTACGTTCCGGCCATTGTCGTCTTTGAAGAAGTACGGCCCGATGATACCATCGGCCCATAATCTACACCAAACAGTGATTTTTTCGGGATGCATTGGTAGGTCTTGCAATGCTTCTGGCTGGTCTTCACTCCAGATGCGGCGATTTTGCTTGTTAACGTATCCATTCAACCAGAAATGAGCTTCGTCGCTGAACACAATTTTCGACAAAAATCTGGATCTTCCTCCAACTTTGCCAGCGCCCATTCACCAAATTGGAAACGTTGTGGGAGGTCGTGTGGCTTCAATTCTTGCACCAGCTGTATCTTATAAGGTTTTACACCCAAATCCTGTCGCAAAATTTTCCACGTAGTGGAGTAACAGAGGCCCAATTGCTGCGAACGGCGGCGAATCGACATTTCACGGTCATCACTAACACTGGCGGATACAGCCGCAATATTTTCTTCAGTCCTCACTCTACGTCTGCGTGTTGGTGGTTTAATGTCCAATAATGTAAACTGGGTTCGAAATTTAGTCACAAGCTTCCGAATAGCTGCCTCAGTAGGCCGACCAAATTGCCCATATATTGGAAGCAGTGCTCGATGCACTCTCTTAACCGAGCATGAATTTTGATAGTAAAATTCAATAATTTGCAAGCGATGTTCGTTCGTAAGTCGATTCATGGTTAAATTATAGACCAAACTGAACAAGTTTGACAATGACACAAGACACGATTCACGCGTCATCTGTCAAAAACAGTGTTGCCAAAAAGATACTAGCAAAAAAATCGCCCATTATAATCAGGAAATAAAACGCCTTATTGCAAGAAAACCGTGGGTGATAGAAAAAAATCGAATGCTATTTCGGGCGTTTTTGATACTTTTTACATAATAACCACCTTGTTTTGCCCATGTGACAAAAAATTATTTTAATTTGTTCACCAGTGTTATTTATACTTGGAATGAATGTTCATCTTACCAATGATCTAGGATTATTATAAACCAAACCGTTTTACAGCCCACAAGAAAATTGCAAGCAAACTCTTGCAGCTGCAAGACGGCATTGCTTTCCTGGATTCAAACGAACAAGGTTGACAAATCCAAGTGAATGAAATATTCTCTATAATATTCTTCACCATGATTTTGGTTTTGATTTTTTATCTTTCACAACACATGGTCTCAATATTCAAAAACTAGTTTCAATCGGCGACTAACCAACATCTAAACACAATCAAATGTATATCTGTAAATAAATAATACAACCGCTTAAACCACCTGACCGGCCTAGGAAGATTAACTAGGTAGTAAAATCATATCTAGGAGAAACATTGAACCAAGTGTGTTGGAATCGAAGGGAATTATGTATTGTAAAAACATTTTTTAGCTGAAAATCGCAATCTTCCATTTATCAGGCCGAGAAGTTTTCACCTTACCCTCGTAAAATTTCATAGTTCATCGATTATTTCAAGTTGTTGTATTGGAACTGCTAGCACTCTACTCACCTCGCAAGAATCCTTCTGCCCGTTAGCATATCCCGCACATAAGAACGATTCCAGGATGACTTTAGAGTGACCAGCTGTCCTAAACATTTCTTGACACACGTGATTCTCCATGATGGGTACTTGAACCTCCTGTAGTACCGCGGGTACTCCTCCGCCATACTTCAAGCGTCCCCAGCCGGTCACTGTTGCCATTCGGCCAGTGAAGTCATCGCCGTCTCTCGGTAGGCAGATTGGTACTGTAATTGGAAATCAACATTATTCACACAGAACAGTCTTTGAAAATGTGACTTTGGGACTTGGTATGCCTTCAGCATAAATGTGTTGCTTTGAACACCTAAAAAGGCATCTAGTAAATATTTTTCTATGGACACCGGAATTTCTACAGGGTGTCCTGAAATTTGGTACTTCCTTTTCAGAAACAAATGGGTATTTCTCAGCAAATTTCGAAATTCATGTCCTGAGCCATTGATGCTAAGTTGCATGGATTTATCCTCAAATTAACATTATTATATCAAATATCAACACTAATATTTTAAAACAAAAAATTCAGATAATATATTGACACAAAAAAGTACGATTAATTTATTTGTCTAAAAGTCATTCCCTCATCTCGTCCCTGGGTCTGGATTTAATAATAAAAAAAATATATACAATCAAATCTGTTCATATTCTTATAAATTGAATACTACCAAAATATCTGCTAATAAGTATGGATTGTACAGTCAAGCTTTCATTGCTAAAAAATAAATATGCATATAAAATTTTTTATTTAAACTATGTCCCTTGAAATGAAATCATTCCCTCACCCATTATAAATATTCGATTTGTGGTCACACTATTTGATATTTTTGAACGCAGCTGTTATGTTTATAAAACTTGGCAATACTGCTAATAATGTCAACATGGCGGAATTTCTTAATTGTGAAAAGAGTTGCTGCAAAAAAGTATTGGATTTCAGTAAATAGAACATTTTATTTCTCTGTGTCATTCACTGTTTATATTAAAAGGTGTCATTATACTGTTCGAATGCCTCAATGGTTTTTTCTTGTTTTGAGGAGTAAAATGCATTCACAAAATGCTAAATCAATTTGAGGTGATGTACTGTTGGTTACGGTGTCGTTTATGCAAATCCGTCATTCCCTCACGGTAGTTCCCTCACTAGGTTAGAAAGTAAGGCAATGAAAATTATATGAGGGTACGATTTCCGCATATATAAAATTGTGGTTTGGGTGTTATTGTTTAGCTTCAGGTTGTATTTCATGTGTTTTTAATTGTAACAGATATCCGTATATCAAGAATGGGTAAAATGAAGAAGTTATGTGAAGAAGAAAATACATTAAAAAAGGAAGGATTACGACACAAAGAGGCAAGAACAGATGAAAATTAATGAGTCTTTAGAAGATTTGCGTGAAAAAGAAAAAAAGAAGTCAAGTTGAGTCAATAAGTTCTATAAGTGAATAGTAAGGTTTATAGGGAAAAGCGAGTTACATTACAAAAAAATTTACATAGAACCGTTGAAGAAACACCCCCACCACGACCTGCACCGTCTTTACAGCACAGAGCAGACAATTTGTCTGCTCTCAATAGACGTAGAATGCGCAAGCGGCGAACTATTCTGTACGCCAAGATTAAAAGTTTGGGAAATAAAGTAAGGAACGCAGTCAAGCTTAGCGAAAAATATAAGAAGAGGTGTTTGATATTGAAATCTAAAAGCACTGACCTAAACTCTCCAGCAACTAAAGTGTCTTCGCTTTTAAAGAATATATAAGTTCCTGACGTTGAAATAAAAAGACTCATTTTCGGAGAAGCACTGTCAACGAACCTCAAGAATATCAATGAAGATCTTGGAAGGAAACATGGAGAAAAGAAAAAATATTACAAAATCTTGAAGCTGCAATTAGTACAAAAGATACATATTGCTATATAGATCGAAAAATTTTTCAAAAACGATACGAACAAAATGAACTGTACTCGTAAAGATAGCTCCAAAATGCTGAAAGTTAAGGGTGATCTTGTTCATTTCTTAGAGAAGGATAAAAATACGAGGATGTGCCCAGCGAAGAACGACTATCTAAGCTCTCTAAAGTATAAAACAAATCTCAATACATCGATTAATATATTAAATTATGTTTTTTATTGAAATTCAGCATCAAATTGTTGTAAAAATCATTCCCCCATCCTATCAGTCATTCCCTCATTTCATAGTTTTTGAAAATTCATTTTTCTACATGTTATGCACAAAAATATGGAGGACCTTCATTTTCAATGAACCTCATTAAAGTAAAACTTTATACTTCTGCAAAAAAATGATATTTCATTACTTTTTTTTTAGAAATGGAAAATGAAATTTCTAAATTTGTTGAGAAGTACCCAAGACGTTTGAAATATCAAAGCTAATGGGTGATCACCGAAATCGTAAAAAAGAAACTGGAGAAACTTACTCATTATTCATGTGTTAAAAACGTTTTCTAGATATTCGAACTTTTATAATATGAATCCTTATCAACCTTAATATCACATCATTAAAACCGGTAAGACATATGCCTAGCTTATAAAAATTGAAGGAACGCTCGGCTGATGTTTTGAAACAAATTATAACTTCAAGGCTTACTTAGAAATGTTGGCTAATAACTAAGATTTGGCAATGTAAATGTCTGACATGTGATACGTCCAATAAGCCGTCTATAAGAAAAAATAAAGGACAAGGGACCAAGAATCATATTGAGATTCCAATTATGCCACATTGCAGAGGAGACAAAGTTGTCAATGTTGACGTACACATACTTTTTATTCTGAAATCACATTTTAAATGAAGTAAAAACGCAAATTCGGTTTATTCCGTCTTTCTTTGAAAATACTGAAATGCTGAACTCTGAAGTGCCATTTTCTGAGTTACCTAAATGCGCAGCTTTGCCTCCAGTTCACCGTTTTCGTAATAACTTTATTGCGACTGCACGTGCATAACCGAAGAGGGCTTTGACGACGCTAAAGCTCTCGAAAAAAATACAGCTCTGCAGCGCAGGCGTAGATGTTGAGAAATTTCAACAGCTACTGAAAAATTGTGCCCTGGTCTAGCCATGACTTTTTGAAATTTCAATAGCATCTTTGAGTAAGGCATTGGTATTCATATAATGAATGATCTCTGCAAAAATGATTGCCTGTTCTTTTGGAACCTTGGTGTGAGTTGAAGTGAACATTTATAAATTTTAAATATTTTTTTTATTTTGAATCTTTGTTATTGTAAATTGTGTGAAGCATAGTAGACCACACTTGTCCATTGATACATTTGTAAAATGGTATGAAGCTTTTTATGCACTTATGTTTGTTCGAAGTATCATCGGTTTGTATCTCCAACACCAGCAACCTTGGCACTATTTTCTGAGCCCCGTATAGCAACGTACGACTACTGCTCCACACCTTTATACATTGTACATATTTACCGACTACCAAAATCTAGTCTTTAAGCACAATAAGCACACATATACCTTTTTAATGGGGACTTCAGTCCATGAGAGGTTAAACGTGCGCTTGATTCAATTTCCGGAAAGTAAGTAAAATGTCTTTACAGCGACAAAACATGTAAAGTGGTGAAAGTGTGATGCATAAAAAATGCACGTCATGAAGTCGTGCTGAGTAGGTGCAAGTGCCTCTGGGTACTTTCTCAGATTGGTACTTCTCATGATCAACATGTTTTGCATTCATAATTCTAAAGCATGCACGTTAAAACATATCCTGAATAGTGTAGTAAAAAGTTCGCAATCTTGGCAGTCTTGAAGCATTCTCCAATAATGACAAATATTGATGTTGAAACGTAAGATTAGCTTACCACAACAGTCCATATTTCTATATCCTTCTTATGATATGACTCAGCCTATTCAAAAATGATTTAACTATAAGTGAAAAAGTAGCCTTTATACAAGATGTTTCAGAACTAAGGGATCAAACTTCTAGGGGTTATTCAGTGTAACAGTAGAAAACATTTGAGTATAGGGACCCATATCCGGAAAAGTTTCACTACGGCACTACGCCCCTAAGACGTGTTAAAATTTAGAAAGACGATGAATTGCCTAAATAGGATTTAGTGCATTTAATGTTTGCCTTTTGTACATGATATCATCACAACGATTGTTCAAAATGTCTTCCTCCAACCTGAATACCCCGATTTAAACGTCGCACATGATTTCGGCGGACTTGACTAAAAATTTGATACCCGTTTGAATGATTTCAAATGCTGCTGTAATTCGTCCAATTAAGTCTTGCTCTGTTTCTACTGGAGTTTCGTAAACCAAAGACTTTACATGTCCCACAGGAAAAAATCTAGCGACGATAAATCGGGTGACCTAGGAGGCCAAGAAACTGCTCCACCTCTGGCAATCCAACGGCCCAATCAAATAATGATCAACGATATCTGCCCATACGTTGACAGACCAACTTTGCTGATGTTTTCTAGAAAAAACTGCATGGGGATTTTCTTTGTCCCAAACGTGGCTATTCCTACTATTAAAAATACCGCCTCTTGTGAAAGATGCTTCATCGGTCCATAACACAACGTAAAAAATTTGGTTATGCAGCGATTTGATGAAGAAGCCACTGAAAGAATTGTACTCTACGATGATAATCAGCTGCAGTCAATCCTTGAATTTTCTGGAAGTGGTAAAGATGAAGTTGTTGCTCGTGTAGCACCCGCCAAACGGAACCGTTACTCGTATTCATATCCTCAGCAATGTGAAGTATGCTACTCGACGGTTCGTCGGCAACTCGCTGAAGGACCTCTTCTTCAAATTCGACCGTTCTTACGGTTCGAGCAACACCAGTATCATGCATGTCGGTTTTAAACATGCCTGTCTCGGAGATCCGCCGAAGAATAGCTATAAACTTTTTTATCCCGGATGCTTTCGTACGGGATAACGTTCTTGATACAGCCGCGCTGCTGCTCGTGCATTGCAGCTTGTTCCTCCGTATGCCAAATGCATATCCGACAATTTTTGACTGGTAAAGTTTTCCATTAGTAACAATTAATTTCTGTTGAATTTTTGCAAACCTCACAAATACCATAGCACGACTAAGGCGATATGGAATTTAGCTACAAAAAACAATCTCTGTTATCGTTTTTAAAGATAACAACACACAAGTGCCGAATATGTGTCCTTATACTCAAATGTTTTCTACTGTTACACAGAATAACCCTTACAAGTTTGATCTCATAGTTCTGAAACACCCTGTATAAGGGAAATACTTAAAAAGCGGAATCCGAAAACTTTGAAGTATACAGGATGCTCAATTTATTTTTTTTGGAAGAAGTACGTTTTTCTGTTTTTGATCATCCTGTTTGAACATTCAAAAAACAAAAAATGAGTTTCATTTCACACAAAATTCATTACTCCACCTGTTGACGTAGAACATATGCAGGCTGTCAAACATTGGTGTTTTTTATACCAAATACCCAATAGCTCCACAACTAATAATTAAAGTCATTAAACTAATCTTAAGGAATGATTCTTTCATTCTGAGATTACTTTGTTCCAAAAACAAGATAATGACAGACTAACTAATCTAAATGTTGAAAATGTGAATAAAGTAAAAAGTCCCAACACATTTATCTACTTGTGTCTTCAATTGCAGATATTCCATATATGTGCTCCCAGACACCATATAGGTATAAAAACCCATAAGGGTTTTTCGTTGACACATTTTTCTGTATGGACATAAAACTGTTGATATCAGTAAAAACGCAATCTTGTTAACCAGCTCAGTAGTGGGACGAAGTGTATAATCCTGAACGTTTTTGAAGTGTATTCGCATATGAGGGTGTAGGATAACCCTGAATAGTTTTTGAGAAAGCTTTGCCAGCTCGTGCCGTCCAGTACATGTAACGCGTTACAGAATTTGAATGTTGGGGATTTGGCTAGTAGGGTTGAATAGTGTAATTAAATATCAAAATCAAGATCTAGTATACCGAACCCATTTTACGCTAAAATAGGATACAGACTGCCCTGTAACTTGGAAATTATTTGTGAAAAAGCTTTGGGCCCATGGACACTATTACTTTGTGTCTTTCGATCTACAACTTACTAAATACTTACTAAATTTAAGGTTACTGCCGGGTCTTTTGGTTAAATCATTTTTCGTATGTATTCAAAAAACTGTAAGCTTTTGCTCTAAATTGTCCAAAGAAGAGTTGTAGAGGATGAAAAGAGCTCCAACATAAAAAGGCTAAATCTTGAAAACAACGATGTGAATAAACATCTTATTAAATTCTCTGCACTCTTTCTCTCTCCCTCTCTCCCTCTCTCCCTCACTCTCTCCCCCTCTCCCTCTCTCCCTCTCCCCTCTCTCCCCCTCTCACCCTCACTCTCGCTCCCTCTGTCTCCCCTCTCTCCATCCCTCTCTCTCTCCCTCTTTCTCCCTCTTTCTCCCTCTTTCTCCCTCTCTCTCCCTCTCTCTCCCTCTTTATCCCTCACCCCTCTCTCCCTCTTTCATAAAAATTGACCCTGAGACCTTATATGTATAGGGTTTCCCAGAAGTCGACTTAGTAGAGGACTTGAAAGTCTTGATTTTTCGAAAACAAGAGCTTCAAGAGAACATAGCAAACCCTCTATCGATCCTCGCTTAACGACATCGATAGACCTGTGCGAGGTAAAGGGAACCAACCCGGCATTCCCAGAGACTGAAACACATGAGGAGACAACCTGGAGTCCTACACACGCCGTAGCTCGCGCTATGGTATGGTGCATAAACGCATTCCCCCTCACAAAAAAAAACCTCAAGCCAAAAACGGTTATAGTCATAGAATTTATGAGAAAAATATAAAAAAACTACGTCGTGTACTTTTCAAATTATAGGCTATAAAAAATTGGAAAAATTAGAAAAATCTACACCCCTTGATTAGCTTTTAGTTCCCATTACTACAAATTTCAATTTTTTCTTAGACTGTCTTGCTGTGTGCATACTTCGTGGACAGCCCGTCACACGAGACAACTCGAAAATAGTAATTTGGAAAACTTTTGAAATGAAAGTCCCTTTTTATTGATCCTTAAAACTATGCTGTAAAATACTCTTTTAAAATCCAGCTATACATTGTTTTCTTTGAAGTGCTATTGTAGTTACATTATAGTCTGTGCCATTTGCATTACAGCAGAGTTCATTGTCATTTTTACAAAAAAAAATATTGAATATCATTAGTGACATACAGATGTAACGTTATGAAAATGGTTTACAAGCGCATTACATTAAGTTACATAGGTCAGTTTCTAGGCAAGCCTTCATGAGACATCAAGGACAAAAAGAGTGACCCACATTTTATACTTTCACTGTGTATTCTTCTCCTGTCTGATATCTAAAACCGCAATCTATTTTTATTTTTGTGAAATGAAAAGTTAATTTGCTGTCGATCGACAGGTTTCACTTGGATTTTTTGTTTTGATACAAAAGTAAACACGGTAAGTTGGTTTTCGATCGGTTGCATAGTTTTTTGCCGGCGAAGAAAGCATCGGTTAGTAGAGGAAGAAATCACAAAGATCGCTGAAAATGAGGTGTCAGCATGATTGACTTTTTTTTGGGTTTCATACATAAGCTTATGGTGACGCATCGAAGTGAAAGTGTTATGGGTGTTACGGATATAATAAAATTCTATTATAACCATATAGCAGTAAAATAGGCTGCTAGAAATGTTTTCACTCTTCTCGAATTATTATCCAATGTTATTCACTAATGTTAATTTTCGCATTTTATCAAGATTAATGTGTATGCTTTTCTTGGACAGCATATTTTTTCAATATCTCGCCATACCTTATTCTTGTTGCCTAGTGGGCTAACGGATGATAACTTATTTCAAAATTCAATATATAATATAAATTTTTGTTATATTATTATACACATTATGTGTTCTTTAATACAAATTTTCAAATACTTCTTTGGCGCACTACCAAGACTATAACAGCAGTTGATGATTATGCAGTTGCCACTTGATGACCCGATAATTTGACATATTTTTATCAAATTCTAGTGAAATTGTAAATTTTAAACTTTCGGAAAAAGCATATTTTCAATATATAAAACCAGTCTAACAAATTATTTTATTATTATTTCAGGCACCACAACAACTGCGGTCTGCAGTAGGTGAGTGTTTTTGCTTTAAGCATTAAATTATTTGAGACAAAATATGGTTTTTTAAAGCTTTATAGTTTGTAGAAGATATAACGGCTCATTGAATAAAAATCCTCAGTGTCAGAATAACTTATGTATTTTTATTGTTGTTAGTGCAGATATCATTCTTTGAATTTTGAAAACAAAGTTTGTAAAACGTTTATTTTTCTGTAAAGATGCGATAAGCTAGTTTCTCAGAAAACTAGACATTTTCACAGCATTTTTTTAAAACAAAGAATGGTCCTCTGTACTAACCACATTTCCATCATTCTTCAACCTGTCTTATTCATAACAAAAAAAATGGATTAGTTGTGTTGGAAATACGACTTTTTTTTCACATAGCATTCTTAAAAAAAGTGTTATTGAGAAAAGGTCAAACTGTTATTTTCTGGTAGGCCTTTATCTTTTTTAGGCTCTAACTTGTTCATATATCAAACCCTACATTGCAATTATTCTGGGAGCCTTAGTTTGTAATAATTAACCCCTTGCTTACTCATATAACGCCACCAAATATTAAAATGCATTAACCATCAATATTAGGAATACAGCAAATCACCATAAATTTAAGTCACTCTTAAAACAAAATATATTAAACACGCAGCAATACAGAAATTTTAGTAGCACTTCACCTTTGTTGAATATATTTTTTGTACATTAACTCAAAAATTTTAGGAGCATTTAAAACTTTATCAAGTATCAAGTAAAAGACATTATTATAGTTTATAGTATATAGTATATACTTAATTTAGATTTTTTCTTATATATTTTCAAATATTGTTTGAGAAGATTGGCCAATGTCTAGACTCCACCATTTACATCATACTTTTCAATGTAGGTAGACATATATTATATATTTTGGAACAATCTACTTGATTTGTTTTTTAAGACTGATTTTCCCATAACCACAAGATTGAAAAAATGTATGTGACTGGTTTGGTAACTCTATTTGTAAGTACCACTTAAACTAACAAGTCTATTGAAATAGCAGCTATCAAATTATTTATTATCCTGGCACTTGATGGGACAGACGGCGTTCCACTTTATCTTCCCATAGATGCACAAAAATCAAACAATTGTGCTCGTTAAGAAAACAATAGCATCGTTTCTCACGCATATACTCTATCGAAGCAGGTTGTGCTTAACCTCTACGCAGAAACAATTGAATCGACAGCGATAATGATCTAGTAATCTTTGCTTATTAACTGTTACGGATTCCGAAGTAGGTGAAATGCCGCTCATTGGGATTCAGCAGTGTGTTATGTCGTTATATTACTTACTGCCACACTACTTTCTACTCTGCAATTCGTACTCCATTCAATAAAATATACGTGAATGCGTATACTGGATGAAACGAAACGAATGAAGCTTATCCTGTTCGGAATTAAATAAATTGCCTTAGTTGCATAGTGTCGTGTCACCAATAAAACAGTAGGGAATGAATGTACATTCCCTCGTCTCGGAAAACGTGAAGGAGTGTAGAAACAGTATAAACATAAATTTCTTACTTGTTTCTTGGTTCCCATCAAAGTTTTGTCTTATTTTTTTTTTTATTTCATACGCCTATTAGCATTGTAATCGTGAAAAATTTCGAAAATGAGATATGTTTTTTGGTCATGACATGTGCATCACGACTTGACCTGATTCAAACTACTTGACTTGACTTAAAATCAAGTCAAGCTCAAGCCAAGTATCAGATATTAGTAATATGATATGAAACAGTTTTTAGATCTGTATGTTAAGTTCGTGAAAATTCAAGCAGTATAGATATTGAAGAATGAAGGCTTTCACGGCTAATTCTAATGTAATTTCTACATGGAAGGTTCGAGGAAGCAGCACTGAACACCGCTCCTAATCGTCCCAGTTGTTCGCTACGGTATGTGGAGGATACCTCGTGGTATGGAGCCACGGAAGAACAGAACTAGCAGTGTTCCTAAATCACCTAAACAGCATTCACCCCAAACTCAAATTCACAATGGAGATAGAAGAGGACAATCAACTGACCTTCCTAGACGTATTGGTGGTCAGACGAGAGAACTTAAAGCTGGGTCACAGGGTTTACCGCAAAACAACAAACACTGACAGATATCTACACAACGACTCCAACCATCATCCTGGGCAAAAAAGAGGTGTCATTAAAAATATGATAGACAGGGCACATCGAATTTGTGAATCTCAATAACTGCAGGGGGAACTGGATCATGTTAACATCGCAGGGAACAAATTGAACAGGTTTCACGATAAAAAAGGCCGGCAGGAGACAAGGAACCTCCTGCGCGAGTCTCCTTGCTACGATACATTAGAGGCATCACGGATAGAATAGGAAGGTTGCTGCAGAAATGCAACGTCAAGACAAATAAGATCCAGCAAATCCTAACTTCAGTAAAGGACCCTAGGGACCCCCTGAGCGGTACCGGCGTATACAGAATACTGTGTTCCTGTACTAAAGTATACGTAGGCACCACTAAACGTAGCTTCCAAACACGCATCAAGGAGCATGAAAGAAACTGTTGACTGGGACAAACTTATAAATCAGAGGTGGCCTAACACACACTCCCAGACGGCCGTAATGTTCTGTTCGACCAAACTGAAGTCCTATCAACATCCCCCACTACTCAGCCCGAATGTACAGATAAGCAATTGAAATCTACAAACACAGTGGTAATTTCAATAGAACATAAGAAGGCCATATTTAAACAAAACGTGGTTCCCAATTCTAAAGAACACAGAGTACCCCCACCAGACAACTCAGTCTTCAGTCCACCGATCGCCTATAAAACCGCACGCTCATCCGGTTAACCGATCAGTTTCAGTCGATTGCGCTTTGCTCTCGCCGGCAGCGTCACTGAAGGTGGCTACCGCAGTTGTAGCCTAAAGCTCTGGACCAAATCCAACCTAAATTACAGTGTAGATATTACTTGATAATGTTTGTAATATGAATGCGAGTAGAATAGTACACAACGGAAAGACCTTATTTGTCACAAGTTTCAGAGAAAACTATACATACCGAGCAAAATAATTTGTTCATCGTGTAACAAATAATAGAACGATAAAACTGTAAACTGCAGTAGAAAACATTTTCTACTTCTTCAGCTGATACAAAAAAATACTAATTCTAAACTAGTTTGTCATTCGCTAAACACGAGTTAAGTCTACCGATGACTAATATTGATTGTAAAATTCAAAATAATAATTATTTTTTAAGATGTACCTGTTATACAACATATACAAGGTGTTTCAAATTCGAACTTCACCATTGGGATCTGTTCAACAGTAAGAGACACGAGGTCGCTTAAGTTTCGAAATTCAAAGTAGCTTCCGGTGAGAGACGGAAAAACCGATTTTTCCTAAAATTGTCTTAATTTTTCCTGACTTCATTTGTAGCGACATTTCAAAATAAAATGCCACTTTTTCTCCTCTACAAGAAAGCATAATTAGGCTTTCATTATGACGTTTCGTCTCTTGTCCTCCAGCATTAACCTTATTTTTTTCTCAAGGGCACCATATCGGATTTTCGCACATGATACGTGCTATATTGACATTGTGAAATCTAAGTTATTTTGAAAAAGCGGAGCCTCCTAGGTAGGCCTTGAAATTATCAGACTCTCATTTGTTTCGCAAGATTTATCCCAAAACCACATTCATTTGTTCCTGACTTTATTTAAGATGGGCCTTCAAGATAAACTCGTCGTTGTGACTTATTCTAATCTACAAGTTGGCGTAGTCAAATTTTCAATTCAAGATTTCTTTCGACTGCCGACACTAAATTTGTTTTTTCATATGGATGCTATATTGGAATTTTTTAAGTTCAAATCGACTTTTCAGTCTTAAATTCAGTGATGAGTTTCCTTATCCCGCCAAGCATTATTGTTCGATGAAAATTATAAGGAAATAAAAAGGTATGATCAAGCTTTAACACAAAATGAAAATGTTATCAATGGTAATAACAGTAATATACATAAGTAAGCAGAGGTAAATCATAGCATGTTCAAATCTTCCTGCAGTCATTTGTCAGAAAATTTCTGACAAAAGAGCTGCAGTTAAGCAAGCGATGAGGTCTTGTCAACCAGATGACATTCACAGAGCAACGAATATTGTTCATGAAGTGAGAAATGCTCTTCATGAATTCCGTAATGAGCAATTGAGCGACTTTTTGTCGGGGATGCTTGACTCAAATATTCCTCTCTGGAAAGTTGCAAAGTCGGTCAGAAATGGAAAGCGAGAACAGCTCCCGCACATCCACGGTCCTAGGGTCATAGTCTGTAGGACAGAGGAAAAGGTCGAGGTTTTCGCTGATGCAATGGAAAGTCAGTTCTCTCCCAACTATGACCTTGATAATGACCTCGACGAGGAGCAACATATTGTAGGATCCGTCAGGAGATATTTTATCATAATAGAGTCTCCCTTAGTGATTTTTCCTCGGAGGAATCTTCAGAAGATTCCTCAACTGAAGAGCTGCCAAGGTCATATTAAAGACCTCAAGGTGTGTAAAGCACCTGGAGAGGATCGAATCACTAATAAGCCGCTGAAGCTACTTTCGCGGAAGTCCTTAACTTATCTCGTGGCAATAATCAATGCCATGCTAAGGATCCAGCACTTCCCAAGGGCGTGGAAGACCGTTGATGTCATAATGATTCCAAAGAAGGCGGGTTCGATATTCCCCAGGATTACTGCTCCATTCTACTGTCAGCTCCTTCTAAGCTCGCTGAAAAGGTGATTCTACGTCATCTTGAAAATTTCTCGGCAGACCACAATGTGATTCCTGACGAGCAATTTGACTTTCGGTCTGAACATAGTACGGAGCTACAGGCCATAAGGCTTGTTGAACGAGTGACCAGGGGTTCACCCCTAACGAAAGTACTGGCATCTTGCTTCTGGATTTCTCAAAGGCATTTGACAAGGTGTGGCACAAGGGCCTTCTCTACAAATCCAGGGCTTCCCCTTCTGGCTCCTAAGACTTTTGAAATCCTTCCTCGAGGATAGGAAATTTCAGATCAAAATTAAAAAACGGCCCATCACAGCCGGTATCCCTCAAGGTTCGGTTCTTGGACCAGTCCTTTATTTACTTTTTATTCATGACGTCCCTTGCCCCAGCAACTGTGAAATCTATCTCTATGCTGATGACACTGCCCTGGTGGCCGGTCGTGCTCTGGGGATCTAGTTCACGACAGGCTGCAAAGTACAGTGGACGAGGTATTGGAATGGTCGAATCGGTGGCTGATCAAAATTAATCATTCGAAAACGCAGGCAATCTATTGTACTAAAAAACGTAGCGGCGCCACGTATGCGATCACTTACGCAAGTGCGGCTTCGTGTTTTCTCGCCAAAACGCATTTGCGTAGCCTGCAGGTTTTTTTGAACAGAACCTTGCGTAGAATCACTAACGCCCCATGGTATGTTTCCAACGAGACTCTTCACAGAGACCTTAACATCCCTTACCTAAGGGACTACATCAAACAACAAGCGCAGCTACGTTATAGTCAAGCGGAATCGCATAACAACCCTTTGTTGCGTGAGTCAGTAGACTACACAGTCGAGCAAGTTCGCAAGCACACAAGGCCGCGACTCACACTGTGAACAAAATTAAATCGTGCGACTTTAGGCCCAAAATTATAATTTTTCTTCAACAACCAATCCCAAAATTGATTTTAGGATCAATTTAAAATTGCCGAATACTAATTAGCAATGCCAAGGCACCCCTCAAATTGACGCACTTCTTTTTTCTTTGCTCTCCCTCCTTCCTTCCTTACTTTCTTCTTCCCTTCTTTCGATCTGACTTTGTTTGGTATCTGGGCAACCAGATCTGACAGACCTACTGACTCACAAGACTTCAACCAAGAGCAAAGGTCCTACGGACCGCTCTGACAGACAATGACGAATAGAAAGCATATTCAAAATGTTTTTCTGTTACTTTCTAGACAAAGCCTGACTCTTCTCTGTACATTGCTCACTGCTCGATTTATTTCTCTTCTTCCCAGTTTTACAAACTCTGTTGCTATGTTTAATTTGAGGACTAGTTTGTAATACGACACAAATGAAATCTGAAAATTTCACGGTCTACCTAGAAACTTCTGTTTTCTGGAATAACTAAGGTCAATGTATCACATATTATACATTTTTGAAATCAGATTAAAAATTCTATTTATCTGTGCAAAAATCCAATGTGGCGTCTACTAGAAAAAATAAATAATGTAAGGGTCGAATTTAAAATGCTCTGTAGATGTATCGACATATATTTTGTTAATGTAAAGAACATCTACAATTGTTTGTTGACCTTTTTTTTGACAAGTTTAATTTGTATTTATTTTTATATTTATTTGTGTTGTATGCCCGCGCTATATGAAAATATACTTTTCATAGATGGCGCTGAGTGGCCCAAAAGCCATTGATCGCCCGCTGATCTTACGTCGGCCCTGACTTCTTCTTGTTACCCATTTTGTCTTTGAATCTACCGATTTTTAACGACGAGATCTACTGATTTCGTCTTTCTTAGTCTGCCAACGCTGTTTGCATGCATCATTTGAGATGACAGTGTACGTGACGTTTCGTGACAATTTTCAATTTTCTACATGTATATTTGCATTAAAATACAAATTACGGCTAATCGGTTGTACAAATTAATATCACTGAAGGCCATTAGCAGAACAAAAATATAATTTGTCACCAAGTATCAAGCAGTTTGAAAATGCTTCGCCTCAAGTCAGGTAGAAAATCAAGTAAAATTAACGGTTGAAGTCAAGTAGTTTATGAAAATATCAAGCTACTCGACTTGGTGAATCCTTATTAGACTTACTGATATGCGAATCGAACTGCACTGGCTGTTCGAGTTCCAAAAGTGCCAGATCGTTCTCGAACGTTGCAGCGTCGTACTGCCTGTGCACTATGACTCTCTTGACGTTTCTGCTGATCGGCTTCTTGCTTTCCAAATCCCCGGAGATGTCAAACTCGCCGAAGACTGCTACGAGGGAGGCCAAGAAGCCAGGTTGACAATGAGCGGCTGTCATCACGTATCTGTAACGGAAAGTTGATGAAAAGTTTGTAAATAAATACTTATTGCTGTGCAATGATAGCGATATATTAAAACAAAATCTACATATCGCTACTTCTATTCAGCGTTTTGGGACCTGGAGCGGATACTGTCGCTGCACCATGGCCAACTGGGATTATTCAATAATATCGAAATTACTATTTGAACAAATAGATTTTTTAAAAATACCTAAAAAATACAACAGCAGTAAGTGTAAATAATCCATTTGTAATTGGGCTGTCAATACGAATGTCAAAATCTATTAAGCCATTAGGACTGTAGCCCATGGAATGGAGATTAAAAGGGTTGAGGTCTGCGCTTAAAATCTGCCATTTTGATTTTACGAAATTTTGGTGTACCAAGTGTCACTAGCGCTGTCAAGACATCTAGAGACACCTAGTATGTTAAAAGAGAATAAGTCGTTTAGGCTGTAGCCTGTGAAAAGTTTTAAGATTTTATTAAAGTCGTTTAAAAATTTTTATTCCTAAAATCTTAGTATACTCAGTGTCGCTCGCGTTGTCTAGACAAATCTAGGATATATGTGATAACCTTAGTTATAGTTACTTAGAATTCGTAAATGCATTCAAAATGAGCTACTTGGTTCAACCGGTATAACCAAAGTGCTACTATTTTCAAATAATAATCAAATTTTGTGATTCCCTGATGCTAACTTTTCGAGTAATAGATCTTCGCAATAGGCTACTTAACTCATATCTGATTACATAAAATAAATTATGTCTAACATTACGAGCCCCTTCCCACTTCAGTTGGCCCACTTCAAGATTTGTACCAAAATATGCCTTTATAAACTAAACATGACGAAACTATTTACTTCTAAAACAATTTATTTTCTCAAAAACATTTTAGATACACTCATCAAGTCGTAAAAAATACATATTTGAAATCACTTAGACCTATAACTAATAGAACATCTGAACAAATAAACAATGTGCGAATAAATGCGCGAAGTTAACAGAGCAACAATTGAAAGATTACCATTGGGTAACGTCACCCTTATTTTTTATTACGACTGAAATTCTTTGGGGCATACTGTTAACCAAGTTTTGTCAAAAATTTGGTGTAAGACAATCCCATATTTCTTGAAGCTTTTGTCTCAGTTTGCTGATTGTACGAGCAGGATGTTGTCGTAGAACCTTTTTCATCTCGTGCGACAAAGTTTCAATAGGTGACAGATCCGGACTGCTAGAAACCCATTTCAAAAGTGGTACATTATTTTCTTCCATCCATTTAATAGCATTTTTTGAGGTATGGCACGCGGCACCATCTTGCTGAAACACAAAATCTTGGCCGGATGTCAAAAATTCTTCCATCACTGATAAAAGCAATTCTTGTAAAATTGCCAAATATTTGTTTGTATCCACATTTCCATCAGTAAAATGAAGTTTTCCTACTGCTTTTGATGATATACTGCCCCAGACCATAATGGATGCTGGAAATTTCACTTTTCTCTTCAGTCAGTCAACATGGAATGCTTCATTTTTTTGCGAATAACTCTACTGCGACTGTTACCAACACAAACTTCGAATCGGGCCTCATCACTCCATTTTATTGCACACCATTGTTGAGGTGTCCATTGTCTATGTTCTTTAGCCCATCTAAGCCGATTTTTTTTTTGCAGTGGAGTGAATAGTGGCTTTTCTTGGGCCTATAAACAAGTTGTGCAACTTTAGGGTTTTTTCTTCACTTTTTTTTATAAGAAAACTTATCTTGCAAGTGCTAAATCCCAGTTTGTGGGCCTCTCTATGAGTTGTGGACCTCGAAATTCTCCTTCCAACAGCGTCACTCCACAGAGCACTTAATTGTGAATAATTGACACGCCTGTTTTTCACGATTATTCTTCTTAATGCTCTTCGGTCGGCATTTGTGATATTACTTTTTTTCACATATCGTGGCATAATATTAACTGAACCGGTTACGATATATCTTCTAACAATATTTCTCACACTGTACCGCGATAAGTCTAACAAAGTTGCAATTTCTGAGTTCGATTTCCCAGAATTAAAAAAATTAATTATCAGTAACCGAATTTTCTACCTAATAACATTTCCTGTACCCATTTTGAAAACCTTAACTACCCAAAACTATTTTAAACGTATTCTGACAGCTGTGATTAATAAAAACAATTGTCATGGCTTTTATTTTTCACGGCCACCTATGCGTTATAGGCTTATTTTGCATTGAAATGAAAATAGGTTGATATGCTGTAATTGCAACGTGTGTAATTTTTATGCTGCAAATTTGATTAGGGAGTGATAAAGTTGGTGTTTTCTGCTACATATATATTATTAAAATATTCATTGTTAAAATTTCAAACCTATCACCCAGCTACATTTTTATTATTTGTGTTTGATAAGGAAAAAACTAAGATTTCAATAGTTGGGCCAACTGAAGTGGGAAGGGGCTCGTATTTTGCTTAGGAAAAACGGAATACCTAAATCGATTTCAATTTTTGAAAGCGCAAGATGGATATATAACTAGGTCTAATTCTTAAAACTATATATTTTATTTTAATATATATACGTATAGGTCTAATTTTTAAAACTATATGTTTTATTTTTAATGGGAAACAGTGAAATCACTCTCGGTAATCTTGTGACGTCATACAAATTCTGTTTTTAAGTTCTCGGACGATCCAATAATCATTATTACTACGTTTTTCATGTGAACTGGTAGAAGCTATATTCATATACTTGAAAGTTTGAGAGGTTATGCTGCTGTCAGATGCTGTTTACAAATGGTATGACGTCAGAGTACATTAATATGAGCCAAACATGACAGACTGCATTTCCGCCTGCCTGAGAAATATACTTTTAAAGTTTCACGACCTTTAAAGTCTGAATAAAGTATAGTATTAATTTTTTGACCTAATACAATAAATATGAACTATTCAAGTCGTACTTAAAAAAGTGTCGATCAGCCGATTTTTTGTAAAGTTATGTCAATTTAAGCATTAAATAATTTATTCTTCCTACCATCTGATGACAGCTGACGTTTTAGATACACTTTTGATTTCAATTCATTATAATTAATTTGTTGATCACACCTCCTGGGGATACCTCGTAAAAGTAGTGATAATGTATCCCTTCTGGGGTAAATAAACTAGTTCACACGCGATCAAGGCAGCTCATATGGATGGCAGCTGCTAATGATACAATTGTGTCAGTTTCTATTTTGTATTGTACATGATTGGGTCAGTTTTCAAAGATATCTTTGAATAATTCAGGCAGCAGCGGTGGCCGCAGTAGTAGACTCTTCGGTCTCCTGATCAGTCGCCGTGCGCTGTGCGGGTTCGAGTCCCGTCACAGCCGACGTCAACTACGAGCCGTGAACAAAGAAATCTGGCAACGTAGGTGGTAGTGTTACTCCCGCCGCTCAAAACGCTGAGAAAACATAACCTTTTCAATTTGTGATTTTGGAATCGCAGAGGCTGTAATTAAGAGATAAGCTTGTTTTCTAAGCTTCAAAGTGTGTGTATGTGTTCAAAGTGATCGGTGACTATAATATATGAGAAATAGACTCCAGTTGGAGTGCTTCTGTGCTTTAAAAATAAACTAAGAAGTGTGACTGTGGCTGTTCGCGCCTCAGGACGCTAAGGATTTCAACTATTGAAAACGTGCAAATTCTGGTTGTATTTTTCAAATAAAAATGACATGGCTAAAACTGTTTTAGTCTTCATGCTATCTTCAGCATTTGGAAACATAACAGAAATTATCAAATTACTAACAGTTTCAAATCTAACAGGTGATGAAATGACACCTTTGGTTGAACATGTGATAAATTTAGTTCAAAAATGTGGATTTGAAGTTATTTGTGTTGTTACTGATAATCACCGAATTAATAGAGCAATGTTCAGGAAATTAGCAAAGGATTCATCAGAAAATTATTCTATTCCAAATCCACATAATCCTGATGAGAACATATATTTAACTTATGATGTTGTGCATATTTTCAAGAGTATCAGAAATAATTGGATTAATTTAAAAAACCTAGACAAAAGTTTCGTATTCTAATTTTGACAATAATGATATTATTCAGTATGCTAAATTTGAAAACATTCGTGCTGTATATCAATTGGAAAAAGATGCTGTAGTTAAGAAAGCATATAAATTAAATTATAAAACATTGCATCCAAATTCATTTGAAAGGCAAAATGTAAATAATAGATAATTTATTCCATCACTCAACAATAGCTGCTATGAAAGAATTAAAGTTTAATGATGCTGCACACTTTTTGGAAATAATCAGGAATTTGTGGGATATTGTCAGTAATACAAGTGTAATAAAAGGAGAAGCGAAACGAATTTTGTAAGCCTATTACCAATAAATATGATTATAGAGTACAATTTTTAAAAAAATTCCTGATATGGTTAGAAAAATGGCATAATCTAGAGAATAATAATGGACACTTGACACCAGAAATGTATACAGCTCTATATCAAAGCACGCTGACTCTACTTAATATAATTGAATATTCATTTAATCAATTTGACATTGAGTATGTATTGCCTGGAAAATTCACCACTGATAATTTAGAAAAACGATTTGGCAATTATAGACTTTTATGTGGCTGCAATTACAATGTGTCATATGATGAAATTTTTAATGCTGAAAAGAAAATACGGCTGAAGCATATTTTCAATAAAAAGAAATCGTCATTTTCTTTAGCAGAAATTAAAACAAGGTTCCAAAACTGCTTAGAAACTCAAGAAAATTTTGATTTCTTGGATACCAAACAAAATCCTGAAGTTTTGGATATATTCAATGAAGTATTTGAGACAAATTACTTAGCCAATTGTGACATAGAGGATAGTACTAAGACTTATACAGGGTTATCCAAATTAAGTGTCCACCATTAGTAACTTTGTTATTAGTGAAAATACAAAGTTGTTTGAATTAGCAAACTAGTAGCATTTTTAACGCTGGTAAAAATGAGAAATAAAAAAAAACAATTGAGAGTCGTTATTTTGATTTTTTTCAGTAAAATAACATTTTTTTAAATGGAAACCCCTGTATATTATACTTTTTTCTGTTAAAGCATCAAATTTTAAACAAAAAAGTTCATAATGACTTTTCCGCTAAAGTCAAAAATAAAGTCAAAATAACGATAAATATTTTTAATTATTTGCAGTATTATAATATTAAGACGGCTATGAAAACAACATGGCGTTCGCGATTTGACAGCATTAAGATAAGCGACAAATTGTTAAACTGGACATACTCGCAACTAGAAGGCTTTGGAAAACAATGATAAAATCAAATAATGTCAAACATTAGTGTAAATACTTGTTTATAAGCTTTATTGTGTCATTAATTTAAAGAAAAATGTTCTCCCATGAAGAAAAGTGTGATATGTTAGAATGCTATTTAGTGTGCAGAAAATCCTCCTTGAGAGCAAGAGAATACTACAGTGAATTATATCCCGCTCGCATTCAACCGTATGAACGATATTTTCTGAGACTTTATCGAAAATTTAGGGGCAACGAAAATGTTTTTGCTAAAACAAGGGCAAAAAAAGAATTCATAATAAGCGAGGCCACGGAAATTGCAGTTATTGGATATTTTGAAGCTTATCGTGAGAATTCAATAGCAGATATTCTCAAGGACTCTAATTTCAGTTATGGTACTGTTCAAAGGATTTTAAAAAAATACAAATTTATTCCGTATAAGTACCGACCAGTTCAAACGCTTTTGGCAGGGGATCCAGAGAGAAGACTTGTTTTTTGCCATTGGTATCTTAGCTTCTGTCGCCAAAATGTAAATAACTTTCGTTACCTTTTATGGACAGATGAATCAAATTTTTCAAATTCTGGAATGTTTAATAGAAAAAACCACCATTATTGGTCAAGAGAAAATCTTTTGTTAGTACATCCAAGAGGCCCACAAGTCCGTTTCAGTTTCAACGTTTGGTGCGGTATAATTGGTTCAAAAATTGTTGGCCCGTTCTTTTATGAGGGAACCCTAACTGGTGAAAGATATGTGGAATTTATGTCAGAAATTCTGACTAATTTCTTAGACGAATTGGATCTTATAAGTAGACATCATCTGCATTTTCAGCAAGATGGCGCACCTGCCCACAACTCCAGAGGTACTTATCATTTTCTAAGTACTACTTTTAATGATCAGTGGATAGGAACAAATGGCCCAATACAGTGGCCTCCCAGATCACCAGATCTAAACCCACTTGATTACTTCTTGTGGGGTTACTTAAAGAACCAAATTTACAAGCGAAGGTACGATAACCTTGACGCGTTAAAGACTGCAGTTAGGGAAAAGATAACCCAGATAGATGGTAGGACCATACTTAAGACAGTTCGAGCAGTTGAAAAACGTGCCCAAAAATGTATTGAAGAACAAGGTGGTGTTTTCGAGCATCTTCTTTAAAAAAAATTGTTATTGTATTTTGTAAGATTATAAGTTGATGTTGAAAATAAAGTTTGTCGATACAATTTAATTGTTTCAGATTGGAGGCCATAACTTCAACAATTTGTAACCTAGGAGAAAAGTTATTGTAAGCTTTTTTGTTTAAAATTTGATGCTTTAACAGAAAAAAATATAATATACAGGGGTTTCCATTTAAAAAAATGTTATTTTACTGAAAAAAATCAAAATAACGACTCTCAATTGTTTTTTTTTATTTCTCATTTTTACCAGCGTTAAAAATGCTACTAGTTTGCTAATTCAAACAACTTTGTATTTTCACTAATAACAAAGTTACTAATGGTGGACACTTAATTTGGATAACCCTGTATATCTGGATATGCTTCACACGCTCTCTCTAAAAACCTAAACTGCGAGATATGCAAATCGCTAATAGTTAAAGAAAAAGGTTCATAACAACAAATGTTTATTTTGATCATTTGCAAAGAGGAGGACTGTCAATTCCAACCAGTTATGTACCAATCATATGCTACCATATGTATGCCATTTTTGAATCTATTATTAATGTAGATAGATTGGAAATTTTCTTCTTGAAAAGCAATAATCAAAAATTTATTTTGTGTCAGTTAACCTTGCTCAGCATTCAGTCTGACTTTATATACAGTGAATTTTCTTTAACTTGCATCTGTGGCCGCAATTATGCAGATATTTTATCTAAGCTTTTGTCTATTTTTTTAAACATAATTTTGAATGATTATGTAAAATTGAAAAATAACAGTAAAACTGAAAGTAAATGTATTAAAAACAAACAGGTAACTCCACATTTCCAAGCTGGGCCTGTTGGAACACACTATGCTGACACCAAAAAACGTAAACTAAATACTTTTAATTAGGTTAACTGCATTAGCGACTCATATATATCACGATTATTTCGTATTTTTAAATTTTTTAGAGCTATTTCATATTCAGATGATTTGTATCGAATCGAACTGTCCTCTTTTCCAAAATTAAATTTAGTTCTTGAACGTTACACGGAGACGGAGCACACAGCCGCTGGCGGCCGACGTTCACAGGTAGCACTACCATGCCGTCCGAGCGCGGTGTTGCCTTTCTTTCATCACGGCTCGTAGTTGACGTCGGCTGTGGTCCCGTCCCAGGAGAAATTTTTCTCTTGGCTATGGATTTTGTGATTGTCCGTAGGTGGTAGATGGTCTCTGACTGTCGAACGCGGAGGTACCACCCGGCGGTTCTCGTAGGCGGAGCCAGAATGTGTGCATGTTGCATGCACACGTGTTCCATCGCCAGAGTCCGTGTGGCGTTCCCCCTTTCCCATGTATCCCCCATAGCCCCACGGTACCCAATGGGTGCTTAGGCCTTAGGCCTTCGTGGTAGTTGGAATATAAAAAAAAATCACTAAAAATGCATCCCAACCATCTCTTTATCGGCAAATTGCTTTGCAACCTATTTGCATTTTTTTGCTTGACAAAGATCACAGCTAAAAGATCTCTTGCATTATTTTTGGAATACTAAATCCGATTTCCAACAAGATAATAGCTTTCGGATGCTTCATTCTTGTATATTTTAAGGTTTTTGAGTAGTCTAAGACGGAAATAAAAAAAAGATCTCAGATGTCCAAATATGTTAGAGAGATACGACACTTTTATAATATGTCGATATTTTTTGTAATGTTTTATGTTGCTTGTCGACCATCGCTACTTGTTTCAATGGTTGCTTTAACGCATTTGAAATCTAGCACCAAAATATTTTTTGTTCGTTTTGAACTTCTGGTAAACTAGTTTTTGAGAAGTTTTCTTATTCTTAGCTGTCCATTCGCACTACGTTTTACCTATGGCTAATCAAGACTCCTCCACATTTGTTTTTGGTAAACAATCCTAGCCACGTTGATTCCCTGACTAGCACCTGCCATGGAAATTCTCCAAACGCTGCTCCTTTTCCTCCTACGATCCTTCCATTTCGATCCACCAGTGGCCTGATTCCACATTCTGAAAAAATACAACCATTCAGAAAAAAAAAGTTTATTTATTTCCGGTAATTGATAAGAGTGGAAGGTGACGGTGAAGTGCTTTCTGATAACATCGGAAAACAATAATTCTTTGGACAAGAGAAGGTACGGTAAGTTTTGTGTATCGAGTATATATACTCGAGTCGTGTAGATGTGTATGTAAAAAGTGTATATATCAACGGTTATCATGTGATTATTGCAGTGAAACTGATATTGCTATTTAGCTTGTGGAAAATCCTCCAGGACAATAAAATCTGCGTAAGTTTGGTTGGTGTATTGGAGGTTTTTTTTCTTATTTCCGTTGCATCAGTTAGAGTGCTATCAGAACACAAAAACTACATTCCTGGGTACAGTCTTTCTTACGAGATGTTTTTTTTTGTCATGTTCTTTGGAAATAATTTATCGCAATTAATAGTCTGAGGAAATTAGATCCACTTGTAAATATGACATCTAATGCAGACTCCTGTGATTCCTGTAAAGACAACACATGAGAAGAACTTGAGCTCTAAGATGATAGAGCAACTAGAATACACAAACAATCTCCAAAAATCAATCATTGATTCGCATCAGCAACAAGCAGCTCTCCCACTATGAATTCAGTTATGCTACCTTCGAGATCAACTGCTTCCTCAACGCTAAGCTTTAGCGATGCAGTCAAAAAAATACCGAACAGGTCTTCTGTCTTGCTAATCAAGTCTGACAGTAACTCTGGCAATAACGATATTCTGCGGGATGTAACAACTTCAGTAAATCCTGCTAAAATTAATGTTTGCATTAATAACACGCACAAAATAAGAAATGGAATTGCAGTTCACTGTCAAGATGAGAAGTCACTTACGGTTCTTAAGAATAGTTTGGATAAGGAGCTTGGGTCCAAATATTCAATCATGGAAGCTAGAAAACTTAATCCACGTCTCCTAATCAAAAACGTTAACCTCGACGGTCTGGATTCGCCCGAATCGATAATCAATAATATTGTAGCCTTAAACAATATTGATGACACGCATCAGTCTGACATAAAATTTGTTACCAAAGTTAAGCATTACGAGAGCACAAATATCGTCATAGAAGTATCTCCTGACCTTAGGAATATCTTGTTAGAGAAAAGTTTCCTGTTCATCGGATGGAAGAAATCGCCTGTAAGTGATGATATACGTGTGTTGAAGTGTTTTAAGTGTTGTGGGTATGGTCATACCGATATAAGCTGCAAATCAAATTTTGTATGTCCAAAATGCTCCCAAAATCATAAAGCTAAAGATTGTAAATCATCTGTTTTCCAATGCATACATTCTCTTAATGTTAACAAAACCAGTAAGAAAGGTCTACCAACTGATCACGCGTCTTACTCTAGCTGTTGTGCTGTTTTTAAAAGCCATTTTGATAATTTGAGAAGTAGAATTAACTATGGCTGACATTATTGAATTTGTTCACTCTAATACCAGATCAATTCTTCCTTCAATGGCGGACCTTTCTTTCATGGTTAATGATATGGATCTCGATGTAGTGGCTGTTACAGAAACATGGCTGTCTTCAGATATTCCAACAAGTTCAGTAGATATTTCTGGTTATAACTTCTATCGTCGTGATCGTGGTAGTCGCGGAGGTAGGGTTGGCTGTTATGTCAAAAATCGTTTTTCATCAGAAATTCTATCGTTTGAGGAATATGATCGTACTTCTCTAGATATGCTTTGGCTCAAGGTTCGTATTGGCCGTAAATGTATTGTAGTTGGTGTTATTTATAGACCGCCTCGGGGAAGTTTGGATGTTGCATTAAGTATATTAGATAATACGTTGTCCATCTTAGCACCGTCTAATGAATGCATCTTGGTACTTGGTGACCTCAACGTTAATTTCTTTATTGATAATAAGATTAATCAGTGCTTTCAATCTTACAGCCTGCACCAGTTATTGAATGAACCAACTCGAATAATTGATCATTCTTCAACGCTTTTAGATCCGGTTTTCTTCAACTGTGCACAAAGATGTTCCAAAGTGGGAACTTTCACTGTTAACTTACTTTAGTGACCATCAGGCTGTATTCTGTCACATTTCGTGTAAAAACAATAAACCACCACCTAGAGTAATTACATTTAGCGACTATCGCAATTTTGATCTAACCTCTTTTGACGATGACTTATTTAGCGTTAATTGGGCTGAAGTCATTTATATGGCTAATATCGATGAGAAAGTAAAATTTATTTCCGATAACATTGTAAGACTTTTTGACATACATGCACCACTAAAAACAGTGAGAGTGTCTAAGCCTCGTGCACCATGGCTCACAAACAATTTGAAAATGATAATGAAAGAACGAGATAAGGCTTTTCATAAATATAGACGGTCTCGAACGGATGCGAATCGAAATCATCACAATGAACTGAGAAATTTTACCAAAACTGCTACACGTGCAGAGAAATCAGGCTACCTTCAACATCTATCTCGACAAAGAAACTCTGCAGCTCTTTATAAAGCTCTTAAGTCATTTAGAATTCAGGATTCTAGTAATACTGACATTCCAGATGATTTAGCAGTTCCCAATGAAATAAATAAATATTTTACCAGTATATTCCAGAAAAGTGACGATGATTGCTCGGAAACTATCGAATTTTATAGCCATAACAAATTAAACCAAGATTTTCATTTTCAGTTCCGTCTTGTCGATATATCTACAGTATTGGATGCTATTCGCAGTATCAAGTCCAATTCTAGTGGTATTGACGGCGTTACCCTTGAGATGATTAAATTGTGTCTACCTGCTGTAGGAATATACATTTTGCACTTAATAAATTGTTGTTTAGAGCGCGGTGTTTTTCCAAGTGCTTGGAAGGAAGCATTAGTGCAACCTCTTCCAAAGATTCCTAATCCCCAGGTTCCTGGTGATCTCCGACCTATTAGCTTGGTGTCAGCTCTATCAAAAATTCTAGAAAAAATAGTTTATATGCAGTTGAATGAGTACTTACTCGAACGTAGCATTTTGCCATTAAATCGATCAGGCTTTAGAAAGGGTCACAGTACCACTACCGATTTGACACGGGTTTGTGACGATGTACTAACAGCGGCGGATAGGCAAGAGGCAATTTCATTAGTCTTATTGGATTTCAGCGAGGCTTTTGACACCCTGAATCATAAGCTGTTAGTTTCTAAATGTAAATACATTGGGTGTGACGACTTGGTTCTGGAATGGATAGATTGCTATTTAAATGAACGACATCAATATGTCGTCATACAAAATAAACTTTCAGACAAAAGGCCGATTTGTTCCGGCGTGCCTCAGGGATCCATATTAGGTCCACTTTTATTCCTTATATACACCTTTGACATTTCTAACACCCTTCAACATTGTTCTAGTCAGTGATGATATGCAGGTTTTTCATAATTTCTGTCCGAACAACTACCATTTAGCTAACAACCTTATCAATCAAGATCTGCAATACTTATGCACATATGCTGCAAAACATAATTTACGTCTAAACGCATCGAAATCGACAGCTATATTTTTTTGCTCCAAGGAAAAAACGTACTTTCCTCAAATCAAAGTTAAATTTATCACTAAATAATAGTATCCTAATATTTTCCCATTCTGCAATAAATTTAGGTTTGTACTTGGATGAAGATTTCAGATTTCAGGAGCATGTTGGCTATGTGTGTAAGTCTAGTTATTTTAGACTCAGGCTTCTATATGCAAGTAAAACTGTTTTTAATAGAAAAATTAAGAAAATGTTATGCGAGTCACTCATACTCAGTAAAATCGCTTACTGCAACATAGTTTATTATCCCTGTCTGGATGAAATCACAAAATACAGACTACAAAAAATTCAAAACTCATGTAGTCGTTACATAAACAATTTAAGAAGGTACGATCATGTTTCTCACTCAATATCTTCAATATATTGGTTGAAAATCTCTGATCTTTTCAAATAAAACTTTGTTACATTTGTCGTAAAAATATTAATAACCTCTGTTCCCGTTTATCTTATGCAAAAGCTTGTTCGTAGGAATTTAATTCACAATTTGAATACGCGCAACATTAATCTCCTGACAATGCCACAACATAGGACAGCCATTTTTCAACGGTCTTTTACGTATAATGCGGTGAAATTGATCAACTCTTTCGAACAATGTTTCATCAGCAACTTTTCTAAAAAAAAAATATAAAAACTACTTATTGAGCTCTTAGGTTATTGTCCTCTCTTTGAATCGTACGTTTTATTTTTTTTGTTCCAATCGTACGCATTATGTCATATTTATTAATTCTTCTTTTACTATTATTCTTCTTTTTCCCTTTCTTTTTCAGTTTTTTTTTATTTTATTTTGAAGGTAGTAATAAGCATTGACATGACATTTATGGTTAAGTATAAATGGCCATTGGCCAGACTTAGCCATTTGTAAGGATACATAATTATGTATGTGTTACAATAAAGTCCATTGAATTGAATTGAATTGAGTATTTCCAAGCCTTAAGTTGAAGTGGCACGATATGCAGTCTTAGTTAAGGATTTTGGTTCGTTGCTCTATGGTGTGTCGCCCCACATAAAGTCGCCCAAGTCATCTATACTGAATCCTTAAAAGATTTTCACAAATTTCGAAAAACGCTCAAACCATAATACTCATTTTGAGCCACCCTGTATAATTAAATGCATAAAATGTTTTCTATTGTAAACGTGCCAGTCACCGTTTTGTACTACCTTTACGTTAATAATCAGCCGTCCATTTTTGGTATTACCCTATCTAGATAGCTTTGAGAGAGCTCGAAGACCTCTTGTAGATGTTGACCTCAGAAGCAAAATTCACCTCAATCGCAAAAAAGGTAAGAAATAAACTTGTGTAGATTATCTAGTGTATTCATTGTATTGCCACCGTTGCGTCGTTCTAAAAGGGATCCAGAAACGAAAACAACGTGGGTTAGTGGAAACCTTATATTCTTTTGTCGCGGTGAGTTCATCCAATATGAAAAATATTTACTTCTTTCACGCAGAAATTACGTTTCCCTCGCAGTCTCGCCCCCCCAGAGCGCCTTAGGGCTCGCGCACACCTGGGAATGAGGGGAGAGCACCAAAAAGGACGTTCCTCCTTGGCAGTAGGGACACTGGATATACAAAGGTATCCATAGAATATTAATCTTCGATCCACTCTTCCGATGAGGGTTCTAAGCATCTTTGCTGGACGAATATTTGAACTGACTAACGTATTCACGTATTCTACCTGAATATCGCCAACCTGATACTGGATCCCGGCGTCCAAAAAATTATCCAAAACGAAATGAGATGTCGATATCGAAAATGATACGCCCGATTTTACTAATCCGGGGCACAAAATTGCACCTAGGGCATTAACTGGACCAAAATATCACTCAAACTAGAGAAAAATTGTACGTTTTGTATAATATGGGCCTCTAGTTGTCATATACAGGGTGTCCGCAAAGTTGGGGTTTTCCTTTACACGACGTGTAGATCTTGAAAACATAAGCAATTTTTCTTATTACCATATACGCCAATGTCTTAAGGGAACCGAGATAAAGGGCTCTGCAACATCAAAAATATCTGAATACCGTCCTGTAGCCGCGACCCGCGATATCTCAGACTGGTACCGGCTACTAGCTGAACCCGACGACAGAACTGGGTCGGGGGTCGGTGTCAGTGTGTCAGGGCAGTATGCAACCTTCAACCGACGGTAAAGGGTCACGCGTATAGAGGTAACGAACCCCTATAATCGATTGCGTTTCAAAAAAAAAAATAATAATGGCACACTCATACACCAATAATGAACTCGTTGATATGTTGTTAATTTATGGCGAATGTCTTCAAAATGATACAGAATCGTCGCGAGTGTATGCAGATCGTTTCCCTAGACGACTTCATCCAAGGCCCCGCAGATTTGTGTACCTGGTCCAGAGAGTCAGGGATACGGGCCATTTGGAGGAATTTCGAGGTGGGCACAGTGGGAGGCCTAGACAACCACGAATGGTGCAAGTTGAGGAAGAACTACTGAATCGCGTAGACGAGAATCCCTCAACAAGCACTAGAGACGTGGCTAGAGACGTGTAAGTATCAAAAACTAAAGTGTGGCAAACGTCCAGCAAGAGTGCGGCTTTGTGAGTGGTTGCTGCATCAACATGACAATAATCCGGACTTTTTGAAGTGCATATTGGTGACAGACGAATCTACGTTCACGCGTAATGGGGTGAATAACTTTCTATTTCAGGCAGAGACGTACTTAGCCCTTCTCGTCAACTGGAGAGTGAGTACTTTTTCCTTTATTTTTTTTTACTTGGTCGCCCTCGTTTCACTACACATTACCTTTGTTATTTCAAGGGTAGTTGTTTCTGAAAAGGAAAACCCCAACTTTGCGGACACCCTGTACATATATATATATATATATATATATATCAAGAAATACTTCATAAATCACCTGGTTTAGCTAGAAAAACCTATTTTCTCATTTGAGCACGTACACAAAGTTGCTGCTATGGGCACAAAATCCGCCAATCAAAAGGAAGGATTTGCGCCATACTCGAAACAAGGGACTAAATCTGATACAATATTTAGATTGGTATGACAGCAATTGCTGAGTCTTTAATTGAAAATAACAGTGTCACTATTTATATATGACAGATAATTTTGAAATATTTTTAATGATATTGATCATGTCCATTGACCTCCGATGATGTAGCTTGCATATGCATATAAGCCACTGTTTCCCGCGATATCTATTTATAAGATAAATATTTACAATTATCCCTTTTATAATCAGATATGCATAAAACGTATGTTTCTTTGTTTGTATATATATACATATAACTTCGAAGTTGAGTCATTTATTTGTGTGTGAGTAGATCTGATCAAAAGAAATGTTTCTTTCCTTTTACATTTTTGTGGTAAAATTAAAGTAACAAAGTTATAGCCCTTTAGAAGTTTGAGTACCGCCCTGTCTCAATAATAATATTATGTGCTCTTGTTTGGCAACAACGGATATACTCCGCCTTATCGGTTCATCGCATCGGAAACAAAAAAGCGAAAGAATTTGAAACGCTGATCACGATGTTTTTATTCAGTCAATGTGTCAGTCGGTAACGCGTGAGTTAATAGTGGTGTTTGCTGCGTGGCTCAAACGAAATAAAAAATGGCACATATTTATGCGGAGCGGTTTCCCAATCGAGTGCAACCAACCCCTCGTGCCTTTGTTAATGTAGTACAACGGGCTCGTGGATCAGGTGACTTAAGACCTCACAGGGGAGGGCATGCCGGTGCTCCAAGACCTCACGATCAAATACAGGTCCGCACTGAAATACTTGTCGGGAGGATACTTTATAAAACAAGGTAAAAAATTTTTTTTAATTTTTTTTTATTTTTACACATATTTTGGTTTATCTTCCTTTTACAATCTTTATCTGAAAATTAATGATTGTAGAAGGAAGATAAACCAAAATATGTGTGTAAAAATAAAAAAAAAATAAACAAAATGTTTACCTTGTTTTATAAAGTATCCTCCCGACAAGTATTTCAGTGCGGACCTGTATTTGATCGTGAGGTCCCCTGTGAGGTCTGAAGTCACCTGATTCACGAGCCCGTTGTACTACATTAACAAAGGCACGAGGGGTTGGTTGCACTCGATTGGGAAACCGATCCGCATAAACATGTGCCATTTTTTATTTCGTTTGAGCCACGCAGCAGACACTATTCACACGCGACTGACACTGACTGTATGTATAACTGAACTGAATAAAGTAAACATCGTTCCAAATTCTTTCGCTTTTTTGTTTCCGATGCGATAAACCCATAAGGTGGATTATATCCGTTGTTGCCAAATACGAGCACATGATGTTATTGAGACAGGGCGGTACTCAAACTTCCAAAGGGCTATAACTTTGTTACTTTAATTTTACCAGAAAAATGGTAAAGGAAAAAACATTTCTTTTGATCAGATCTACTCACTGTTAAAATAAATGACTCAACTTCGAAGTCACCCTGTATATACATACATAAGGTGCTTCCAATACAACCCTCACCATTGGGATCTCGAAAACTGTAATAGATACGAGGTCGCTTAAGTAGGGGTTTTCTTTCCTGACTCTCTTTGCAGTGTGATTGCAAAATAAATTGCACACTAACGTTGCCACTTTTTCTGCTCTATAAGAAGGCATAACTGGAATTTCAATATGAAGTTTCGTCTCTTCTCCTCCAGCATCAACTATGTTTGTTCTTGTGGACAAAACTGTATCATACGATATAGACTTATCCCAAAATTACTTTTATTTTTTTCTGGCTGTTCGAGCAATGATTTCAAAATAAATTGCATATTGTCATTGTTACTTATCCTCATCTACAAGTTGGCGTTGTCAAATTTTCAGTTCGACATTTCAGGACAACATCCCTATGTTTTACTGGTGGCTCGTATAGTTGGCTACAGCGCCATCTATGAAACACTAACAGTTTCAAAGTATACTTCTAATTATTGTGGAAAGAAGAAAAATAGCTCTGGCCAATACTTATGTATGGCATCTCATTTCATGTCGTATGACTTTTCGGACATAGCAATACGGCACATGCTGGTTGAACAACGTCAATCAATAATTCTATGTGCCATCTCATTAGAAAGAGAAAGAGAAAGAGAGAGGGAGAGAAAGAAAGAGAGAGATAGAGAAAGAGAGATTCATTTCTTGTAACGTCATCCTACAGTCCAAAACTACCAACTCTTGTGATCGCCTGTACGCGTGGGAAATGCAACTGTTAAAGGAGCACCGATTCAATTTTCTATTTTGAAATGAGAAAAGGCATCCGGAACTCGCTGTGTGCAACAGATATGCAAATACAAAGTGCTTGCAGATACACACAGAGATAAAAGTAAATGTATCCCTAGTGGTATGCAGCTGTAATTTGGAGCTCACACTATTAGTTTAAATTTTATGAATATATATAATAAACACAAACTCTCGTGCTACGACCACGGAATTGTATGAGTATAACGCAGCAGTATTTCGGTTAACTAATTTTATGACAGAGACTGCAACTAGCTATTTTTGTTCGTGTGATATAGTTAAGTGTAAGCTGCATATTTGTCAAAACAGTATCATGTAGTCAACCATACGTAATGTATGTAGATACGTATGGAGTAGGTACTCGAGACGACGATTGTGAGCCACCAGATCTTAACAGTGCGTATTCCAAGTCTGTAATCATGAATCCAGTCACACAGCACACTGGCCGATATCTTTAACGGGGCAGCTTTCTATGGAAAGTTTTTGGTCCTGCTTTAGCTTGTAACTGTCTACAAATAGAACTAAGGCCGTCTTTCATGATACGAAATATTGTGCTAAATTTAGTACGCTAAATTCCATACAAAATGAAGGGTAATGTCAGGCAGCATCTAGTTTATAAATTTGTATCAACAAATTGGATGCTGAATTTTTTTAAAACACCTTCTGTGCATTTGGAGCAGTACAATGGCTGATAACCTCAAGCACTTCCATCAGTTGTGTTCATCAGTTTCGAGAAACTCTCTTGCTTATGCTGTATGCTGTTCTACCCGTAGATTGGTAAACTTAAAAGACAGTATGGTAAAAAGAAGAAGTGTGATATACTACTAAACGAGTATGAGAGGTATGATTGTTTATATATGGGGACGCAGGAAAGTAAACGCATATTAAAACAAGAAAGATTGATATTCAAATCAAGTTGGGTACTTTATTTTGAAGGTTCATTTATAGCATTTATGTATGAAAAATAATATCGCTCAAATGTTCACCATGACTGGATTTACAGACGTCCACGCGATGGTCGAAATTTTCAATGACATTTTGCAACATGGTCGGTTCTATGGCATTTATCTCAGCAATGATGTTGTTTTTGAGTTCTTGGAGGGTGGCTGGTTTGTTGACGTAGACTTTGCTTTTCAAATATCCCCATAAAAAGAAGTCCAAGGGAGTCAAATCGCACGATCTTGGTGGCCATGGCACATTTCCTCTGCGCGAAATCACGCGATCACCGAAGAAGGACTGCAATCGATGGATATCGACGTTGGTTGTGTGGCATGTTGCACCGTCTTGTTGGACATAAACATCGTCCATATCCATTCCTTCAAGCTGCGGCAAAAAATAGTCCTCTATCATCACGTGATATCGCTCAGAATTGACGGTAACGGCGTCCCCGGCCGCATTTTCGAAAAAGTAAGGTCCGATGGTGCGTTTTGACCACAAGACACACCACACAGTCACTTTTTGAGGATGCATCGGCTGCTCTTGATACTCACGGGGATTTTCGTTCGCCCAGATGCGGAAGTTTTGCTTGTTTACCGTCCCATTCAAAGTGAAATGCGCTTCGTCGCTGAACATGATTTTTGATGAAAAATTGGCATCAATTTGGCAGTGTTCAAGGAGCCAATCTGAGAACGTTCGGCGCGAAAAATGGTCGGCTCGACGCAGCTCTTGCATCAATTGGATCTTTTAGGCGTGTACATTCAAATCCTTGTGGAGAATGCGGAGCAAACTGGTTCTCGAAATGCCCAATTCTTGGGTTCGACGCGTTGTTGATTGTTTCGGATCATCTCTCACACTCTCCTTCACAACAGCAATGTTGCAAACGGTCCTTGGCCGGCCTGAGCCTGGCAGATTTGCCACAGAACCTGTTGCCTCGAATTTACGCACCAGACGACCGATGGTTGTTTCGTTTGGGCGGTTGTTGCGACCGAAATGTTCACGAAGCGCGCGAAACGTGTTTTTTATTTTTGCACCATTCTTGTAGTGCTCTTGAATAACTTTAATGCGGTCTTTAATTGAATACGACTCCATAGCGATCAATGGTAAACATTCAACTAACAAAATGACATGTCGGTGACAGAAAACAAAGATGGCGTCTATGTCAAATTGACGTTTACTTTCCTGCGTCCCTATTGGACAACCCTTTATTATAAAAAGCAACGCATGTAAAAACAGAAATGTCAAATAAGCTGCGTTGGATAAAATCAGAATGAATTTAGCACCAATTAGGCCTTTAAGCCAGTGAATCCTGCACTGGAGGTCGTTATTCAGTATCTGGAGCACATCCGTTCCCCTGTCTGATCCATTTTCGACATGAACATGAAAAAAATTTTATATCGTGACAGATGGCCTTTAGGGCTACAACTGAGGTGTAATTTCACTTAATGAATGTTAAAAGTTATATCTGTAATGAGCGATGATGTATGTTTAACCCATATCCTATTCCAAAGAAAATTGTGTGACCGTACGTTTTTAAAACACATTTCCAAAACAATAAGAGAGAAAAATTCACCAGTCAAGGGCATACCCAGTTGTGTAGTATTCCGGGTGTTTCAAATTCGATTTTTACCTTTGGGATCTCGGAAACAGTAAAAGATACGACGATCGTTAAAAGAGGGCAAAGTCGTGCATCACGGAAACTCAGAAAACAGCACTTGAAGTTTCCCAGTTCCGAGTATTTCCGAAAATAAGAAGATAAGATTTCAAAATAAAAAAAATACGCAAACGTTGCTACTTACTGTTTCTCTTCTACAAGATGTCATAATTAGAATTTCAATATGTCATTTCACCTCTTGTCCACAACCATCAATTTTATTTTTTCTCATAAACGCCATGTTGGACTTTTGCACAGGTGAATAAAGATTTCAAATCCGATTTCAAACATGAATAGTACGGCATTCATTGGCATTGCCAGACAGACCTTTTAAAAAAAACTAAGATTTTTATTTTTAGTCTTGTAATGGGTGATTTTTTTGCTAGTATCTTTTTGGCAACACTGTTTTTGACAGATGACGCGTAAATCGTGTCTTGTGTCATTGTCAAACTTGTTCAGTTTGGTCTATAATTCAACCATGAATCGACTTACGAACGAACAACGCTTGAAAATTATTGAATTTTACTATCAAAATTCATGCTCGGTTAAGAGAGTGCATCGAGCATTGCTTCCAATTTATGGGCAATTTGGTCGGCCTACTGAGGGAGCTATTCGGAAGCTTGTGACTAAATTTCGAACCCAGTTTACATTACTGGACATTAAACCACCAACACGCAGACGTAGAGTGAGCACTGAAGAAAATATTGCGGCTGTATCCGCCAGTGTTTAGTGATGACCGTGAAATGTCGATTCGCCGCCGTTCGCAGCAATTGGGCCTCTGTAACTCCACTACGTGGAAAATTTTGCGACAGGATTCGGGTGTAAAACCTTACAAGATACAGCTGGTGAAAGAATTGAAGCCACACGACCTCCCACAACGTTTCCAATTTGGTAAATCGGCGCTGGCAAAGTTGGAGGAAGATCAACATTTTTATCGAAAAATTGTGTTCAGCGACGAAGCTCATTTCGGTGAACAGTTTATCTCACGTTTGGGGCCCGTCAATTGGCCGCCTAGATCGTGTGATTTAACGCCGTTGGACTATTTCTTGTGGGGCCATGTTAACGCTAATGTCTACAGGGATAAACCAGCAACGATTGACGCACTGGAAGCCGATATTGACGCATTTATTCGTGAGATACCGGCCGATATGTTGGAGAGAGTGTGCCAAACTTGGACGTGGCGCATATGGGCCATCTAAAGCGGAGCCGCGGCCAACATTTACATGAAATAATCTTTAAACATTAAATTCTATCGACTCAAATAAAAATTTAATCACTTGTTAAAATTTTTTGTGTTTTTTTTGAATATCAAATCCTATACCTCTTAAAAAATCACCCGTTATTTATCATATGTTTGTCCAATTAAATCACCAATATTTCAATTTCTGAGAAGTATTTTTAAAGATCACTCAGATAAATAATTTGCTTATTTTAGCACAATGGAGGCGCTCTATATGACTTCAGCCCCAGATTGATGAAATTTGAATGAAAGATGTGTAGGTCAGTTTACGTAAAGCGGGCTATGAAATGCGTTTAGGAATATCCGACTTTAATCCGAAATGTTTCTATCAGTTTCATTAAGTAATACTGTTTCCAATGTCTCACATACAACCCTTAAGTAATAATATGAAAAAATTTCAGCCTTCGATTGTTATTTATTCGATGAGTTCAGACCAACTGTAGATAGACTACTTTTTTAAGATATTTGAAGTTTTATAATAACCAATCAATGTCATGATTAAAATCAGAAACGTATGCTTAGTTCATGAGAACTTAAGGAATGTTTAGCTGATGACGGTATGAAACAAAATGACTATGTGACAATTTCAAGACCCACTTAGAAAATTCTTCTTTTTTGAAACGACGAAGGTTTAGTAATGTCAATGCATGGCATATTATAAAATTTTGGAGTAAGAACTGAAAACCTTTTTCATACGTATATGCAAGTCAAATATGGTCTCTATAATAAAAAATAAAGAAGATGACGAAACGTCATATTGAAATTAAAATAATGCTATCTTGTAGAGGAGAAAAAGTGCAGAGTTAGTACACCTCTTATTTTTTGAATCCCATCTCAAATATTTTTGGGAAAATTTAGTTTCTTTCAACTCCGGAAATACTCGAAATTGCGAAACATTCTCAGCGTCATTTTTAGCTGCCTAAATACGAAACTTAGCCCCTTTCAACTTCGTATCTCCTACCATTTCTTAACTTCTGATGCACGGTATCTGTCATCCGGAGTGCCACAGGGTTCAGTGCTGGGACCACTTCAATTCCTAGTATTCACATTCGATCTGCATGAGTGTGTGAAATGTACCGCGATACCATACTGTCCTAAGCATTCAAATTACAATATCACAAATCGAGTCTCCTTATTTATCAACGACATTAATATTCCACTCTTTGATAATGCTAATCTATCTATCTATCTAGGTTTGATATTTGATTCAAATCTTTGATTTAACTTACATGTGAATAATATTATGCAGTCGAGTCATATGAAGATCAAGATTTCATATTCTAGTCGCATATTCTAAACTTTAAGTGTCGTAAAAAGTTGTGTGAAAGCCTCATATTACCAATTTTAGCTTACCCTCTAGTCCTCAGTTTGCAAGTGAAAATTGCAGAAGCTTCAGAACAACTGTTGTAGATTCATATTTGGTCTTAGGAAGTACAGTAGCGTTTCTTCAAAAATCAAGCAGTTACAGTGGCTCATAGTTGATGGCTTACACAATGATCTACTTTCCACCCCTATACGTCGTACGTCGGTGTTTGGAAGGTCCTTTCCTTATAATGCGGTCAAGATATACAATTCTTTACTAGCTATCTCTAAGAGCTTAAGTTTTCAGTGCTTCAAGAAGACAGTCAAGTTGCACTTTCTGGAGTCAGCACATTGAGTGATAAATTCATTTTGCTGAACGATATCTTGTTCTATTGTTTGTCCTCTTTGTATATGTTCATATTATATATTTACTCCTTTTTAATGCGTTCCTTACAGGATTCATCTTTTTATGCTAATATTTTGTGATGTCTGGTTGTAGTATGGTTGAGTGGTAGAGTAGCCATGGCTAGACTTCGTCATACTATGATCATTTTCTGAATAAAGACTTCATTATTATTATTATTTCCGAGATCACAATGGTGAGAGTCGAATCTGAAATACCCGGTATATTTGATTAGAGCGAATAAGAAATTACTCAAAGCTTTCACTTATTCCACTATCGTCCAGTTAACGAAAGTTTCTTTGTTCTCCCGAAATTGGCACTAACGAAGTTCATACATCAAATCAGACAGCTGTTTTAGTTATGGAATGATGTACATCAATTTAAGGATAACAAGCAGTATTATTATAATAAGACACTTCTCTGCTGCCTTTGTTATGTATCAACATACATAAGGTAGGCTTATTATTGGGAACTGCTTCACATGCCTTTTCTAAGTGACTCATCACAAAATGTTTTTTACATCTAGCTTTTGTGTTTTGTCTAACTGATTTGAAATGGTTAGATGGATAAATCTTCAATCTGGTAATTAACAGCTAAAAGAGACTGTCAATACTTCATATGATTGAATACAGCAGAAACTACGCTGCAGAGCAGTAATATCTCTTATTAAGGCATCGCTGGTTTTATACTTCAAATTTTGAGCTTACAAACAGTAAAGCTGGTTTTGAATACGGATAATGTTTAATCTTTTTCTCGCCTGAGGAAGTAGGAGGACTTTGAAAAATCACAGAACGATAGTTTCAAGGATTCGGTATATGTGTTTACATATAGACATGAAAAGAATACAGGTTAAAAAGAAAATTTGCCATTTCGAATTACATGCGAAATGTATGTATATTCAAATTCAGTAAGTCCCATAAAATAAATCCAGTTTGGAATTCAGACATTTTAGATAAACTCTAAGCGTTACCAGTGATAAGTGAAAACCTCGTATCCCTGGGAGATTTAGATTTTTTCATAATCATATTTGCCAGATGGTAACACGAATCAAGAGATTGCTGGACGGTAATCCAGTGCAAATTTGTCTAAACATTTCAAATACGAGCCCCTTCCCACTTCAGTTGGTCCAACTATTGATGTCTTAGTTTTTTTCTTAACAAACACAAATAATAAAAATGTAGCAGGGTATTATAGGTTTAAAATATTAACAATGAATATTTTGATAATATATAGTAGAAACTTTATCACTCCCTAATCAAATTTGCAGCATAAAAATAACACATGTTGCAATTACAGCATATCAACCTATTTTCATTTCATTGCAAAATAAGTCTATAACGCATAGGTGGCTGTGAAAAATAAATGTCATGACAATTGTTTTTATTAATCACAGCTGTCAGAATACGTTTAAAATTGTTTTGGGTAGTTAAGGTTGTAAAAATGGGTACAGGAAAGGTTATTAGTGAGAAAATTCGGTTACTGATAATTAAATTTTTTAATTCTGGGAAATCAAACTCAGAAATTGCAACTTTGTTAGACTTATCGCGGTACAGTGTGAGAAATATGGTTAGAAGATATAACGTAACTGGTTCAGTTAATATTAAGCCACGATATGTGAAAAAAAGTAATATCACAAATGCCGACCGATGAGCATTAAGAAGAATAATCGTGAAAAACAGGCGTGCCAATTATTTACAATTAAGTGCTCTGTGGAGTGGCGCTGTTGGAAGGAGAATTTCGAGGTCCACAACTCATAGAGAGGCCCACAAACTGGGATTTAGCACTTGCAAGGTAAGTTTTCTTATGAAAAAAAGTGAAGTAAAAACCCTAAAGTTGCACAACTTGTTTATAGGCCAAAGAACAGCCACTATTAACTCCACTGCAAATGAGAAATCGGCTTAGATGGGTTAAAGAACATAGACAATGGACACCTCAGCAATGGTGTGCAATACAATGGAGTGATAAGGCCCGATTCTAAGTTTGTGCTGGTGACAGTTGCAGTAAAGTTATTCGCAACAAAATTAAGCATTCCATGTTGACTGTCTGAAGAGAAATGTGAAATTTCCAGCATCCATTATGGTCTGGGGCAGTATGTCATCAAAAGGAGTAGGAAAACTTCATTTTATTGATGGAAATGTGGATACAAACAAATATTTGGCAATTTTAGAAGAATCTCTTTTACCAGTGATGCAACAGTGTTTGACATCCGGCCAAAGTTTTGTGTTTCAGCAAGATGGTGCAGCGTGCCGTACCTCAAAAAAAGCTATAAAATGGATGGAAGAAAATAATGTACCACTTTTGAAATGGGTTTCTAGCAGTCCAGATCTGTCACCTATTGAAACGTTTGGCACGAGATGAAAAATGTTCTTCCTTAACATCTTGCTCGTACAATCACCGAACTGAGACAAAAGCTTCAAGAAATATGGCATTGTTTTACACCAAATTTTTGCCAAGCCTTGGTTAACACTGTGCCCCAAATAATTTCAGCCGTAATAAAAAATAAAGGAGATGTTACCCAATGGTAATTTTTCAATTGTTGCTTTGTTAACTTCGCGCATTTATTCGCACATTATTTATTTGTTCAGATGTTCTATTAGTTATAGGTCTAAGTGATTTCAAATATGTATTTTTTACGACTAGAGTGTATCTAAAATGTTTTTGAGAAAATAAATTGTTTTAGAAGTAAATATGTTCGTCACGTTTAGTTTATAAAGGCATATTTTGGTACAAATCTTGAAGTGGGCCAACTGAAGAACTGGGCTCGTATATTACACAAAATGGCGTATTTTGCCCTGGGCCAAGGTTTTAAGGTGTTTTCGGTTATTTAGTTGTCAGATCAGAATTAAGGCCTAAAAATCCCCTAAAATGATAACAAATAGTGAAAACGCTTTAAAATAAATAATGAATAATAGATAATAAGTTCGAAATGCTCGAGATCTTATATAGCCTTTTATTTGGCACTTGATTCCTCAAAAATGGTAATTCTTAACAGAGCTTTGAGCGTTAAAATGGTCATTTCAAGGGCTCTTCAGACTTTTAATCACTTATAGCTCGAAAACGACCAACTTCAGATAGAAGCTAGAATGGACCTTTCTTGTTCAGAGTAATTTAAGAAGCCTTTGTGCGGAGCGGAGAAACATTTTTATTTAATTTATTGTGCAAGCACATTTGTACCGGGATACAGCCGGCAATCTCTTAATTTATGTTGAGAGGTAACCGGCAAACTTGATTATAAAACGGAAATCTTTTGCCTCGTCTGCCTCTCATTTAAATTTTTCAACAACCTGAAAATTATTCCAGCCAATGTGACTAGAAGAACGTCGTTGAAAAACGAAACAAATCTTTTTTAACCTTGACCCCTCTGTGCAGATTACGCTTAAGAATCATTGTTAGCCTAAAGAATACCAAAAAAACGAAGTTGGAGACGTTTTGGAATCCTTAGTGGAAATACGAGACATTTCCTAATTCAATTCAATTAAATCGACTCTATTGTAACAAATACAGTTACAAATGGCGAAGTTTGGCCAATGGCCATTTGTACTTAACCATGTATAAAGCTTATTGCAGCCTTAACCTGAAACTTAGCCTAAAGGGAAGTCACCAGTAAAAAAAAATCGAAAAGTATATAGCCTAGTCGCCATTTGCAAAGAAAAATAAAAATAAAAAACAATTAAGCATTTAATTAACAGATCTTAAAGGTTTTTTTTTTTTGAAAAACTGCTAATAAAGTTTCGGTCAAATGAATTAATCTTCACCGCATTGTACGTGAAGTAGCGTAGAAATATTGTTGTCCTTAATCTCTACTGAGGCAATGAGAGAATAATAATAATAATAATAACCTTATTACCGGATGACTACACAATTAGTAGTATTGGAATTGTCAATTTCAGGTACATCATAAAATAATCATAACAAGTAGAATGACTAACATACCATCACAATATGAGACAAACGTTGAGGAATACAGTAGAGATCATCACTCAAATACACAATTGAAATATTCGTCAATGCTATAGAAAGCGTTATTCAACGTAATTGGCCTTATTTTCGCCTTAAAAAGATTTGGTATGATTTTTAACAATTTGGTAACTTGTTGTTGCACGTACTCAAATTGCGAATCAAATTGCTATAAACAAGCTTTTGTCTAAGATAAGGGAGCAGAGGTTTTAAGTATTTTGATGACATATGTGACCAAGTTGTATTTGAACATATCGGATTCTTTTAACCAATTCATGAAAGCTATTGAGTGAGAAACCTGATCGTACCCTCCTAATTTGTTTATATAGCGGGAACGTGATTTTGAATTTTTGTAGCCTTTATTGTGTTGTTTCGTCCAGACAGGGTTAATAAACGATATTGCAGTAAGCTGTTTTACTCAGTATCGAAGACTCACATAACATAACATAACAATTCTATTTAATATAGTTTTATTTGTATATAGACGTTTTAAACCCAATTTCACCAACATTAATATTATGGACCAATCGGAAAATTCGACTGTATTATAAACAAGACCACTTTTTGATTCCAACATGATGCTTTTTTACAGAAAAAACAGGACAACTTTCATGTATTTTGATATATGTTATAGGTTTACATTTAACAATCCGTTATCCCCCTCAGCAAATGGGAATGCGCCAAATAATTGGTCGATTTTCTAGCTGTTAAATTTGGCAGCACATTTGGACGTTTGTTAATGCATGACACTCTCGAATTTACCAACTTCAATATACTGAAAGTTATCATTACATACCTGTTGAATAGTGTGGATTGGTCTGTATTTTGCAAGAAAATAGAATATAAAATACATTCCATCCAATTCCTCATCTTCCTTTACGTCATAATAGTAATCATTTAATAATTTATGGGTTAATGAATTTCTTCGAAGCAATAAAAACATATATCCTAAAACACAGATAATATCTGTAAGACGTGTCAAACCCTACATCTCCCTGATGCATAATGCAATTACTATGGACGTAGACAAAAAATTATGAAAAATGTTTCACAAATAATGTCTTTTAAGTCCAAAAATCATAAAAACTACTAATGTTTATTGTTTGTCTTTTTTTGACTGGCCAAGTATAACGACGATCACGTCCCGTGGTGGAGGGTGCTTAATGAATCTTTTAAATTTGCTGGTTTTGAATTTTTTTCGTGAAAATTTACTAGGTATCATGATTATAAGCATCTTTGATAGATTGCTCGAACCGGAATGGGAAAGATCTCCTATTTATGAAAATATTTTTGGTATCATCTAACCGTTGCAATCAGTGCGCAAACAGTGTGACATATGATTCATAGCATAACCTGCTGCCCTATCAATACAAATTTAACATACAGGTCGCCTAGCCGTGGACATGCAGTGGTCGGGATGAATATCACGGCAGCAACTGATGATTTGGGCATGTCTGGTAACAACATATGAAGTGAAACTCACTAACTTCACAAATTTGAAGATTTTGTACAATTTCTTTGAAAATAATGAAAGATATGTCTGATTTGGCAGGTTAATGTCGCAGCCAAATGGCAGTCACTCTTTCTGACACAGTCCGGATCGTAAGATGACGATATGCGTGAAATGTATTGATACTTCTAAATATAGGATCGTATCGAACATCCCTACTGTCAAGATGTATAACCCAAGGTACCGACGGAGCAATTTTGCGGCGTCATGGAAATAATTTTAAATTTTCATTTGCATTTTTTCAAGTGTTGCGCAATGATTTTGGGAAAAATGTTACGAATAGTTTTATAAAGCATAGTAGAGTATATTTCAACAGTTGGCGGAACTTACTCCACTGGGAGCAGGAGGGTGAAGTGGGATATTAATGCACAATCTGGCAACCCTGTCGCACCCTCACAAAATGGCCGCTGATAACCACACAAGTCACCGTGGTGTCATTGAATAGCATGGAATTAAACCTTCAGAGTATAATATGTTTTGTGACTGGTACCAAGAGTTGACAGATCCCACACATGTGTCACTCCTTGAAATGCAATAATCAGCTGTATTCAAATAATGTCTAATATAAATATAACCTAGAATGTGTACTCGTGAAAAAAGAAAAATATGGCAAATTTGTAGTTTTTTTGCAGGTTTTAGGTTTGATGGTAGCTTTAAGGCGTATATTTGGGAATTTATTAATCGCTGTGAATATAGTGTGGATGTTTGTTCAGTTCCTGAACAACGAAAAATATTCAACTTTATGGATGTATGGATATCAAAAAACCAGAATTGTTTTGTGGGAATATCAATCTAAGGTGCCATAATGGTTCTGATGAACGGCAAGTAAATGAATGAATGTCTGGAAACGAGCAATATCTTTTGGTAGAACCTGTCATCAAGTAGGTGCTTAATGGCTATCTGCAAGAGGTTTATAGGAAAGAATACCCAGTATCACATACCAATTGAGGAAAATAATATATACATGAATAAAAAAATCAACAATAGTAATTAAAACATGAATTTAATTCAAAAATCAAGCATTTCTTAAAATTTTGACTGAATTATATGTAATTTCTTAATATTCAATAAGCTGGTCATGTTTCAATGACAAGCTGTCATCTCATACTTTGACAGTATTTTGTTTTCAACATTTCATAGCTATTGGTTGCTAAAATTTGTTGATTGGAACTTGAAGCTCATTCGCTGTATCTGACGGTCTGTTACCTTATAGGTGGAGAATAACGGACTGTTGTTGGTGAAAGTGGGCCTAAAAGAGTTAAAAAAAGTTGATATTTGTCTTTTTATTTTATATTTTTAAACTCCAGAACTTATGTTTTAAAATATTTTTACCAATATTACTGTAGTAAATATGTTTTCCACTTCCGGGTAGTTTTTTCATATGTTATTATTCAATAAAGTGTATTAAACATGCTATGGCTGTTGCTTTATTTTCTCGAGCCACCAGCAATAATGAATTGCCATTCAGGATACAGACAAAAAGTTGAAGTTTGTTGACCAGTGATATAGAAAAGTGTACTTACGTGTTCTGTAATCATCGTTATCAATAACAATAGGCTCAGTAGAATGCTCTATCAAGTTCTGAGTTGTCGTTATCGGCTTTCTCGTAGTCGCTCTCACTCTTTTCGTAGTAGTCGAAGCTGGTCTCCGGGTTGTCACTGTGGTCGTAGTCCTCCTAACTGTAGTCTTCTTTGTTGTCACCGGCCTAGATGTCGTTCCAGGTCTTGAAGCCGTCGCTGGGTATCTCGTCGGCCTCGTAGTACCAGCAGGTCTCTTTGTTGTCGTTCCAGCCGAAGTAGTACCTTGCTTCTTCACAGGTTTCTTCGTTGTAGTACTCAAAGTCAGCACTGACGATGAGGTCTTGTTTCTGTTGTACACTATGTCTTTCAGATCGTGAAATGGTTGCTGCAAGTCTTGGATGATCTTATTCACAAACGACTCCATATTGGCATTGAGTGCTTCATCTTCAACAAAAATTGGTGTAGTGATGTCGTCTTCGTTTAGTGCAGGAATAGAAAGGTTCAAGTTTGGATGCCTTACAGGAGGGAAGTTGACATCTTCAGATGATGGAGTAGCTGAAACCACCTCCACAGTATCTTGGTCTTCTGCTTGTGGCCGCAAGGTTGATGATATACTAGGCTTAGGTGTGATCAAAACCGTAGGCAAAGGTCTCTCACTAGTACTGTATATATTCTGAGTCACGTGATTGTTGATGGTGACGTGATTCACGGGACTGATTGGAGGTTTTCTTTGGGGCACCTGTGTAGGTCTTGAGAATGTCGCAGGTCGTTGATCATAGGTAGTTGGTATAAATGGCTCGGTTGCGACCTCGTTGTCAGTTATGGGACCAAGTACTATAACTGTGGGAGCAGGTGTTGGAAACTTACTGGTGAAGATTGGGCTGGAAGTCACTGTGAATCCAGGACCGCTCACCTGACTTGTCTGAATTGGCCTTCTAGTAGGTTGTGAGCTACCGTAGGTATATGATGTCGAAGGAGGTCTAGCAGAGGTTATGAATGCTGATGGTGAGTTAGCAAATGTGGTCTTGGTTGGTGCCAAAGAATAAATATACAAAGTAGTCGGTTTCTTCGTAGGTTTGCTGCTTTGCTTCTTCTTTGTTGGTCTTGTGTTCTTTGTTGTGGTTGTACTTGTCGTCCTGCGTGGTGGTATAGTCGTACTGAATACGTAAGATGTAGATGGTGGCTGTCTAGAGGTTATTTTATAGTCGGGTATTCTTGTTGTGCTGCTGAGACCGCCAGTCGTGGTTGTCCTGTCACTTGAAAGGAATGGTCTGTTTGTGGACGTATTATTCAACATGTTGAGTATGTTTACAATTGAGTTGTACTCTTGGGTCTTGTTAGGTCGACTCGTGTCATGTGAGATCGTTGGTACAAGGACAAACTTGTCTTCGGAAGGCTTAGACGAAGGTTTCGGCCGGAACATGGGCTTGTTGAAACCTGCTGGTGTAGTGTATTCTAGAGGGGCATTCGACAGGGAAATGCCCAGCAGTGGCGTACTACCTTCCGACTCGAGTGTAGTCTTCATCTTTTCTTCTGAATATGGTGGCTGAGTTGGCCTGTAATTCAAAAACGTTTGTTCATTGTGACTCGTCATATCATAATACATTTGTTAAATGTTAAGTATCTCTCTGGGTCCTATATCTTATTCTACTTTTTTACGTGTATGTGGCGATTAACGTGCGGTCATGGGCGCCTGCAAGGGAGGTGAGGGATGAGGGTGTGATCACCAGATGAGAGTCCGATCAGCTCTTGAAATTTGCAAGCTAATGGCTTTGTGCACAATATGGGGACGTTTTAGGAGTTGTCCCTCCCATGATATATGTTTTTCAGTACCGAAGGTCATTGATTCATTTCTTTACATGTTTGATTAGCGTGTATCTAGGATAACAAAACATTATTGACGGTTTTTCTACAGTTTCGGACACACAAATCGGAATCTGTAGGACCGCCGCAGGATCAAGAATCTAAAGCAAAATCATGCCTAATGAACGAAAATTCCACAGACTACAGTTCATCGATACACTGCTGTAACTTTCGATGTGCGTGTATGTAATATCCTAATTTAGGTATACCGTTACATTTGAATGTGCTAATCAAACATGTACAGGAATGAATCAAGACGATGATCTCTCAGGTACGGGTAAATACTCATTATAATCGCAATAAACTCTATAAATATACATGATTGCAATCACTAAGTTGGTGGTTTTTGCAGAACGGCGGGTAGCAAAATTTCTCTAGTGGGGCTTCTAACTGAAGATAGCTAACCAAACGCTCTACTACTGCACCAAAAAAAAAATAATTAAGTTAGCTTTGATTTGCTCTTTCCTGCATCCATTAAGTAATTTTGGTTTCTCTCCAATATTCATAAATAAGAAATAATGATAAATAAATCAAAGTTACTTCACTAATCGGCTAAAATTCCAGTGTTGAGGTGCAATGCCGATGACTATATACAGGTTGTCCCAAAAGTATGGACACACCCAAATGTCTTGCAAACTGACGGTGCTAGAAAAACTTTGAATACAAAAGTTTTAGAAAATCAAATGACCCGTCTAGCGATGACCTTGAATTTGACGCTGACATTCACGTTGAATGTCATTTCCAGGGACAAGTTCATTCTTTCAAATGGGAACTCAACTGTTTATTGCAGGAGTAGAAAGCCAAAGAAATATTCTTTTAAACGTTGTAAATTGTCATGGAGGCTAAAATCGCATCCAGAAGTTATTTCAAGATAAACTGTTGATGTTTCATGAAATGTTGTGATACAGTGAATAGCTGAAGATCTGACGGCGATCTTCATTCTGACGTTGGTTATGACCTTCAAGTCCATTACAGATCAAATTGATTTTTTTCACATGGTAACCCTCAGTTTCGATCCCGGCGCTGAAAATGGAGAAAAATATGTTCAAACGTTTAACTGACTATAAAATCACACATAGCGGTTATTTCAAGGTCAAATGTCTCATGTTTGTGGATTAAACTGAACCGACCGATAATCATTGCAAGTGGAAAAAGAGACATTGGGCTGATTATTAAAGGTATTGTGGTAAGACTATTTCCGCACGGGTATCACGAATCTTGAAACGTGACATGATGCCGATTTTTTTTTTTTGACATTATGTAGGTTTTTCTACAAGATGTTATTTAGTTATAGCACTTAGTTGTACGTGTAGCCTAAACGTCATGCGGCCTGTTATCAATCTTTGGCTCTGATGTGATATCTGTTTCTGAGATGGCGTTACTGGAGGTCTAAGCGGTAAGTTGTATGTTTTGATGATAATTACATTGAGTGCTTGTCTCAATTACAACTAATTGAGATTCAAAGCTAGAAGTTAGTTGCGCATCCACTTTTTCTTATCCATTCTGGAAATTACATATACAAATTTGCTGAATTTCAAAAGTGAGAGAGATAAGAAATAATTATGTTCACTGTACACTGTCTAATTACAAGCCCGTAATTCTCCTCAGTTTTTCGTAATTTATAACTTTGAACATAACCTCTCTTCAGAAAGCGCAACAAGCAAATATCACTGATTTTATACACATGCAGACCAATACACATAATCATCTAGATGCGATCTTGCTATTCAACCAACTTTCTTCTCAGAGATAAAAACTACAGACACGGTTCAGTCAGCCTCACAAAACTATGCAACCAATAATGCGTGTAGTTTATAGTTGAGTGATTCCTCCATAGATGGACGTTCACAACGATCCTAGTGAGCAAACGTGGAATGACTGCTTGCGCCCTAAAAACTACCTAGTCTGTAAGTTGACATATAGGTTTTTTTTTGACATTTTGTAGGTCTTGTACATGATACCCGTGCCGGTCAATAAAGGCAAGACAGGCTAATATATGGACAGTAAAGGTGAGATAGGTTGAGGACCAATGTGCAGCAAAGGCGAGGCAGACTGGTTTTCGGCTAGTGAAGGTCTTGTCTTATAGGGGAATTCTGGATATCGCTAAACTCCATTTTCGGTGCTGGTATCAAAATTGAGAGTTTCCTTGCGGAAAAGTCAATTTGACCTAGAAATGACATTCAAGGTCATAGCTAAGGACAAAGTGAAGGTCACCGCTAGGTGTACCGTTGGGTGTCTTGCTATTTGCGCATTGAAAGTTGATGTAATTTTAGTCCCATATGATATGCATACCGTTGAAAATTATTTTTCTTGGCTTTCTAGTAAGTTTTTGTTCCGCTCAAAATGTTTTTCGCTATCGACAAAAACTCTCATTGTTTTCGACAATTATTGTATGTAACACTAAAACTGCATAGAAACCACGCAATTTTATATATTTTCCCAGAAAATTATGATTTTTATTTGAAATATCAACAACTGTCTTACTTGCGGCTCAAGCCTGATCCACTAGTAGTATGCACTTGCATTCTGACTACTGTCTACGTAATTGTGGATAAAAAAATCGCATACCATTTCGTTCTATCTATTCCGAATTCTATATCTCCCACAGAATCATAATTTTCTTACCTGAAATACCCAGGATCGATCTCGTTATCCTGCTGGTTCATCAGCAAAGTATCCGGCATCGGGTGCGTCACCCCCGCATTCCCGAAGTACTGATCGCTGTTGATCTGCACCATCTCGTTGTCCTGGGCCGTGGGCAGCAGCCCAGTGTTGAGAAGCGACTGGGCGATCTGCGACACCCCACTGGAGGTGATGCCCATGTAGGGCGTCGTCTGGGGTCGCTGGGTGGACAGGTTGTTCTCCACGTTACCGGTGGAGAAGTCGTCCACGCCGAGGAGGAGGTCGCCTACAGAGACCCCGAGGGGGAGCTCGCAGCAGGCGCCGAACAGGAAGCCGTCCATGCAGGCTCCTACCTGGAATAGAAAAAAATCATCCTATACGAAAGATATCCATAAGGTGGCAGCTGTTAGGTGGCGAGTGGTAGACGGGGAACGACGACACTTGTATCTATTTTGCTTTGGTTTGTATGCACCTGGAATTCGGCATCACCAAAATTCGGATCCGATGACCTGACAAGTTTGAATTTTGTTCAGAAATCTTTCAAGTAAGAACGCAAAAATTCCATAAAGCAATTTTAAAATTCTTGATATACTTTTACTATCCACGAGTACTGGCATGAAAGTATCTCTCACTCAGTTCTGGCTGTCTGTCCGTGTTTGTCCGTTAATCTTTGGCCCGTCTATAAATTGGAAAGTACTGGTTGGATTTGGATGAAATTTTCACACAAGGTTACAACTACGGAGGAAAAAGCTTTATTTTTTTGAAAATCGGTACAGAGACGACGGAGAAAAAGGTCAAAAACGAAAATTAAAAAATAAAATCGCTCAAACTTCAGTTTTTGACGTCTCAGAGGGTCCTGATCAGGGTAAAAATTGGGAGGTGGAGGTTGCTGGAGGGTGGAGGAGGGTGTACACTTCTAACCCTGATAATTTTGTGCACCTATTAGACATATTTTGCACGTCATAGGCTGCCCCGTAGATTTGCCCTTAAAACGATTGAAAAATGTTTTCGACAAGCGTTGCTGTGGCTGCTGGCTAACGGCCGCGGCCGGCGTGCCGGTGTTCGCTTATTACCTGCATCACTGGTGCTCTGTGGGCGTTCTGCCATCTATGAGCCATCATGTTTTCAGATATTGCGGACTTGATCCGTCTAATTTCTCTGTTATACATATTCGTACCTAACTTTTCTCGTAGAGGGTCTAATTTGAACATGCAGCTTTCGTCTGTACAACCACAGACAGCTGTGCCTTCCTTTTTTTGGCAACTCATCAGCAAGGTGTAGGCTTGGTCTTTCAGACAACGAACGAAAGCATAGCAGCTATCCTCCATATAGGATAAAAGGTCTATGGCGCTGTCTTATTTCGATAGGGCCTAACTTGTGCTTTATGAACTGATGACCGCATTGCGTAGGAACTGGAGAGTCAACCTACGTGATGCCATTTATTATTAAGTATCATTTATATGGATTCCTTCAATATGATATGAATGTCATTTTTTGTATTCTATGATGAATCTTACTTTATTGCAGAGTTTATATGCCTAGGTCGAAAGTACGCCATTTCCGAGTTATTTCTTTTTATCCAAATTGTAGAAAACATTCACAAAAAGGTGATACAGGGAGCTTGAGAACTTAAACCGAATTTCGCTATCTCAAATACGCTTGTTTCTTTCCACACCAATAGAAGAGAAAAATTTTATAATCGCGAAAAACTTCGATTCCTCCAGCTGGTGAGCAAGTACTGTAATTATGAAGCATTCGGTGGTCTGTGTGGATCTTGATCCAGACCACCGACGATAAAAATAGAAATAGACATATCTGTTGACAAAGTTTACATTTTAGAAATTGGAATGTTGTCATGGTATTTTACAGTGTTGCCATTATTCACAGGTAGAAAACCGGACAACTGTTTGTTGTCGTAGCCAGAATATATATATGCATCTAGAAAGTATGATGCTCAATGGGCAACCATTAATTTGAAATAGTGTTCGAGCAATTGCATGTGCAGTATATCCAAGACGTTGCCTGAACTTTGGCAACGCTGGGTTCGTTACTGACCAACCTAGCTTGATCTTAGACCGATCGTATGAGGAAGTTTCATTCATAATTTGCCTTTTTTGGGTGTGCGAATCATCATACAAATGTGCTTTTATGCTTTTATATTATGTTTTGTTGATCATGAAGCATCAATGCTGTGTTTGCAAGATATACAGCCAGCAGCCTGAAGCAGAAGGCTTATTTTTTCACCGGTAAGTAAAAATTAAAAGCTTTGCGGTTATGAACTCCAGAGGCGTGCGGAGTCCGTCGGATGACATTTTACCCAAAGTGGGTTTTAAGGACGACTGTACATTTAAAGTACTTTCTTTATTCTTTTAGGATCCCTACTGAACCTCGAAGAAGATGTTTATGGCTATCTCCTTTTTTGTACGAGAAGTCCAATTATTAGCTTTGCTGATGACAACACTTTACATGTAGGAAGTCAGAGCGACAAGCCGATCTCTGCCGGCGAGCTGGAAAAACGAGACTAGCAGTTTAATGCTTCCAAAACGCAGTACTGCACTTTGACCAAGAAAAAGCGTCGTAGGGATCATCTCGTTTCGATGGATGGCCGAGTTCTGCCAAGGAGCCGTTCATTTCGGCTGGTCGGAGTCCAGATCACCGAGTACTTGATCAGGCACGAACACATCTCGTCAGTAGCGGCAGGTGGGAAGAGGATAGGCTATTTGCTTAGGGCTAAGAAGTACTTGACCTCCTCGCCCTATATAAGGTCGAGATTAGACCCAGCTTCGACTATTGCGCACACGTTTGGGGTGCTGCCGCCCCTACTACATTGTTTAATCTCGATGCTGCCAAGAGGAGGGCTGTCCGAATGATCGATGACTCTTCTCTAACAGTCTCGAGACCCTTTCGCCTACCGTCAGCAGTCTAGCTCTCTTCTATCGCTACACCAACGTACTTTGCTCCTCAGAGTTATCCTCCATTATGCCTGACTTTGGCTGCTTCGGTGTAAAAAGGATCATCAGCTTCCAAAATGTGCTGATGTGAGTGCCATCATGGTACGCCTCTGGTTGATATGTCATTTTTGCAGTAGCCCTTTTGTTTCCTCCACCAGTCCTCTCTTCTCCCCGAGTAATATTGGAAAATAAAAATGTGCAATTATGAGTGAACGGCATTGACGATATATAGAGATATATCGTCGATGGTCTAGACCGCAGCTCTAAACGGTGACTGGATCGTGCATGCCATGCACGACACGAAAAACCACGTTCGCCGGTCTGGATGACCGACAGGGGTATTAGGTAAAGACGTCAACTTGGAGCTAGCTGTCCATCACATGCAACAAGCGCAGAATGAACTATTTGCACACCAGCCTACTTAAGCAACAGGTTCACATTTTATCGGTTCTTTTGTACATTTTATAGGTTTTTTACGAAATAACCCTGCGGTAATCTTTGTCCGGTCATTAACCATATAAAATTTGACTCAAGGTTGCTGCTATGCTTATGTCGTAAAAGCTTTGTAGGTTTTTGAAATCGATATAGTGGCAGCAAGGCTGCGAGCGAAAAACGAAAAAAAAATAGCGTTTACAGATACCTTTTTCAAGTTTTTGATCTGTCTAGGGCGTAATAATTTTTCTCAAAGAATTTGAGACAGGAAGTGCAATGGTATAAGAATGAATACTATGACATAGTCGGAAAAGCACTCCAGCTTTCGAGATCATACTGAGAGGGCCGGATCCTGCGGAAGATTGATGAAACCCGCCCATCAATACTGTGGGACTGAATAAGCTGCGGGATTGCATCTTACATGTTCACAGAAACTTTGTACCGATAAATTTCTCGTATACTGACGTAAATGTGCCGCGCGCATGTGGCACAATACGCGTCAGACGATCTAAAGGTCTACTTGATGTTGCGGCACTTGTGCCCGTCGAGGTGCGTTGCCAATTAAATAACCAAAGAAAATCCGTGGGCATCTGCGTAATGAGGGAACAAGAGCAGAAACGTACGTCACTCTGGTTACCAATCCTTTCATTTCCTCTCCTGTTCCTTTATTACGGACAAGCCCACTATTGTTTTTCGTCTACGTTTCTGAAATCCTACTTGTCTTTGTTAGTACATATCCTGAAACAGGTGCCCGGCACATGTGCCTACAACTTGTTCAGATGAAAACATACTCCAACACGCGTTCGGTTGTAAAAATTGTTTGCAAGTGGTAACATCGTGATGTATTGTTTGTAAAAGGAAGCAGAGTTAGGGCATTTCAAAAAAATTATTTACTAACCACTGGCATTCTATTTTGTTTGCTTACCACTTGACCTTCCCGGATGCTGCACTCGTGGTTGAACATGCAAACGGTGGGACCACCAAGAGAGGTCGCTGGTGTTTTTGAAGGTTTGCAATAGCGTGGGGTGATTCGGTAACCTCCGAACAGTTTGCGGGATTCTGAAACAAACAAAAGGTTTAATTAAAATGATAGCTTTTCTTTTAAAAACTTCAACAATATACAATTGTGATACAAGGGAGCCGGGCCTACAAGCGGGGTTTTGTCTATGAAAATAACCTAATAAATAATAAAATTTCAAGTTAATCGCATCTATTAAATTGTTGCTTGTGAATATTTTTTTTCAGAACATAATTATAATAATAATTATAATAACCATAATAATCAACTTTTACCTCATTGTCGTTTTTTTGAAGCAGTTTTGCTATTTTTTACCAAAATTTCCCCACTTTCCCATATCTAACTCATTGTTTTTATGTGAGCTCTTGGTTGTAACACTTCTACGTCAAATCTATAATGAATCACATTATTGCATTTTTTCTGCTGTCTGAAGTGCGGACCTGATGCTGGTAATTTTTTACGTTCAATAATGGGTCCTTCTTCAAACGAGGAAAAAGATAGAACTCGGGTTGACTATTAAAAAAAGAAAAGCGAGATGCATGGCCATATAATGAAAGGGGAGAAATAAATGTACCAAACCAAACCAACTGCTAGGGTAATAATCACCAACCACTGGCGACAGATGGCGGATTAAGAAGTAGGATGCAGGTTCTCAAATTCTTTTTCGTATTCAGAAATATCCAGGTTTGTGTCCATGGGTCTATGAATGCTGCTGAATACACCCCTCACACAGTGAAAGTGCCTAAACCAGGATCTAACGGCTGGTTCAACAAACCGTGTGACCCTGCTCGCCAGCAGAACATCAAGGCACACAGAGCCTACTTACAAAACCAGAATGTAGAGAACAGACAATCTGGTGTCGAGTCTAGAAACAAATATAACGAAGCGGTTCGCAATGCCAAAAACCAGCACCTAATAAAAGTTAGGCACAGGGTCGCAGCGCAATGGCAGTAGCTCTTTCTGGACGCTGGCCAAGCAGATTGAAAAGAATTCTTCACACCGTAGCCTTCCACCACTTACGTGTCAGGATGAAATGATTGTATTCAACTCAAATGCCCAGGCGGAAGTGCTAGTTAAGATCTTTGCTCCTCCATGGACGTCCCCCCCAACGCCCAAGTGCCGTCAATCCAATGGGTTCCCTACACTATGCGGAAGGTTAACATTCAGGCATAAGAATGTAAGACGAGTGCTCTTGTCGCTCGACATCAACAAAGCTTCTGGTCAGGGCTTGATTCCTGCTATTGTACTGAAGAGGTATGCAGCGGAGCTTCGTCCAGCTCTCGTGTCTCTTCCAGATATCTTATGAATCCGGCACCTTCCCAGAAAACTAGAAATTTGCTCATATCCAACCCATCCCAAAAAAAGGACCTAAGATCGACCCTTACAACAACAGGCCTATAGCTCTGCTCTCTCTTATAAGTAAGGTGATGGAGAGGTGCACAAATCGCAAGCTTCTGGACTACCTCGAACGTTACAGATTGATTAGCGACAGGCGGTATGGTTTCCGGCACCAACGATCCACAGTCTTATGGTGAGGCTCATCTCGTTGCTCTTGACATCACGAAAGCGTTCGATCAGCTGTGGCACGCTGCTCTCTTAAGCAAACTTCCATCCTATGACCTCTCAGAAAAGCTTTGCAGATGGGTGGCTGACTTTATCTCTGGCCGCAAGATATCCGTCGTAGTTGACGGGTTCTACTCTTCATCCCACAACGTTAACGCGGGTATTCAGGGATCAGTCTTGGCTCCGACACTGTTTCTCTTACATATCAACGACCTCCTTTCCTGCAGGAATTCGGAGTGGCAAGCCGATCTGTGCCGCTGAGCTTGAAAAAAGAAGACTAGCGACGACTTCCTCTCTGACACGAGACCTGGAGGCTAGCACTGCTTGGGGACGCAACAATCTTGTACAGTTCGATGCTTCCAAAACACAGTACTGTACTTTGACGAACAAAAGGCGTCCTAGCGCTCATCCGGTTTCGATGGATGGCCGAGTTTTGGCAAAGAGTCATTCATTTCGGCTGGTCGGAGTCAAGATCACCGAGGACCTGATTTGGCACGAACTCATTTCGACAATAGCTGCAGCTGCTGGGAAGAAGCTAGGCTACTTGATTAGGGCTAAGAAGTACTTTTCTCCGCATTACCTGCTCAATCTATACAAGGCCCAGACTATATTATCAATGCTTGATGCTGACCGATGACTCTTTTCTAACAGACAGTCTCAGGACTCTTTCGCACCAGCGGGTGGTCGGCGATCTAGCTCTTTTCTACCGCTACACCAACGGGCTTTGCTCATCAGACCTCTCCTCCATGACGCCGCTGCGCGATGTCCCTTCCAGACAGACCCGCCTGACTTTGGCGTCCCATCCTAACCGTGTCGAATTTCGTACATCCAGAACTGGCCGATACGACCGCTCCTTTGTCCCGAGGGTGTCGAGATTGCGGAACAATCTACAAGAGGAAGCTTTTCCCAGTTCTACTAACCTTAGCAGCCGCGGTGTTCTGGCATTTAGGCTTCTGCCTGCGCGGCTGCTTCTATATAAAAAAAATGTAGGTAGGTATAAGAAAACGGATGAAAGTGATTTAGAATTTACATCCGATGTTTACCATTCTATGTAAATCATTCGGGTATTGCTGGGGGCCATAAAATGGCATCAGCAGCTTTAATTTCTCGATTTATTCGGCCAATACACTGAGATGGCTCCTGGTAACTTATAAATCCGTTAATGTCATAAATTGGTGCCGCAAAATTATTCACTTGGTTTCGTTAGAATTCTGATTCGTAATGATAAATCCAAATTGGCGTCGGAGCCCTAACCGCCATTTTTATAATTGCCTTTTTATTTTCCATTAGCTGGAGCTAATTCAATATACTTATCTATAATATGAAATTAACGATTTCGCAATAAAAAATGTCAAGAAGATTGACTCTATTAATTCTTTCCATGCCGATCAAATTCGCAAATTTCAAAGCAAAACTTGGGGGTATGTTTACGTAAGTGCGAGATATCGTGAACTTCTACATCTCACACTGTATGAGATAAATCATATTTTTGTTTTATTGGCAGATGTATGGAGAATATGTGCACGATTAGTGCCTTCTTAATAACAAAATGTCTTTCATTGATACCAAAAACATTTACAAGCATTCACCCCCTCTACCTCCAAATCACAATTTTCAATCACTCCCTGAAATTATTGAACATAAGTAGGGATATCTGAGTCGTTGAAACATGATGTTTTAGCGGTTTTTGCTTTTATTTCCTAGCTTCGCCTTTACTGATTCAATCTTCACGAAGCTTTTTCGTTCCTTGCTATCATCTTATGCCAAACTGTCATCAAATGTGTGCTTATTGAATTATAAAGGGCTCTAATGATTAGGGAATAGACAACAGACAGTCACTCTCTCGGCCAAGTAGCATCCAGGTATCTCGCTACTACTCGGTACGTGTAATCAATGAATATCGATACATGTACAAAGTATATTTACTTGACTCAATAAACGATAGAGGTATCGCAATCACGAAAATATTCAAACTTCATTTAACACCCCTTTTGTTGTTGAAACGACACAAATCGATGTCATCCATTTCTGTCGCTGTATTATGGATTGACCTGCCGTCGTTTTGTAACCATGTAATGTCACGAACAGCTGCATCGGCTTTAAGCAAATTTGTAGAGCAGCATACAATAAGCTAAAATAGAGCCTAAATTTTTAACATATAGAGATCTTAATAACATTGATATTCAAAGTTTTAAGACGCAGATTGCATCAATGCAGCTTAATGATATTTATTTCGTGAATGAGGTGGATATTAAAGTCTCTATTTTTACTGGCCGTCTTATTTATCTATTCGATCTCGACGCTCCGCTACGCACAGTACGTGTCACAAAACCTGCTGCGCCCTGGCTCACTCCTAACTAAATTATATTTCAGCTCAGAGACGAGGCATTTGCTGTCTATCAGCATAACAGATCTAATCAGAATTGGGCCAGCTACAAAGATTTGAGAAAGTATGCCCTTGCATTGCCTAGAAGAGAGCAAAAGCGTATATGTGACATTTCGGGAATCTTAACTCTAATCAAGCTTGGAAACACCTGAGGAGGATGAATGTGGTAGCCCAGAAACATGTTGCGATACCTCCCAGTCTCCTTGAGCCTAACATTTTAAATAATTATTTTCTTTCAATTTTCCAGCCAGCTGCAGCTGATCCAAATTTGATTGATAGTGTCTCTAACTCTTATAGCGATAGACGCCATACACCGGATGCACCTCTGTTTACTTTTAAACTCCTTACTCAGCAAGACATCGTCAATATAATCTCTCACATTAAGTCTAAGGCCTGTGGCTCTGATGGTCTAACTTTAAATACGGTTTGCTTATGTTTGCCTGATACCATTAGACCATATAACTCACATTATTAATGTCTGTCTCGAAACAGGTCTCATTACTGCCAGTTGCAAAAATGGTATCATTATTCCAATAGCTAAAACTAATCATCCAGAATAATATTCGGATCTCAGGCCAATTACCTTATTATGCTTTCTATTAAAAATACTCGAAAGAGCTATCTACTTACAACTAGTGGGGTTTTTCTAACAAAATCACTTATTTACTCTACATCAGTTAGGTTTCAGAGCTGGTTACAGCACTACTTCGTCTTTATTACATCTTACTGATTCCATCATTCACAATTAAGATAATCACATCAACACCGTCGTGGTACTGTTAGATTTCTCGAAAGCCTTTGATATGGTCAATCACCAGATACTACTGAGTAAGTTATCGCATTATGAAATGTCAGATATAGTTCTAAGGTTCTTTGAGTCATACTTGCTAAATCGTCAACAAACAGTGAAAACTGTTCAGGGGATTTCCTCCACTGAGCCTTCAGTTCCTTCAGGAGTTCCACAGGGCTCAGTATTAGGTCCCTTACTATATCTGATTTATACGATCGATCTGCAAGGCTGTTTAGTCCGCTGTATAGGTATGCAAACTTATGCAGATGATACTCAGTTAGTGTTTGGTTTCAATCCAACAAAGGTTGATGAAGTTTCTTTTAAAGTTAATTTAGATTTGGCTAACATCAGTGATTACTGTAACAAACACTGCTTGAAGATCAATCCTAATGAAACTACTGCAATATTGTACTGTTCGAAGAACTCCTACCGTGAAATGCAGCAGAGGATTTGTGTTGTTTTGGATGAGACACTCATCCCTTTTGTGTATTACGCCAAGAATCTCGGTGTTATCCTTGACTTAAATATGAAATTCGATCGGCTTGTCTCTTTCTTATCTAGAGTAACGTATATGCCTTTGAAACTGCTCTATTCTAATCGATTCATCCTGAATTTTAAAACCCGAAAAAAGCTCGCCGAAAGTCTTGTGTTGTCTGCCATTTCTTACTCCCTTGTGCTTTATTACCCATGTTTAGACTACGTCCACAAAAGGAAACTCCAGAAAATTGCTGTTGTAGGTTTATTTTTTGATTGCGCAAGTTTAGTCGCGTCTCAGATAAAATCAAAGAACTCAACTGGTTGCGAATTGATAAGTTATTTTTATATCTTTTGACCGTCTTCACGCATAAAGTTCTATTATTTAACAGACCAGCTTACCTCGCTAGCAAATTAGTTCGCCGTGGTAGTTTTGTTACCAGAGCTCTTAGATTTAATGCTAATTTTAACATACCTCCTCACAATACCTCGGTCTTTGAAAGAAGTTACACCTATAATGCTTTCATGCATTAGAATGTAGTCAACAGTGGCTATCGATCTAAACAGGTTGCTTCATTTAAGAAATTAATGAACAGTCAGCTGCTGGAGTCCATTTAGTTCAGTTTTTCTTGTGTTCATGTGCTTTTTTTGACTATTTTCTACTATTTTTGATATAAATTTAAAACTCTCACAATACTATCTGCATTTGTCTCGTGCAATCAATGTTGTCATTCTTATGAACTGTATTTTTTTGGTATGTTATTCTTTTGTTTATGTGTTTAAGTGTGTTGTGGGGTTGGGTGTAAGAGTAGCCGCCTGGATATACTTCGCCTCACTGCAGCTAATAAAGGCATTATTATTATTATAATTCCTCTTCATTGACGGATGCGTAATGAGCAGAAAACAGCGATATCAAACCGTTTTCAAACATCGTTTGCGGGTGTTTCTCAGTTGCTCGCACCTTAATGAACGTGTATATATCAGGACTTTTCAAAAACTCATAACCATGCACATTTAGGAAGCATTTCTGGAAAATTGTACTTGTATATAAATGCGAGCGACGTACTGAGCCGATCTACCTGACGACATTCTCTTACCGTTATTACGTTCGCGAGAGTCATATTCTTATCTACGCAAATGTGTATGTAGGTAAAAATATCGACCACACCTAAGAACACAAATGAAAGTTTTGTCGAAACGGGCACACAGAACAACATAATAATAATAATAATAAAGGGTCTTTATTGCACTAAACATTTAGTACATTACGAGGGGCGAGGATTAGCGTGAGCTATTCTTCCACCTAACCCCGTTTTGATAATTTATACGAAATTACATAGAAATGGATGACATTAACTATGGTTCATAATCGGTTTGTTTTAAACCGACAAAACTGTGATCAAAGGATTTTTTTTTAAAATCAACCATCATTAACCAATAAAAAAGAAAAAAAAATATAAGTGGCAATTCATGTTTGCGAGAGAAGATCAGACTTCAATTTTAATTTAAAAGTTTTAATATTCGCAATATTTTTAAAATGAAAATTAATACTGTTGTAATATTTAACGGCATTGTAAATAAAGGTTCTTGAATATAAAACAGTACGGTGGACTGGCAGTATAAAGAAATCCTGATGCCTTGTGTTAATATTATGCGTACTGGATCTGGTAATAAATTTTTCAAACAGGTATGGGGGTGATGCGGATAGTAAAATACGATGCACAGAACTTATAACAGAATATTTGTATAGATTATCCGTTGTTAACCAATTGAGGTCAGAATACGTATGCGATATATGATCAAATTTCCTCAAATTATTTATGTACCTACTACAAGTATTTTGCATTATCTGTAGACGTCTTTTATTCGCAGCAGTTAGGCAGGGGAATAAATTATTAGCCCATACGAACTTTTAGATAATACCAAGCTTTCACATAGCTATTTTTTCAATTGCTTACCAGTGATGCAATTCTATGCAAATAGAAGCCGGAGCGAACCGTAACATTGCCTCAAAACGTGCTGTAAGTGTTTTTCAAACCTCAGGTCTTCATCTAAATGTAAGCCCAAATTTTTGGCACATTCTGAATAAGGGGTGATTTTTCCTTCGATTTGAACGTCAGTTTTGCTTATAAGATTTGCTCTTATTTTGATATTACCAAATAGCAAGGCTTTACACTTCAATGGGTTGAGCCTGAGGTTATGTAACTTGCAATAGCGGCTAATACTTGACAAATCTTCATTCATTTGGTCTTGGGCTTCAGAGTAGCGTAAGGCTAGAAAATCATACTTTCCCTGAGAGTCATCGGCAAAGAATTGCACATGACAGTGCTTGACAGTATCTTGAAGATCCGCGGTGTATAACAAAAAAAGCAATGGAGTTAATACGGAGCCTTGAGGTACTCCGGACTTGGCAAAGACATCTGACCATCAACTACAGCCACTTGCGACCGATCGCTTAAATATGACTGGATGAGCTTACAAGCAAGATCATCAACGCCATAGTAATGACATATGGCTACAAGCAGTTTGTGATTCAATGTATCAAATGCCTTCGAGAAATCTAAAAGGACAAGAGGACACAAGTTTTTATTGTCAAGCGCGGAAATTATGCCATCGATCAAGTCCACTAAAGCCGTAGTAGTGCTATGATTTTTTTTAAAACCCGATTGATGAACACTTATAATATTATTTTTGTCTAAGTACTCGTAAATCTGGATATAAGCTGCGCGTTCCAGTATTTTGGATAGAAGAGGCAAAAGACTTATCGGTCGTAGGTCGTCAAATGACAAAGGATTCGAGGTTTTAGCGAGTGGTTTTACCATTGCTGTTTTCCACGCGCTTGGAAAATAGCCTCCCTCTAAGCATAGATTGATAATATGCAACAAATAAAGATTTATAGCGGGATAGCATAATTTTAACATTCGCAACGTAACTCCGTCATTACCAGATGCATTGGAACCAATATGACTGATTATAGATGCTAAGCTTGTCAAGTCAATTAAATTGGAAGAAAACCTCTCAAAACTATGTCTGTTGTTACGATAATGAATTATTTTGTCAATACATTGTTCATCACTATTCTTAAAAATTCAGGTAAAGTAATCCACTTTATATGGATTGGAAAGGTGGACCGGAATGTTCGCAGGCTCTTTATTACTTTGTATGTGCATTTGTTTCAATGATTTTTAAAGAGATTTAGAGCTTTTATTTTTATGTAGATGTTCCAAATAGGCTGATTTTTCTTTGCGTAATGCTAGCAAGCAGTAATTTCTGAGGCTTTTATAGCGGTTCCAGTTTTCTTCTGATGGATCCATTTTATATTTGGAGAGAGCTTCACCCCTTTCCCTGAATAACATTTGTACGTTTGCAGTACGCCAAGGCGCTTTTGGCTTTGTGACTCGTACTGTTCGTTCAGGACACTGCAAGTCAAAAAGTGACAATAAGTTTGATGTCAAAAACTCTACTTTGCTTTCTATGTCGCTGAAGTAAAGTATGCTTTTCCAGTCTATCCGATAAAGGTCATTATCAAATGCCTCTAAGTTAATGTTGTTGAAGTCTCTGTATGTTACAAATTTTGGTTCACATTTGATTGAACATTTAACATCACAATATACCATCTGATGGTCACTAAAGCTATCAGCATTCATTGTACCACTAGGAACATATGAAGTAGAAGAACTTATAAATATAGGATCTAATAATGTAGAAGTTCTCTCTGTTATTCTAGTCGGTTCACTTATAATTTAGGTCATACCATATATTTCAGAACAATCATTTATTTTATTTTCCACGAGCATGTTAATATTAAAATCACCCAACACCAGTTTCATTTTTGTCATATTCGCTTATGAGTTGTGGTAGTAGATTATCCAAGAATTCTAACATACTTGATAAGTTTTCATTTGGAAGCTTATAAATAACTCCTACACAGTAACTTGTATTACCAATTTTAAACGAGAGAAACAGAAATTCTATTTTCAGCTCGTTGTAGCTATTATCAAAGCTCATTACCTCTACATTGCTGACAGTATCGCTTTTTATAAAAATAGCAACACCTGCCTATCGCATCTAAATAAGTTAAAACCTCTTATGCTAACAACATCTGAAGGGATATTATCGGAGAGCCACGTTCCGGATACACCAACTATGTGCAAGTCAGTATCCTCTACCAATGATTTGAAACAATCAAAACCGGAAACCAACGATCTTGCATTAACATGAGCAGTCCTGAGATTTTTAAGCTTTTTATATGGTAGGTACAAAAGCTGACAAATTATCATTTACTAAAGCATATTCCCAGATAGCCCTATCGACTATTTTAGTTTCACGCTCAATTCCACTCTTTCCCAGACCCCAAACTGATACCGGTTCCTATCGAGAAACAGTTTATCATTCGGCACAAACGGTAGTCGTTCGGATCCTGGTCAAATTATTATCATTATTTCAAATCTGGGCAGGTTATTCTTCTGATTCTGTCATTTAAATTCCAAGTAATTACCGATATCAGAGGCTTATGATACAACGGTCATTCACTGGTACCAGAGATGTAGCATTTTTACAACCCTCGATTATCAACCCCTACAAAAAAATTTCTGAAAGTGATCACGAGCGTCTGAAATGTCAAAAAAATAAACTTTTATTTTTTTTCGTATCGTATAATATTCCATTGTCGAAATTGTTTGTAATTGCAATACTTCCAGCCAGTGTGGCGTGGAAAGTAAAAGATAAACCTGGCCGCAGAGTGTTAATACATCCGCCGGAATTCTGATAGGGCCAAAAGCTTTCATCGAATTCAAATATCTGCGAATAATGTGCAAGAAGTGAAAAGTTAATCAAGTATAAAAAAGCGCACCCACAAATCACTTCCGGAGTGTGCGGAGGCATACCTTGACGACCGTGACCAAGAAAATAGAAGGCCAAGCGACCATGACCGACAGTCTCGATTGCATGCCGAGCCGTCTGAACGGTTTGTTTCCTAACGTTCATTCGCGCCGTTCATATTAGTCGTTAGTACCTTTTTCTAGTACCACAATGTAGAACGCTGGGGACCAACGGGAAACGGTAACGAACCTAATCGAAAATGGGTGGCAATGAGTTTATCTGTGGGGCGACAAAATGGATACATTTTATCGTCGTGCTCTTCAATTCTCTCAAGAATATTCGCTTCCAGAAGCACCGATGCAGACGATACGACAAGACCCCCCAACCCTCACTCTTTGCAAATTTCGATACCATCCTCGCTCTTCAACTGCCATAAGGGCATTTTTGTTCTCAGAAGCAGTGAAGTAGTAGACGACACCGAGTCACCCCTATTTTTGGACTACCACGTGTAGGCATGGAACATGTAACATTTTTTGATTTGTAATGTTTTTACTATGAACATCATGACACCTACTTCCGTCAGTCTGCTTATTGCGTAATTTCAGTTTTCATGATGAAGACGTCAGAAATTGTACGAAAATATTATTCACTCCAAAATAGAATTATTGATTATAGGTAATTATTTGTGGAGTTGTCCCAACGTGAAAACATGTTCGATGCTGACACGTGGACAACGTATGTAGCGTGCAGAGTATGCTAGGAGACAGTTTTAATACAAATTATTAACTCTCCGTCCCTATACTTCAGAGAACCATCAAGCTATCAAAAAAATGTAACTTCGTTTTTCGTAAAAAACTCTATTCGCTGCAATAAGGTAGCAGTCTTTACAATCTTGTATTGTTCGTTTTGCCATTATAAGCGAAAATATTATTATTTACATACTTTTACCCTTGATTTACTCGTAATCTGTTTACTATTTGGCAAATTTTCATAGAAGCAAAATATAAAGAATTCAATTTCTAAATTCTAACCAATATTCATCTTTACCACGATGCAGTTAAAAATATCATGCAGTTTCAGCTTTATATTTAAGTTTACCCTATGTCACACCTCGTAATTACTTATACAATTCGATAATACATACTTTTTCAGATCGATGTATGTACGAGCCCCTTCCCACTTCAGTTGGCCCACTTCAAGATTTGTACCAAAATATGCCTTTATAAACTAAACATAACGAAACTATTTACTTCTAATACAATTTATTTTCTCAAAAATATTTTAGATGCACTCTAGTCGTAAAAAATACATATTTGAAATCACTTAGACCTATAACTAATAGAACATCTGAACAAATAAACAATGTGCGAATAAACGCGCGAAGTTCCCAAAGCAACAATTGAAAGATTGCCGTTGGATAACATCACCTTTATTTTTTATTGCGGCTGAAATCCTTTGGAGCATAATGTTAACCAAGTTTTGGCAAAAATTTGGTGTAAAATCATCCCATATTTCTTGAAGCTTTTGTCTCAGTTCGGTGATTGTACGAGCAGGATGTTGTCGTAGAACCTTTTTCATCTCGTGCCACAAAGTTTCATTGGGTGACAGATCTGGACTGCTAGAAATCCATTTCAAAAGTGGTACATTATTTTCTTGCATCCATCTTGCTGAAACAGAAAATTTTGGCCGGATGTCAAACATTCTTCCATCACTGGTAAAAGCGATTCTTCTAAAATTGCTAAATATTTGTTTGTATCCACATTTCCATCAATAAAATGAAGTTTTCCTACTCCTTTTGATGACATATTGCCCCAGACCATAATGGATGCTGGAAATTTCACTTTTCTCTTCAGACAGTCAACATGGAATGCTTCATTTTTTTGCGAATAACTCTACTGCGACTGTCACCAACACAAATTTCGAATCGGGCGTCATCACTCCATTGTATTGCACACCATTGTTGAGGTGTCCATTGTCTATGTTCTTTAGCCCATCTAAGCCGATTTTTCTGTTGCAGTGGAGTTAATAGTGGCTTTTCTTTGGCCTATAAACAAGTTGTGCAAGTTTAGGGTTTTTACGTCACTTTTTTTATGAGAAAACTTACCTTGCAAGTGCTAAATCCCAGTTTGTGGGCCTCTCTGTGAGTTGTGGACCTCGAAATTCTCCTTCCAACAGCGTCACTTCACAGAGCACTTAATTGTAAATAATTGGCACGCCTGTTTTTCACGATTATTCTTCTTAATGCTCTTCGGTCGGCATTTGTGATATTACTTTTTCTTCACATATCGTGGCTTAATATTAACTGAACCAGATACGTTATATCTTCTAACAATATTTCTCACACTGTACCGAGTTAAGTCTAACAAAGTTGCAATTTCTAAGTTTCATTTCTCAGAATTAAAAAATTTAATTATCAGTAACAGTAACTCACTAATAACCTACTACCTACCCATTTTGAAAACCTTAACTACAAAAAACTATTTTAAACGTATTCTGACAGCTGTGATTAATAAAAACAATTGTCATGGCTTTTATTTTTCACAGCCACCTATGCGTTAGATATAGATTTATTTTGCATTGAAATGAAAATAGGTTGATATGCTGTAATTGCAACATGTGTTATTTTTATGCTGCAAATTTGATTTGGGAGTGACAAAGTTGGTGTTTTCTACTATATATTATCAAAATATTTATTGTTATTATTTTAAACCTATAACACCCTGCTACATTTTTATTATTTGTGTTTGATAAGAAAAAAACTAAGATTTCAATAGTTGGGCCAACCCAAGTGGGAAGGGGCTCGTAGGCTGTATTTATTAGTTTCCGTATGTGTACGAAGTATAAAATCCCACTTCGTACTGCGTGTATGCGATAGGATTTTTATTTTTTTGACAGAAATCATTCTCTCTTAAGTTAGAGTCCTTATCTAATCAAGAGAGATGGACGTATCGATATGCGTCCATTAGTTTGGTGTTTGGTATTGTTGCAAGAAAATAGGGGTAGATCCTGAAATATATCATACCTAAGAGAATTACGTTATGTATTACATAGTCCAAATATTGAGCGGAAAGCACCAATACTATAAAACTACTACTATAATAATTGAACTCACATACGCGTTTAAGAAAAATATAATGAGACAATGTAACAACAAAAATACAAAGATAATAACTCATATTGTGTATGCGAAACCAAAATGGCGAAGTTCAGTTGAGATCTTGGTAGCCCTCTTTTAATAATCCGGTAGTTTTGTGAGGCATCCCTATTGACCTTAGGCCTCTTCGGGTTTGAATTTCCAGACATCTTTTAATTTAGATTCAAATATGATTCAAGAAGCTAGCACGCATAGGTAAGCACGTTGCAAGTTAAAAGAACCGAGAACCAAACAGTCATAAAAGCTCAGCAAGGGGAGGGGGCAACCATGTTGCCATGAGTGGCTATTTTTGGACCCAATGACTACGAAGACATATTTGCATTAATTTTAATTCCATTTATGATACTTCTACTTATAAGTTCGTAAAAATTGGAAACTTTCCTTCAAAGGTAGCGTCAAGGTCAATATCTAGGCGAACATTTACGAAAAGAATTTGTACCCTCCAGGTGTACAGTGGGGTTATTCAGTAGACATATTGACTTGTTATTTACCAGTCTATGTCGACAAATGAATGTTTATTGGTCATTAATAAGACAATTTTTACTTACCAATGTGCCCGAAAAAGAACCTAAGATTAAGGGTACATTTCTGAGTAAGATAAGCATATGGATTTGTCGTCGAGGTCAAAATTATTATTATTATTATTATGATAATTGAGATGAGCAGAGTACACAGTACTATAAGCTCATGCAGTAAATATAGTGTACGGACACGTAACACAAATACATCAAATAGAAAAAAATAAAAAAAGACAGTTCATAGTTATAAAGTTTGTACACTCCTCCAGCTATCATACTGCACTTTGAAGCTAATAACTGAAGTAGCACCAACCACACTTTCAGGTAAACTATTCCAGGTGTCGAACATGCGGTTGGGAAGAAACCACTGTCGGACTGTTGTTTTAAATGGCTCCTTATGCAGTTTGAAGCTGTGTCCGCGTAGATTGCTGCGCGACAGACGGTATAGATGCATGAGGTTGGTGCCCATCAAACCATGAAGTTTCCTGAACGTAACTATAAGATCGCCACGAAGTCTTCGCTCAGAGAATGAGGCCAGGTTGAATAATTCAAGGCGATCTTCATAGCTTGGTCTTCGTGCTCCAAAAGAGATACGAGTAGCCCAACGCTGTACTGATTCGACGAGATTTCTATCGCGCAGAAGCACAGTGTCCCATACCGGGCCAGCGAATTCAAGAATTGGCCTCACGAATGCCTTGTAAATGTAGGCACAAGTGTTGACATCGGATCCTTTGAAAGACCTCTCCAGCATGTATAGAAGTTTCTTGGCTTTTGATGTAACGTGGTGAATATGCTCTGACCAGGAAAGACGATCGTTGACTACAACGCCCAGATCAGTGTGGCTGGAAACTGCTTCGATGTTGTGGTCAGAGATCTTGTATGTAAATCGCGGATTTGTCTTCCCGAGGTGAAGGACACAACACTTAGTTAGATTTAAGAGTAAAAGCCAACTGACTGACCATTGACAAACAATATCAAGATCTCGTTGAAGCATAGCAGAATTTACGACAGTATTGTAAATCTTGGTGTCGTCGGCATAAGCTGAACATGTGGAGGAAATCAATGCGAGCAGGTCACTTGTATACAAAAGGAACAGCACTGGCCCCAAGACAGAGCCTTGAGGAACTCCACTTTTCACATGATGAAGGTGAGACTGGCTATCACTGACGCGCACAGAGAAAGTCCTCCCGGTGAGAAAAGCCTTAATCCACAGTAACAACTCGCCTCTTATTCCCATACATTCCAACTTAAACAGAAGCCTTCTATGTGGTACGCGATCGAAAGCCCTAGAAAAATCTAAGTAGATTATATCAACAGGAGTCTTTGTGTCCAGATACTGAGTCCAATCGTTGAGAGAGTGGAGAAGGTTGGTCATTATTGATCGACCAGGGAGAAATCCATGCTGATTCTTAGGGATTTTCGAAAGCAAATGACAGGAGCTTATCTAATATGATTCTTTCAGCTATTTTGGCGGCGATAGGAACGAGACTTATTGGTCGATAATTTTTAGTGGAGGATTTGTCGCCCTTTTTATATTATATATTATATTTATATTCTTTAAGCACTTTTTAGAAATTTAGATTTAGAATTTGTTGTAGTCTTAACTTCCAATTTCATCTCTTTGTCAATGAAAGTCTTTAAGGGCCCTAATTTGGTACGTAGTTAAACCTATTTTAGACAAAGGCTTCAACTCTCTTGAACTAAAATTTGACAAACATAGGCAACTTTTTCTTGGGCGGCAGCCCACTATAAAATTCTAGTTGGATGATCCGTCGAAAAACTAATTGGAGGAGACGTTAAAGAAAACCGCTGATACAAAATCTACAATACGGTAACCACATTCTGATCAATTAACAGCACTAACGCAACCAAGTACGAACAAAGTAAGATTCGAGGAGATAGTACTCGGAGTACTCCTGAATAGTACGTTAGTTATTCATTCATCGTAGTTGCTGTCTGTCGGCATTATGACTGTTTGCGGTCGAGCCGTCGCGCCAGGATGTCAAGATAAATCAGTTGATGCCAATTGGCATAACTGATCAGCGATACTGGAGAAAGGCTTTATGCGTGATGGACGATTTTGAAGAATAGGAATCGGAGAAAGGACCTTGCAGCACAACGAACAAATTGAATCACTAATTCGATTGATTCGAGATTCTATCTTTCAGCCAATCGATATGCAAAAATATTCTGCTCCAGATCGTTTGAAATTAGATACATTTTTCCGGCAGATCGTTACAAATCCATGCGAAACGAGGTTGATTCAAGCGAGAACCTGTCACGACGTTTTTATAGTTCAAAACTCTTTCAAGTTGCTAAGCAGATGTCGGAAATGTCATATGTGCAGAGACTTGAAAACTATGCGTTTCGACGGACTAGAAAGATGGTATCTTTTAACTAATCTAGTGCTAATAATACTGCGTTCATACGTCTACGGCCAACAGTGCACAGCTGTTCCATGCTTATTGACGATCGTCAACACGTTCTAGGTCCCTAGGCAGAACAACGAACAAAATACGACAAGGTCATCCAAAAACGATAGCATAAGTGCCATATATCAACAAGTGGCGCTCCCAGGATTTCAGTCTGGGAGGGGTAAAATGGAAAATCAACAAAATTGGATCCTTTAGGTTTCGCACCCAATTTTTCAACACTTGGTTAAGCATACGGTGCAACATCAAGAAATTTTGAAGTGGGAGGCTCAGGTTGAATTGTAGGATTAACATCAGTTTTTTCCGGTAATTCTGATGCCCGTGGATCAGACAGTTTGTTTTGTTTGGAAAGAGACCAATCGATAGTATTCTGTTTCTTTTGACTCATCCTGACAACAGCAGCCATCAACCAGCACTAAAAGTTACAAAAATATTATCAAATAAACAGCATTATTGGTTTCCACGCATTCACGTATCTCATAACAAAGAACCTTTTCTGTTTGGAAAATAAAATTTCTTAAGTTCACGCAATTTTCAAAAACTAAATATATAATTTGCAAATCTCGGACGAACAAAATGCACTGAAGTGTTTATAATACAGGGACTTCCCAGACAAAATAGACGTAGATGATAATGATAGCTGGAGTATGGACCAAACACTTGGTAGTTGAAATTATATTAAATTTCCATTTTTCCGACATTTTTTTATAGTATAAAAATTAAAAACAAACAAAAATTAATTTTCTAGCTTATGCGTGGAAAATAAAAAATCAATAGAACATAGAAAATAGCGTTAATACCAACCAGATCAACAACACTCCGCTTGTTACTTCTCAGCCAAATTTTGTTGCGGACTCCGGACTCGTACAGAACTTAGATACTAGACTAGACCATAAAATACTAGACTATACCTGTTCCAACAGAAAGAAGCGCACACCGTTGTTGGTGGAAGAGTAGTCGCTAGTCGCATGCGCACTGAGCGAGTTGGCAGTGTTGCCGCTATCTTTTCTTAAAGTTACGGATTTTTTTATAAGACGTTTACTTTATACCACCTTTTCAAAGACTGCTCGAGTCATCGGAGGGGGGGGGGAGGTGGTGGTTAATTACCCCCTTTATCCCTCCACCCCGTGGGAGCGCCAGTGCTATCGACCACTACAACAGTGAACCGGAGATACTTGTTGGAACAATAAATGTATATCATTTCGCGTTGGTAGTAGAGTCACCAGTATGACCACTTGGTTCCGTAGAATCTGGTAAATCTAATGCATTTCTCTCACTTTCTTGGTCTCATTCTGCCCGACTTTGATCAATTGTCACATTTTGCGTGGAGGAAAAACATGTGCTTTGCCAGAATGGCCAACGGTAATCACGGGACAAATTTGATATAGTAGAAATGTATAGGCGAATGTCAAGTGAAAACCTTAACGATTTATGTGATGTCAAATAAGGTTTGCATTCATGTATGTTGCCAAGTGATAACCTATAAATCTCTACTAACTTGACAGTTACTTGTAATGATATAATGACTTTTCAGTATGTACAGGGCGGCTCATCTAATGGCCAACGGTAATCACGGGACAAATTTGATATAGTAGAAATGTATAGGCGAATGTCAAGTGAAAACCTTAACGATTTATGTGATGTCAAATAAGGTTTGCATTCATGTATGTTGCCAAGTGATAACCTATAAATCTCTACTAACTTGACAGTTACTTGTAATGATATAATGACTTTTCAGTATGTACAGGGCGGCTCATCTAATGCTTGAAATTTGAAGTAGCCAAAATATCACTTATGACATGTCAGATACGTTTTCGGTATACCCAGCGGGGCTGCAGATCCATTGATCGATAGTGAGCGTTTTTACAGGTTCTAGAGATAATGCTCACGTTTATCTACGAGAATACGTGATTAAGCAAAATGCTGTATTTGGGGATCGCGCGTTTTCAAGCAAAATGCACTGTATCCAGAATCATGCGTGCCTACAAAAGTTTTTCTCAGGGCGGTACCATCGGCGAGAGATAACTTTTTGTGAAAGTATACCTACCCTGAAAACCTTTTGAGGAGCGGGGTAGCAAATTTGGAAGTGTGGGTCATTTAAAGTTTTCAAATTGTACACAAAATCATGTTGAATAGACAAATTTTCAGTTCCAACCGAATTCCCTTGCGGGAACGTTCACAAGAGACTGGCCTCTTGGTCCGGTGGCATCATTGGGCAGTTTTTCTTCTAAAATCAGCAAAGAGCAACCTCTCCAGCTAATAGCGAGCGTTACCATGTTTGTGCTCAAAGGTTGTTTGTTTCCAAAAGTTGAAATGAATGTTACAAGACACAGCCAACGAGACACTCGAACTTCAGGCATCGTTTTTGAAATCAAATAATCAGCCGAAATTCTAATTTCAATTGGCCGCTTCGGAGCTGCTTTGAGTTTGGTGGAATATTTAGAGCTAAAGAGGTAGAGAGCGGCTAAGAATAAGTATTGTACTTATAATTAATTGCAACAAGAGATTGGTGTTGCCATTCAAAAAAAAAATAGCGCTAATACAATACAAAAGGTAATCAAATTCCAAATTTTATTATTTTTATTCTGCTGTACTAAGCACAATGGGTGCATCTGCAATTTCGGGCAAATGAGCTAATTCATCCCTAGTAAACCAGTGTCATTTTTCTCTATTCAATATCATTTTTTGCTGTAACATCGAGCAGTTGTCTTAAGATCCTGCATATCTGGTATACAGATCTGCAGAAATGAATGAGAGAGAGAATGAGGTTCAATAAGGATTTTTTCGCGAGTCCACGGTGTAGCACAGTGCACTACCGGGAACCGATACTCAAATTTTCGCGAAGAACGGGAATAGGGGAAGACGGATGTGACGTCGTCCGAATGTCAAAAAATCACGTGGTACGGGTAGCCGCCTAACGTCTGTGAGGTACTAGCGGGTGACAGCTCTTATGTCAATGTCATTTAAAAAATAGGCATCTCAATTGAAAATTTGTATTCGCAGTGCCGAAAATTGAGTTAAATTATTAAATCATAAATGGAGGAACACGTCCACCTGATTTTAAATGACGAGGGAGAAGGTCATCGAAGATATATGAACCGCACTTGTCTTATTAAATTATTGATTTTATATATATATATATATATATATATACAGGGTTATCCAAATTAAGTGTCCACCATTGGTAACTTTGTTATTAGTAAAAATACAAAGTTGTTTAAATTAGCAAACTAGTAGCATAAATAAAAAAAAACAATTGAGAGTCGTTATTTTGATTTTTTTCAGTAAAATAACATTTTTTTAAATGGAAACCCCTGTATATTATATTTTTTTGTGTTAAAGCATCAAATTTTAAACAAAAAAGTTCATAATGACTTTTCCGCTAAAGTCAAAAATAAAGTCAAAATAACGATAAATATTTTTAATTATTTGCAGTATTATAATATTAAGACGGCTATGAAAACAACATGGCGTTCGCGATTTGACAGCATTAAGATAAGCGACAAATTGTTAAACTGGACATACTCGCAACTAGAAGGCTTTGGAAAACAATGATAAAATCAAATAATGTCAAACATTAGTGTAAATACTTGTTTATAAGCTTTATTGTGTCATTAATTTAAAGAAAAATGTTCTCCCATGAAGAAAAGTGTGATATGTTAGAATGCTATTTAGTGTGCAGAAAATCCTCCTTGAGAGCAAGAGAATACTACAGTGAATTATATCCCGCTCGCATTCAACCGTATGAACGATATTTTCTGAGACTTTATCGAAAATTTAGGGGCAACGAAAATGTTTTTGCTAAAACAAGGGCAAAAAAAGAATTCATAATAAGCGAGGCCACGGAAATTGCAGTTATTGGATATTTTGAAGCTTATCGTGAGAATTCAATAGCAGATATTCTCAAGGACTCTAATTTCAGTTATGGTACTGTTCAAAGGATTTTAAAAAAATACAAATTTATTCCGTATAAGTACCGACCAGTTCAAACGCTTTTGGCAGGGGATCCAGAGAGAAGACTTGTTTTTTGCCATTGGTATCTTAGCTTCTGTCGCCAAAATGTGAATAACTTTCGTTACCTTTTATGGACAGATGAATCAAATTTTTCAAATTCTGGAATGTTTAATAGAAAAAAACACCATTATTGGTCAAGAGAAAATCTTTTGTTAGTACATCCAAGAGGCCCACAAGTCCGTTTCAGTTTCAACGTTTGGTGCGGTATAATTGGTTCAAAAATTGTTGGCCCGTTCTTTTATGAGGGAACCCTAACTGGTGAAAGATATGTGGAATTTATGTCAGAAATTCTGACTAATTTCTTAGACGAATTGGATCTTATAAGTAGACATCATCTGCATTTTCAGCAAGATGGCGCACCTGCCCACAACTCCAGAGGTACTTATCATTTTCTAAGTACTACTTTTAATGATCAGTGGATAGGAACAAATGGCCCAATACAGTGGCCTCCCAGATCACCAGATCTAAACCCACTTGATTACTTCTTGTGGGGTTACTTAAAGAACCAAATTTACAAGCGAAGGTACGATAACCTTGACGCGTTAAATACTGCAGTTAGGGAAAAGATAACCCAGATAGATGGTAGGACCATACTTAAGACAGTTCGAGCAGTTGAAAAACGTGCCCAAAAATGTATTGAAGAACAAGGTGGTGTTTTCGAGCATCTTCTTTAAAAAAAATTGTTATTGTATTTTGTAAGATTATAAGTTGATGTTGAAAATAAAGTTTGTCGATACAATTTAATTGTTTCAGATTGGAGGCCATAACTTCAGCAATTTGTAACCTAGGAGAAAAGTTATTGTAAGCTTTTTTGTTTAAAATTTGATGCTTTAACAGAAAAAAATATAATATACAGGGTTTTCCATTTAAAAAAATGTTATTTTACTGAAGAAAATCAAAATAACGACTCTCAATTGTTTTTTTTATTTCTCATTTTTACCAGCGTTAAAAATGCTACTAGTTTGCTAATTCAAACAACTTTGTATTTTCACTAATAACAAAGTTACTAATGGTGGACACTTAATTTGGATAACCCTGTATATATATATATATATACATTGCACAAAAAACGATCGGTCTCTTTATTTCAGATTCAAACAAGGCAACTAAGTTTCTCAAGGAGCTCAAAGCAAACATTCTGGGCAACATGCGCCATCTAACCACTCCCGGTGTAACTTGAAACTGTCAAAACTTCGAAAGGAAGGGGAAATTCGATCTGTTCCCGCTCCGGTTCACTACGGGATCTCTCGAAAAAATCTTTAATATTTAGATGCATTTTTATCGGTTTCATGTTCAGTAATTAAAAAAATATGTAAGTGGAAGTGACGCGATTAAAGACCATTGTGAAGATAGATATGCAGGGTGGCGCATCGAAAACGAAACAGACGCATTTACTGGCAGCTCAGTTTTTTTTTTGAAAAACGCTCAGACCCGTCGATTTTGTTTTCGAGGGGGACACAAGTTTGGCAAAAAATCACGTCTGCACGTGCAGCACCCTAAGCGGGGGTGACACCACCCCCAAGATCTTAAATGGAAAGGGGGGTCGAGTGATACCTTATTTTAAAGGTTTTTCAATTCCCTTTATGATGATTTAAAATTAATGTAATTCAGTTCAGTAGTTTTGAAGATTTATTGATTTAAAGCTTAAATAAAACTAATACATCATCATTAGTGGAGATCAATACATTTGGCACCAAAGTAATTTAAAAATGAAGAATGAACTGAACCGTTAAGCAAGTAAATGTTGAAATTGGCCACCGTGACTCTCCATGCAATAATAAAGATTTTGCTCAAACCGGTGCCGCACATTTTGCAATATTTGAGGAGTAATTTGAAGGCACTCATTCACAATTCTTTGTCGCAGGTCTTCTAATGATGTTGGATGAGAAGCATAGATTTTGCTTTTTAAATGAACCCACATAAAGAAGGGTGATAAATCTGGCGATCTTGGGGGCCATTCAATAGCACCTCGTCTACCAATCCATCGATCTGGAAACGTCTGATCTAAATATTGTCGAACACGTCATGTGGTGGGGCACCATCCTGTTGGAACATCAACCTATTCGCAATGTACCGCCGATCATTCTGATTTTCAATTATGGCTGTTAATGCAGGATCTATGGCGTCTTCCAGTAATTCCAAATACATTTCACCGGTCAAATTTCCAGGTAAGAAAACAGGACCAACTAAATGATCGCCAAAAATACCAGCCCAAACATTTAATTTTTGTGGCTGCTGTGTATGAACCTCATGATAAATTCTGGGATTAGAATCGGACCAATATCGGCAGTTAAGACGATTTACTACGCCATTTAAGAAAAAGGAACATTCGTCGGGAAAGCAAGGGTTGAATAGAAAATGTTCATCGTTTATAATTCGTTGACTCATATCTTCACAAAATTGTAATCGCCGCGCCGGTCGAAATCGTCTTCATTAAGTCCTTGTACCAGGTGAATTTTATATGGATGAAAACTATGGGCCTTTAGAATCCGTTGGACAGTATGTCAACTAACACTACACACAGTCTCCAATTTGCGGATACTTAACATAGGATCTACATAAACTTGCCCTAAAACCTCCACTTCTATTGCTTCGTTCCTTATGGGATTTTCAATGTTGCGTTTTTTATTGGCGACTGACCCAGTTTCCCGAAATTTAGCTACAAGTTCTAGAACATATTTTCGATGCACGTTACTGTTCTCATGTCGCTCATTAAATATTTCTGCTGTTTTATTAGCGCACTGATTATTTCCGAAAAATAATTCGATAAATTCAACTCTTTCTGCTGTGGAATATACCATGGTTAATATATGTAATACAGCGTTACAAGTTATTTTAGCAACAAAGTTTGGTCAAATCAATCGCAAACTATCTACTAAATTCCTATCTAAAATAAGTACGAGATAATTCCTTATCTTTCTTAAAGAAATAGCTTTTTGAAACAAAAAAACGCTCCAATAGCTATTTTCAACAAAATGATAAAGAAACCATGGGCGTATTGAAGAAAAGCTTATTAAGTAAATTCTTTTTGTCAAATTTCTTCTGAAAGTAGTACAAACTAATCTGATGTACCTATTGAAGTCTACTTTAAGCTTTAAATCAATAAATCTTCAAAACTACTGAACTGAAGTACATTAATTTTATATCATTATAAAGGGAATTGAAAGACCTTTAAAATAAGGTATCACTCGACCCCCCTTTCCATTTAAGATTTTAGGGTTGGTGTCACCCCCGCCCAGGCGGCTGCACGTGTTAACGTGATTTTTTACCAAACTTGTGTCCCTCTCGAAAACAAAATCGACGTGTCTGAGCGTTTTTCCAAAAAAAAAACTGAGCTGCCTGTAAATGCGTGCTTCGTTTTCGATGCGCCACCCTGTATACCTTATACCACGTTGATCGAGAATACTTTTTACATCTAAGGAACTAACATGTCAGTTCGCATTTCGCGTACAAACAAAAAAATGCTATAAGCTCTTACAGAAAATAAGAAACCTCTCAGCACTGCTCTAACAACGCAGTTAGCGCAACAGCCTTGGATCCATCAATGTAGGTATTGTAACCTGTATTCCTTAATAGTGATGATTCGATTCATCATAGCCACAGCATCTAATCTATTCTCACCAAATGGCCGGTCATTAGGGAGCCTAGTTTTGTTCATTTAGTAAGAATTCACGCTTTCCTTTTCACTGAAAGTAAATAGAAACTAATTTCTCAAAATCTCTGTGGGAAATTACTCTTATTCATCACCTAACCAGCAGATGCACCAAGGTAATTTGATTTCGTCTACTAGGAATGCAGGATGCTTTTTTGTATGGCTGGTCGCAGAATGCGGATAACGAGGAGGCTTTGAATCGAATTATGATTTTGCTTGGCTCCCATATAGACCATTTAATCTGATATTTTTCCACTACTAGACACAAGTAATAATAATAATAATAATAATAATAATAATAATAATAATGCCTTTATTAACTGCAGTGAGGCGAAGTTCAGCCAGACGGCTACTCTTACACTCAACCCCACAACAGGAAAAAAGAATACTTATACACATAAACAAAATAATAACATACAAAAAAAAAATACAATTCATAAGAATGACAACAATGACTGCACGAGATAAATGCAGATAGCATTGCGAGATTTTTAAATTTGAAACAAAAATAGTAGTCAAACAAAAAAAAAAAACAAAAAAAAAATCACATGAGCACAAGAAAAATTGAACTAAATGGACTCCAGCAGCTGACTTTTGATTAATTTCTTGAAAGAAACAACCTGTTTGGATCGATATCCACTGTTGACTGCATTGTAATGCTTGACAGCATTATAGGTGTAACTTCTTTCAAAGACCGAGGTATTGTGAGGAGGCATGTTAAAATTAGCATTAAATCTAAGAGCTCTGGTAACAAAACTACCTCGGTGAACTAATTTGCTAGCGAAGTAAGCTGGTCTATTAGATAATAGAACTTTATGCGTGAAGACGGTCAAAAGATATAAAAATAACTTATCAATTCGCAACCAGTTGAGTTCTTTGATTTTATCTGAGACGCGACTAAACTTGCGCAATCCAAAAATAAACCTACAACAGCTGTTCTGAATTTTCTGAAGTTTCCTTTTGTGGACGTAGTCTAAACATGGGTAACACAGAACAAGAGAGTAAGAAATGATAGACAACACAAGACTTTCAGGGAGCTTTTTTCGGGTTTTAAAATTCAAGATGTATCGATTGGAATAGAGGAGTTTCAAACGCAAATATGTTACTCTAGATAAGAAAGAGACATGCCGATCGAATCTCATATTTAAATCAAGGGTAACACCGAGATTCTTGGCGTAATCCACAAAAGGGATGAGTGTCTCATCCAAAAAAACACGAATCCTCTGCTGCATTTCACGGTAGGAGTTCTTCGAACAGTACAACATTGCAGTAGTTTTATTGGGATTGATCTTCAAGCAGTAAATAATCAATTTGTGGATCCATGTAAAGCAAGCATCTTTGGCTTGCTGGGTATATAGTTCCTAACTCTGTATGCGTTTTTAAATATTACTAATATTTTTTGTTTACTATCTGAAGAGATACGGATATTATTGTTGCTGATCACAGAATTCTAACAGCTTGGATGTCCGAGGATGTTTGATAGACTGGAATATTTCAAAAAGAAAGGAAAGCAGATGATGCGTCGACGTTTGATCTATCTCTCCATCCTATGTACCATTCTGGGATGCAGACATTGCGTCGACTTTATCTGACAGTGCTGCAGGATATTCAGGAAACTAAAAGACATGCTATCTGCTAAGTCAAACATCAGAAGACGAAACTTGAGCGATTTATATTTTTTCGTTTTTTTGCCTTTTTCTCCGCTGCCACTGGACTGATTTTCAGGAACTAGACAGATTTTCCGTCATTGGCGTAGTACGAGCCCCTTCCCACTTCAGGTGGCCCAACTATTGAAATCTTAGTTTTTTTCTTATCAAACACAAATATTAAAAATGTAGCAGGGTGTTATAGGTTTAAAATAACAACGAATATTTTGATAATATATAGTAGAAAACACCAACTGTATCACTCCCTAATCAAATTTCCAGCAAAAAAATGCAATTACAGCATATCAACCTATTTTCATTTGAATGCAAAATAAGTCTATAAAGCATAGGTGGCTGTGAAAAATAAAAGCCATGACAATTTTTTTTATTAATCACAGCTGTCAGAATACGTTTAAAATAGTTTTGGATAGTTAAGGTTTCCAAAATGGGTAGAGGAAAGGTTATTATTGAGAAAATTCGGTTACTGATAATTAAATGTTTTAATTCTGGAAAATCAAACTCAGAAATTGCAACTTTGTTAGACTTATCGCGGTACAGTATGAGAAATATTGTTAGAAAATATAACGTAACTGGTTCAGTTAATATAAGCCACGATATGTGAAAAAAAGTAATATCACAAATGCCGACCGAAGCGCATTAAGAAGAACGTGAAAAACAGGCATGCCAATTATTTACATTTAAGTGCTTTGTGGAGTGACACTGTTGGAAGGAGAATTTCGAGGTCCACAACTCATAGAGAGGCCCACAAACTGGGATTTAGCACTTGCAAGGTAAGTTTTCTAGTTTTCTTATAAAAAAAGGGAAGTAAAAACCCTAAAGTTGCACAACTTGTTTATAGGCCACAGAAAAGCCACTACTGACTCCACTGCTTAGATGGGCTAAAGAACATAGACAATGGACACCTCAACAATGGTGTGCAATACAATGGAGTGATGAGGCCCGATTCGAAGTTCGTGTGGGCGACAGTCGCAGTAGAGTTATTCGCAAAAAAAATGAAGCATTCCATGTTGACTGTCTGAAGAGAAAAGTGAAATTTCCAGTATCCATTATGATCTGGGGCAGTATGTCATCAAAAGGAGTAGGAAAACTTCATTTTTTTGATGAAAATGTGGTTACAAACAAATATTTGGCAATTTTAGAAGAATCGCTTTTACCAGTGATGGACGAATGTTTGACATCCGGCCAAGATTTTGTGTATCAGCAAGACGGTGCAGCGTGCCATACCTCAAAAAAGGCTATAAAATAGATGGAAGAAAATAATGTACCACTTTTGAAATGGGTTTCTAGCAGTCCAGATCATTGAAACTTTGTGGCACGAGATGAAAAAGGTTCTACGACAACATCCTGCTCGTACAATCACCGAACTGAGACAAACGCTTCAAGAAATATGGGATTGTTTTACACCAAATTCTTGCCAAAACTTGGTTAACACTATGCCCCAAAGAATTTCAGCCGTAATAAAAAATAAAGGTGATGTTACCCAGTGGTAATCATCCAATTGTTGGTCCAAGTGATTTCAAATATGTATTTTTTACGACTAGAGTGTATCTAAAATGTTTTTGAAAAAATAAATTGTTTTAGAAGTAAATAGTTTCGTCATGTTTAGTTTATAAAGGCATATTTTGGTACAAATCTTGAAGTGGCCCAACTGAAGTGGGAAGGGGCTCGTAGTAACCTTGTGTGAAAATTTCATCAAAATATTTTCCAAGTGACTGACAGGCAGATAAACCGACAGAACGATGGAAATGAATGACAACTGGATTTTTCGTAATCCAAGAAATCTCATTTTCTATATGTTTTGCGATTATAATTCTCCCTGGCCAGTGGGAAGTAAAAATCGTCTCCCAATTTTTAACTGCCACATTTACGCTCAAATATTGTGTTCATGCAACAGTTTCATCGTCCTGGATTTCGGCTTGTCAATATCACCCGTTCCAAGAACAGCATAGAGACCTTTTCCAGACTCACTGTAGATGTAGACTAGCAGTCTAGCGACCATTCTAGAGGGCCAATTGGAATTTCTCTTCTTGCATGAAATACTCCTTTTCAAATGAAAGGCTTTTACTAGAATAGAATAAACTTCTTGTACTCAACATCATCCTAAGTAACTGAACTGAATACACTAAAAAGAGGAATCCTGTATACATCCTACCTTCCAAGGAAATTGGAGAAACGAGTTTCAGAAAGCAATCATGGGAGCAAAAACGGTTCTGCCTTCACGATGTTAATCAAACATAATACCAAAGTTCATATAAATGTAGCTTGCCTGTATTGGATTTTATATTTAACACCCACTACTTTATAGTTCAAAGTTGATTTTCATAGTAAAGTGATTATCTTTGGCGATCTGTTTGGTGTGGAATTGTAGATAATTGCATATAATAACTTTTGGCTCGTAAATATGCACGTTACAGTACGGTTCAATATTATCCAGGCATTATGGGAAAAAACCTACCGTTTTGAAAGAATTTCAGTTTCAGAAAAAAATGATCAGGCTATCGCTGAGTGGCCTGGAAGTTATGATTCGATGTTTCCTGGAAGGATTGTAGGTGTCTATTAAATAAAATAAGTCCACTGAAAATACGTGAAAAATACGGAAAATCGACGAGATCGCGTTATGATTGATCACGAGAGAAATCATTAAATCCGTATTTTTGTAAAAGGGCACCCAATTCTAGTGCTTCGGATACTTTTCAAAAATGGCATGTTTCAACTTGAGCTTTTGCCTGCAAAGCTTCTCTGGGAGGCCATATGATGGAAGTTTGCATAGCAACGACTTGAGCCTCACAATAAGACTGGTTGAGTTTACATTGATTTGAATTACTCCTAATTATTTTTTATTAGCGAAGTATAGTACCACTGATCTACTAGGGTCCCACACAACATAGACAGCTCTTTAGAAAAATTGAGTTCAAGCAAGGGCTCCACTATTTCTAGTATCAGGTATTCCATCATTGCTCTTGCTTCAAATACTACATGATACAGTACACCGTTGATACGTACTTACTTACGTTTTTTGTGTTATTTAGTTTATCGCTGATTGTTAACAATTGTTGAGTGACTCACGTCGCAATACAGATAGCATTTCATAATTGCTGTACAGAGAGTATAACCAGTACAATTGGCTAATTGGATATCCCGTCCAAAGAAAAAAGTGCAGCTGATATACTGGCTTGTCATTTTGGTAGGTATTGATAGTCAAATCTACCTAAAAGCTCGCATTAAATCTATGTAATTTTGGCGACAAACACTGCTATACAAACAGGCTAGGATCCTCGTAACTCATTCTAATTCGTTGGTCTCAGCCCGAAATCGATAAATTTGCATAACGTTGATTTTAATAATGTTTCCGAGCGCCGGCTATTATGCTAAAGAAGGAACAGCACCGTGTTTGAGGTTTCAGTGATCGGAACTCCTAAACCGTAGCGAAAATCTGGGCGAAGTAGATCGCAGCTTTGAAAACCAAGAGTTCGACACCTCTATCCTCTCATGTAAAACTTCAAAGATTGATTCACAAGATTTGGCTTTGCAAATTGGTTACTAGAAATCAGCTACGCATGTGTTGTTAGCGTTTTCTGACCAAAACGGATAGTAAGAGAAGGCTGGACGTTTTTGCGTACAATCACAAACGCTCCATGGTACCTGTAAAGACCCTTGGCAGCGACATTGACGTTCCTCCTTCGAGGTCGATATCAAACAAACTGCGCCAAAATTATTAAAATCGGATAAACATACGTATGTGTTAACCTCTTTTTGTCACTCAATATAGTCCAGTGAAAAGACACATACACCATATGTTACGTAAGTTAGTAGGCAAGTAGTTCGCAACCACATGAGTCTGCGGATCGAACTTTGCGCAAAATTAAATCGTGCAAATTTACGTTCAACCAAAATGAAACAACGAACGTCAAAAACAATTTTCTAAATCAATTTAGATTTTCCGAGCGCTGGTTAACAATGCCAAGAAACCTTTCTGACCACCTCGTTTCCTCCTTTTTGCTCGTCTTTTCTCTAAATGTTGTTCTTCTTTGCGTATTTTTCGTTGACTTTGTCCAGCGGTGCAACCGCTTTCAAGCTGAATAGTGGTTGCCGATGAATAGTTTTGATGTTATATAGTAGTTTTTAATCAACAAACTATAAGCAATTTCATGCAATGAACTGCAATGTAACGCGGTTGTTCCTTGGTTACGTCCTTGATTATTATGTCATCTGCCCTTATGACACAGAACAGAGAGTTGAGAACAGTGTTGCTGCATGCAGATGTTTTGTGATTCAACGTCAACGATTTTAAATAAAATACAAGTATAAGTAAAAACCTTATTGTAATATCAACAACGTACCAAATTACATTTTAAATTTTGCACAAAAGTAATGCATAACACCTTAGAAACCAAGTAGTTCTACGCCTATTGTCATCAGATATCTGATAACTTTTTACGGAAAATTATGTCATAGATGACACAAAACAAATACAAAAGGCACAAAAGTATAGGACAGGACCATCTTATATTCATGGGTTGACATTTGCCATTCAGAACCGCATAGAAACCACCGCCTGTGCAAGGTTGTTATTGGTCTTAGCTTTCGGTAACAGTGACGTCACGATGGGCCATTTCATCACGTCATCATTTCACAGCTGTTACAAACAGCGTCGCTTAAAATAAAAAAGTCAAAACCATCCATAACCGGCTAAGACTGACAGATCTCTTAAATTTTCTTATCAAATCTGCCAGCCAAACGACAATTGCTGCCCAACTGACAAAGCTGTCACACGGCTACTGTTACTCAGCATAAAAGTGCTGCACTGTCGGACCGCATTACGTTGTAGTCGACTCATATTAGTCGAAAATACCACTGGTTTGCGAAATAATTGTAAGTCCTGGTTTTATTGCTGCAAGTTGTTCAAAGGGGTATTCAATCATGGACTCATAAAATGGGTACACCAATTTTTGTGAGAAAACTGTTAATTCGGCAACAAAGAATGTGAAAACGCGTTTTTTGGATTCAATCGAAAGTGCTGGCAGGAGCGAAAAAACCCTTCATATACGATTTTTAGGTATTTATGAGACCTAAAAAATGAGACCACACGTAAAAGGTTCCGAATAATAGCAAAAAAGTTATGTCCGAAAACCGAGACAAACTGCAGATTTTGGAACTTGTTCTTAATGGGACGGTGGTTTCTCGCATATACAGGGTGACTTCGAAGTTGAGTCATTTATTTTAACAGTGAGTAGATCTGATCAAAAGAAATGTTTTTTTCCTTTACCATTTTTCTGGTAAAATTAAAGTAACAAAGTTATAGCCCTTTGGAAGTTTGAGTACCGCCCTGTCTCAATAATAATATCATGTACTCGTGTTTGGCAACAACGGATATAATCCGCCTTACCGGTTCATCGCATCGGAAACAAAAAAGCGAAAGAATTTGGAACGACGTTTTTGCAATTAAGTATTTTATTCAGTTCAGTTATACATACAGTCGGTTAGCGTGTGAATAGTGTCTGTTGCGTGGCTCAAATGAAATAAAAAATGGCACATGTTTATGCGGATCGGTTTCCCAATCGAGTGCAACCAACCCCTCGTGCCTTTGTTAATGTAGTACAACGGGCTCGTGAATCAGGTGACTTGAAGACCTCACAGGGGACCTCACGATCAAATACAGGTCCGCACTGAAATACTTGTCGGGAGGATACTTTATAAAACAAGGTAAACATTTTTTTTTAATTTTTTTTTATTTTTACACACATATTCTGGTTTATCTTCCTTCTACAATCATTATCTGAAAATTAATGACTCAACTTCAAAGTCACCCTGTATATGAAATTCTTCAAATTCGTAGGATTCGTACTTCTAAGTGACCACAACAACATTGGAGTAGATTGGTCAAGTAGTTTTTGAGAATTTCTAACTGCTTATCCCAAAACACCTGTTTTCCGGCCATCATTACTAGTTTCTTGAGCAATTTACAGGGTTAGTTTTACCTTACCGATATGAATCGCAAACCATTCCGGAAGATAAATGTTGTTGTTCTGAAAAAAAAGGATGGGTTACGTTTTTTCTTCTAAACAAATTCAAACATTTCGTATTTATGAGTAATTCGCAACAAAAGATGATACGACACATCTGTTTTGTTTTAAATTGTGTATAGTAACGTATGTTTTTCGAATTTTGGAATGTTTGAATTTGTTTAGAAAAAAAAACGTAGGCTTTGTTTTTCGCATAAAAATAACAGTTATTTTTCGGAATGGTTTGTGATTCATATCGGCAAGGTATATTGATCAATACGCTAGTAGTGATATCAGGATAAACAGGCTTTTTTTGATAAACAATTAAAAATTCTCAAAAACCTACTTGTTGTTATTTAGATGTGTGGATCCCACGGATTTGAAGAATTTCAAGTAGTTTTTCGGCTATAATATTTCTGCTATTAGTCGGATCTTTCTACGTGTGGCCCTAATACCTAAAAATCTTTTATGAAAAGTTTTATCGTTCCTGTCAAGACTTTCGATTGAATCCCAAAAAGCACGTTTTCTGATTCTTTGTCGTCAAATAATAAGTTTTCCCACAAAAATTAATAATAATATAATAATATAAAACCAGACTTCACAATTATTTCTGGGAATTTGCTAATATGATACTATTGGTTGAAAGCTCTCAATGACGAACTTACAACTCTTTCTAATTCGTAGTATCGACTTGTATAAACAAATCGCTTTCACTCCAGGTGGACCGTTTGTACGCACCTCAATAACATGGCACCCGTGTCATTAAATAAACCAAATCTTCAACTTCACTGGTTAATGTCGTTATTATTGTAATCAATCAACCGAACAGACTCGTAGGTATCCTCTACGATACATAGTTACGTCTTTCTGTGGCATTCAACCGCATCGCTTTTGATTATTTGATAGTACTAGCCGCGTTACGGGAATAATGTTACGGTAAGACTTGCTGAGTCATCGCGATGATACTGATCAGCCCATTCACATTGCAGACAACAAAACTGACTGACGGTGAAAGCATGGTCAAGTGCGGAGACATGCCTTCAGTATAGACGGAGAAATGTGGAGAAAATATCAGTAAATTGTTGGAGAACTGTATCAGCAAGAACAATATGTGTTGCACTACCAACCTGTTAGCGATAAACTGTTTAAATTTTGTCAGCAAGGATCAACAGGGGACCTCCAACTTGACGTCACACACTTATCATCCCGTAACTTGAACTTAAAATCATCATCACAGATTATGCTTTTAACTTTTAAAAACTATACAGGGCGTAGAAGGAAATTAACAACACATTCTATGTTAAACAGATCTAGCCACACTTTTGATATCAATATTGCTTTTATATATATATATATGTACAGACATATACAAGAGTTACACAATAATAAATAAATAAAAAGTTGAATATACAACATTGCATCATTGATCCTACGGCATATCAAACAAATAACGTTTTAGTTTGAATTTGAACTTGTTCATATTAAGAAGCTTGAATTCTTGTGGCAGCGGATTATACATCCTGATAGCATTACGAGGGATGTCCTTTAAGTGTTGCATATAGAAACATAGTAGGCCGCGCGGATCGAACGTCAGTACTGAATCTTAACCTCACCCTTTTGTAAACTTAAATTCAATGTTTCACAACAATACGTGCAATGTTCTCACTACAGTGAATTTTTAAGTGTCACCAAGTCATTAGAAAAATGGAACTCAACCGAGAACATTTTCGCGCCATAATTTATTAAACTTATCGCAACAAGAATGCCTTGCTGAGTCACTGTCTGTTTTCGGCAACGAAGCGCTACATCAGTCGATAATTTCTCATTTTTATGGAGAACTCAAACGTGAACGGGTGAGTTTTAGCGACGATTCCAGGGTGGGTGCACCAAAAACGTCAGTCACCCAGGAAAACGTCGATGCTGTGCGCAAACTCATCATTGAAGATAGACAATTATCGCAACATGAACGCCTTGCTGAGTTACTGTCTGTTTTCGGCAACGAAGCGCCACATCAGTCGACAATTTCCCGTTGTTATGAAGAATTCAAACGTGGACGGCTGAGTCTTAGTGACAATTCCAGGGTGGGTGCACCAAAAACGGCAGTCACCCAGGAAAACATCGATGCTGTGCGTCCGTGAAGATCTCAAAGATCTCAATTCAAAAAAATTTACATGAAGAATTAGTAAAAGTATTACTTTAGTCTTCTTAGAGATGAGCTTTAGGTTTTCCTGCTCTGATAATGTGTTTATCGATTGAAGCTCTTCATTCGGAGTTCGTCCTGCTGCAGCTCTGACTTTCAAGGAAAAGCTAAAGTAAACTTGAATATCGTCCGCGTACGATTGTACCTTGACGTAGCACTCTGCAGCTGAAGCCTAGCAATGTCCAAAGTATGCTCTAATAGTTTATTGTCGGTTCATTAATGACATCTGCCACCTCTTCAAATAAGAGATGGCGAACGAAAAACCGCTGATTTGAATTTGGCATTTTCAAGCTTCAGATGTAGCATCAATTTATAACCTTCCTCCCAAAATTTTTGCACTTTTAAGGAATAATAAGGAAGTTACGACATTTTAATTCATGTCAAGTCGCATACAATCCAATGCAAGAAAAATATTTCAAATACAACTATCACAAAACTACTTATTTGGACTTAAGCTAGTCTGGATCTGCGCTACAGAACTATATTCGTTACTCGAATGTATGAGAGAAAACTTATGAAATTGTAATCTCACTTTTTTTGGACAAAGCATTAAGGAAACCTCGTACAAAAGTGGACGCGGAAATATGTATGTACCTAAACACACATAATTTCTTTAAAATTGGTGTCAACTGGCTTTGGTCCAGTTTTATAACCTATACGGGTTCCATATTTCACAGACAACGGCACAAGCGCACAGTTCAAAGAGCTAGAAAAATTTAACTACTGAATACAATGGATCATGCTGAACATTTGTTTCTACGTCACGCAATACAAATAGTCTTTATTCGTCATCCCAAGATGATATTGAATGCGTCAGAACAGATGCAAGAAAAACATTAAAAATATGGGAAGCTTGAGATATGGCGAAGATACGTGTGATTTTTGAAAAAATCTAAAGACCTTCAATAGTGTAAACAAGTTCGCTTGTTAGAATTTTCTCAATTCGTTTAGGATTGCAACGAGAAGATGTTTTCTTTAATTGTGTTTAAATGTGCGATAAAACATATTTGTAACCGAATTGTTCTTTTTTCTGATAGCTATCATAGCAGGAGCGCTGGCCGTAGTGGTAGACTCTTCGGTCTCCTGATCAGTCTCCGTGCGCCGCGCGGGTTCGAATCCCGTGCCAACTGAAAATTTTCTCTTGGCTATGTATGTTGTGATTGTCCATAGGTGGTAGACGGTCTCTGACTGCCGGACGCAGAGGTACCACCCGGCGGATCTCGTAGGCGCGGCCAGAATGTGTGCATGTTGCATGTACACGTGTTCCCTCGCCAGAGTCTGTGTGGCGTCCCCCCTTTCCACTGTATCCCTCTATAGCCCCACGGTAGCCCTTGGATGTTTAGGTCTTAGTGGTAGCTGGAGGATAAAAAAATAGTTATAGTTGTAGCAGTGTTTTGCTAACTTGTTCTTATTACAAAAAGTTTTAAGTAAAGCTTTAACGATGTAAATCCAAACTACAGTCAATAATTTATGATACTTGAAAATTCCATGGCACGAAGGCTGATGTGGTAATTTGAATGTTAAGCGAATGATCCTTTCCGGCAAAATAAAAACGTCCCGGATCTTTCTCGCTTTTCCCCAGATAACAATACAATCTGGACTGACAGAATACACTGTTGCAAGATGAATATTTATAAGAGACTACAAAATTGCTTTTAATTTAAAGCATATCCAACTAATTTGTTTAACCCACGCTAAAAATGAATCTAATTCAATTCCCATAGATCTTGTGCAATTTGAGGACTCAGTCATACCTACTTCATTTATGGTAAAAGAAAACTTCAGGGAACTCTCATATTTATTGAGAAAATCCAAATTTACTACTTTTTATAGTTCATAATCAAACGATTTTTCTTGAAACCAATAATGCTTCAAGGGTCTTACCAACATTTGAAAGTAACTCGTCGTTAGCATATAGAAATGGTTTTCCCACACTCAATTGATCAGGCAGGTTATTAACGAATGAAGGCATAGTCACCAACATCAATCGTGTCATTGATATGCGGCACACAATTTATAGTAGTAGTTTCAATGGAGAGCCCTAGTCGATAACCACATTACAGTTAGTTATATCCCTTAATTTCCAAATAGTTCCAGTATTTACGGTCCCTCAGAGTTCTAATTGAATGATGATGGTGAGACCAATCAGATTTTCATTGTCTTTGACCACTTTTTTCAGTGCTTGAACTTCTGGATGGGTTGTGAAAAGATAATGTAACTTTATTTGATGTTACGCATCCCGGAGCATAGCAATATTCCCAGAAACATTAACTTTCCATTGAAGACTCCACAAGAAACGCACGTAAATTTTTTGAATCCACCTAATCTCTACTAGTCGAGGACTGTCGGCCCGCTGTCTGTTAGGGAAGGGTCATGGATCAGTCGAACAGCCTTCCTCTAGACTGCATCGAGCATAAATAATGTATGTAGTCGGAGCGGCAGCACCCCAAACGTGTGAACAATATTCGAAGCTTGGTCCTATCCCAGATAGTATAGAGTGTATGGAGTGAGAAAAGTACTTTTAAACCCTAAACAAATAGCCCTGCTTTTTCCCAGCAGCTGCCGCCATTGACGATGATGCCAGATCAAGTCAGTGACCAGCTGAAGTGAACCGATCTTTGGCAGAACTCGGCCATCCATCGAAACCGAATGAGCGCTAGGACACTTTTTGTTCGTCAAGGTACAGTACTGTGTTTTGGAAGCATTAAACTGTACAAGATTGTTGCGTCCCCAAGCAGTGATAACCTCCAGGTCTCTGGTCCGAGAGGATGTTGGAACCAAGATCGATCCCTGGGGAACACCCGCGTTGACGTAGGATAAAGAAAAGAATCCGTCAATTGCGGCCGGAGAGAAAGTCAGGCCACCATCTGCAGAGATCCTCTGGGACGCCATGGGATGGCAGCTAGCATAATAGGGCAGCGTGCCATAGCTGATCGAACGCTTTCGTGATATTAAGAGCAACGACGTGAGCCTCACCATAAGACTGGATGAGTTTACTCCTCAATTCCGTGACGTAAGCTAGGAGGTCCGCTGTTGATCGCTGATGTCGGAAACCATACTGCATGTCGCTAGTCAAGCCATGACGTTCGAGGTAGACCAGAAGCTCTGGATTTATGCGCATCTCCATCACCTTACTTATAACAGAAAGCAGAGCTATAGATCTGCTGTTGTAAGGGTCGGTCTTAGAATTAGTTTTTTAGGATTTCCAGTTTTCTGGGAAGGTGCCGGATTCGTAATATATCTGGAAGAGATACGAAAGAACTGGAGCAAGCTCCGCTGCACATCTCTTCAATCTAACAGCAGGAATTGTTGCTTCCATACTGACCAACAGAGTATCGCGGCGCAAGTGCCGTGTGAGAAAGATGTAGGAGAAAGTGAGAGAGCTGGATTTTCGTTAAATCGCTACCTCTTGCAGTTACAAATGACCCCTGAAAGCTTGCAGCACTGCATGTTTGTCGAAGCACATAAAAAGCATAATCTGCATACATGCAAATTACAGAAGGCACGCAGTACGTGAAAATCGATATGGGGAAAGTACGAGCAACTGTTTGCATTCATTAGGAGCAGTTATAGTCAATAACAGTTAATAAATTGCTGGTGGTTAATTGTTTTAGTTATTGAAGCTCGAATACTTTTACTCGATGTCCATTAAATATCAAAAGTGTCAGATGGTACTGCGAGAAGTGATAATGCCGAAGAAGAAACATTAATGACTTTGTGATAGAAGACTTATTAGTTCTGATGATTTGTATCTACTGCCACGTCGTAAATATTCAATATTTGATGCAGAGGTAATTGCTATAGGATAAAGATTTGATAGAAGTCGTGGCATGATAGAAAGTGGATTTTGCATTTTCCAGTCATAGGTGATGAATTGATTGCATACATATCAACTTGTAGACATCGCTTTCAATTTGGTGAAATGTGTCAGCAATGTACTTTTTCAGTACTAACCTGAGAAATCGTCATTACTGGCCCCTATTTCTGATGAAATGTCGCTCTTATCTCCCTGAGTAAACTTGATTTAAAATTAAATTTCGCTGATTGATTTTCGATGTTGTTTGTAGTTTGATGACAATATGGATAAATGAGATGTTGTTTCTCAGACTTCCATTGTGGTACTGTGAGAAGTGATAAGGCTAAAGAAGGAGGCTTTTTAGTATGTGATTTAATAGTTCTTATTGTTTTGTATCTACTGCCACATCGTAAATATTCAATTTTTGATGCAGAGGTAATTGCTGTAGGCAAAGGATTTTGTAATCGTCGTGGTATGCTAGAAAATGGATTTTGCATTTGCCAGTCATAGGTGATGAATTGATTGCATACATGTCATCTTTGAGACATCGCTTTCAATTTGGTGAAATGCGACAACAATGTATTTTTGAACCAGCAACCCGAGAAATCATCATTATTGGCCGCAATTCCCGCTGAAGTGTAGCTTTCCTCTCCCTGACAAAACGTCATTTAAAATTAAATTTCACTGCTTTTCACATGGAGAACTGAGCTTTATTATTATATTATTGTTTGAAATTTGATGGCAATATGGATGATTGAGATGTTATTTTTCAAAATACCATTATGCCCGGTAGTACTGCCAGAAGTGATAATGCCGAAGTAGAAGGATTTTTGGTACACGATTAATTAGTTCTTGTTGTTTTGTATCTACTGCGATATCGTAAATATTCGATATTTGATGCAGAGGTAATTGCTATAGGGAAATAATTTGATAAGTCGTGGCCTGATAGGAAGTGGATTGTGCATTTCCCAGTACTATGTGATGAATTGATTGCATATGTCATCTTCTAGTATGTCGCTTTCAATTTGGTGAAATGTGTATTTTTTTCATTACTAACCCGAGAAATCATCACTATTGGCCGCAATTACCGCTGAAATGTAGCCTTCATCTCCCTGGGTAGACGTGACTCAAAACTATACACTACCGTTTAAAATATTTGAACTCCCAGAAAACAAGGAAGCTGATGGTGGTTATTAAAGTTTAAATATCGTAATATATGTATGAAACATTTATTTTATTAATTCTTAACAACATATAACTATTTATAATCAAAATAATCATACTTTTGACTCATCAATATGGGTAAGCGCGCAACTAATGTTTCTGAAGTGATTGGCGTTATTTCTCTTCATTCATCTCCATAAGTGTTCTTGAGATGTAGGACAACATTTTCGTACTTGTTTGTCCATGTCACCCCACAACAAATCAATCGGATTCAAATCCGGGGATTGGGAAGGCCATCGCATGACTTTCAGAATATTTTGTTCTTCTTTTGCTTCCAAAAATTGTTTGCAGAGCTTGTATGTGTGTTTGGGGTCACTATCACGTTGATAGACAAACCCCGGACCAATAAGACGAGTCCCAGAACGCACAACATGAATTTGTAGTATGTCTTCGTAACCTTCTTAATTCAATATTCCCTGTACTCTCCCAATATCCCCCAGAGCGGAACCACCAAAACAGATGATATTAAATGGAATAAATTATAGTTTTTTTTGTTTGTAACGATTTTAAATGGAAGTATGCAGGTGTTCACATTCGAACGGTAGTGTGATTTACTAATTGTCACATAGTGAACTGAGCCTTATGTTGTTTGAAATTCGATGACAATATAGATGATTGAGATGTTGTTTCTTGGACTCCCATTGTCTATGAGGTTTTTTAATTGCAGTTTTTTGATGTTTCTTCCAATCGGTTGCCATAATGGTTTGATTTTCACACTTGGATTACTGCAAACATATTCATTATCATTCTGAAGTCCGCTTTCTTGAATTTTCGCCGATGTCAGTATGTTTATTTCTGTTCTGTTGTGCCTTGTCCTGATCCGTTATTCCAGATTTATTCGTTTCTTTCCTTCTCATGTAAATTTATGCTTTCTGATTCTCACTCTTAGTTTCTCCTATGTTTCTCCGCATCCTCAAGGCACCTGATATACCCAATCCTTCGAGTTCTAGTTTTTGTTCATAGGTTTTGTCTTTGTGGGGATGTTTGTTAAATAGTAAGCATACTGTGATTTAATTTGTGTCTCCGACGAAGCAGATTTTTGTACAGCTAGGGCAAAAATCAATGATCCAGTTTGACTCGGCTAGTACAAACCTATAAAAAGATAGATTTTTGCACCTAATGGACATATTGAGCCGTATTGATAAAACAAAGAATATCGTTGTACTTGAAAATTTTGAAGGAAATCCTCCAGATGGTATTTATAATAATTTGAGGTAAATACTTTTGCTTTTTGAGTATAAGCATATCCTTCAAAGCAGTGACATAAGTAAAAGGATATTCATAACATCCACCTTATACTTGGCATAGGAAGCACATCCTTCAAAAATTCTGAGTGTGGTCAGTAGCAGGCTCAACTTAACTCAACGTAACGAATGGTGGTCAAACGATGATGGCGGAAATTGTGGATAATAATAATAATAATAATGATATTTATTTACTCAATGTACAAAGATAACAAACAATATGAGTAAATAAATATAAAATCAAAACAGGCCCAATAGAAGGCATCGGCTGTACATGGACCAATAATTTAAGTTGAAACTGTAGAATGCAAATGACAAAAAAGGACAAAAATTAGCTACAGTAGATTATGTATTTAGTTGATGTTCGTATTTATGAGTTTATGAATTTCAGTCCTAGATATAGAATGTAGCCATTTTTTTAAATTTCTTTTGAAACAATTTCCGAAACGTAAATCTTTTAAGTCTTTAGGTATAATTTCATAAAATTTAGGCGCTAAATAGAAATATGATCGCTGCATTATAGATTTATGCGGTTGAGGAACTACTGTGCCACGAATTTTGTACCTGGTATAATGATTATGTTTAATTTTTTGGTCGGTGTTTACAAATTTATGGTAGTGAGTGATACTGTGTCAGAAATAAAGCTGTCTTATATCATACATTCGAACATCTGCATATAATTTTTCAGTGGGATAAAGTTTCGGTTTTTTAAATATCATTTTTAGAATACTTTTTTGAAAAACGTCTAAATTATAGATATGTGAGGAACATGCAGCTCCCCATGCTAATATACCATATGTGAGATGAGGCTCAATCAGTGCATGGTATAATGTTTGAAGATATTTTTCTGTCAATATATTCCCAAGGTATTTAATTTTGTAGGATACAAATCTAACTTTCTTTAAAATATAATTGACATGGATGTCCCATCGTAAGTGAGGATCCAAGACCACTCCAAGGTATTTTATGTTGGGCACTCTATTAATTTGCATTTTTTGATCATTAATATTGAAGGAGAAATTTGTGTAATTTGGCAGATGTCTAGCATAAGATCCAAATGGTAAAAAATGTGTTTTAGAGTAGTTAATGCTTAATTTTCTACTGTTAAACTACCGAATAATTTTGATAAAATCATTTTCAATTACATTTTTCAGATCAGACCAGTCAGTGCCTTCATATAATATTGCAGTATCATCTGCAAAACTAGTTATTTTGCCAACACAATTAATTTGGAAAATATCATATAACCCTTAACTACGGACATGGAGTCTCGTAGACTCCGCCGCGCAAATATCGTACCGTACTCACAACAAAAAACACCCAAGGTCAACGCCGCTTCGAGTAGCTTCCGCTTTTTCACTTTGCTACAGCGTGTTGAGGTGATTACTTAGCATTTATTTTTGATTTTGGAGTTACGTACATTTCAGAGTCTGACAGACTCCTTGTCCGTGTTAACGTCAGTATAGTGATATTTTATTATGGCGACTTCTAGGCCAAGTTCTTCCAAACGAATTAATGTTTTGGATCCTAACTTTGAGGAAATTGCCATGAGATGGTTCAATGAGGTAGACAATGAAAACAGTGATATTGAACCTGATGAAAATGTGTTCATTGAGAGTGAACATGAGTCAACAAGCGAGCAAGAGGCGTCTGACGATGATCCTGATTACGAGATTGAACATGACGAAGACATGGATATTTCCAGTGGCGAAGATGATGCTACTATCGGAAGTGAACAGGTGTTAGAACCTAACAGATCAGGAAATGAACGTAAACGAGAAAATAAATACCTGTATGGAAAAAATAGATTCAAATGGAGCCGACGCGAGCCAGAACGAAGAGTACGAACACCAGCACATAACATTTTGCGACTTCCAGCAGTTCGACTAACTGGAAATTATGAAAAGAGCCCTATTAAATTGTTCAAAAAATTATTTTCTCCTGAAATGTATGACTTGGTTATAGTTTGGACAAATGCAAAATTAGCTTCTATGAGAAGAAAATACAAAAGAGAAAATAAACCGGAGCTAGCAGATATTGACAATGACGAATTAGATGCCTTTTTAGGATTGTTATTGTACACCGAAATTTTCAAAAGTAACGATGAAGATGTAAGAAGTATTTTTGCAACAGACGGTAGAGGCAGGGACGTATTCCGAGCTGTTATGTCTCAAGAGCGTTTCTCCATTTTGTTAGTGGCTTTGCGATTTGATAATCCAGAGGACAGAGAAGAAAGAAAGAAGGTAAATCCAGTAGCAGCTATTAGTGAGCTGTTTGATATGTTTTGCGAGAATGCTAGATGTTCATATACAATTGGCGCAACAGCTTGCATAGATGAAATGTTGGTGGGATTCAGGGGAAGGTGTAAATTTAAAATGTATATCCCATCCAAACCAGAGAAGTATGGGATAAAAATAATAGCAATGACTGATGCAAGAACACAGTATTTATATAATGCATACATTTATGGTGGTAAAGACAGCGATGGTCGTGGTCTAACAGAAGAAGAGAAAAAGCTCAGTAAACCATCTCAGGCAGTTATCCGGCTCGCTAAGACTATTTTTCACTCAAACAGGAACATAACGGCCGACAATTGGTTTGGATCTATGGAGCTTGCCCAATACCTATTAAAAAATGGCCTTACATTTGTGGGAACACTAAAAAAGAATAAAAGGGAGATTCCCACTGAGTTTTTACCTGCAAGAAAACGCAAATTGGGTGAAACACTTTATGGGTTTACGAAAGATGTTACAATAATCTCACATGTTCCCAAGAAAAATAGAGCAGTAGTTCTTTTATCTACCATGCATCACAGCGAAACAATCGATGAGACATCCAATAAACCTGAAATGATCGCCTTTTATAATTCCACTAAAGGAGGTGTGGATGGAATGGATGAAAAAACTGCAAAATATACATGTAGTCGCCGTACTAGAAGGTGGCCAATGGCTATCTTTTATAAACTGATAGATATTTGTAGCGCAAATTCTTTCATTATGTATTCCTCTTTCCCGGGAAATGATATAACACGTTTCAATTTTGTGAAAATATTGGCGGATCAGTTAATTGAAAAACATGTGCGTAACAGATTGGAGATGCCAATGTTACACAGAGAATTGAAACATTTAATCTGTCGCGTTTTACATCAAGAAGAGCCAACACCTGTGACTGAGGAACGCCTACATACACGTAAATATTGTTATATATGCCCCTCGAAGCTAAAAAGAAAGACTGCCTATACATGTGCGAACTGCAAAAAGCCAATATGTCTGCAGTGTTCGCGAAAATCTTGTATAAACTGTTGTCAAACTCTAGAAAATATATGAAACATTCACCTCGTGCAGGTTTTTTTATATTAAAGTTTACAGCCCTATTCTTACTATTTTACCGTTTGTGGGATCTTATAGTATAAGGTTTAAATTCAAATAACTGTTGATTTATATGTTTTGTTAATATTAGCGTTGCTTTTTATTTGTATGTTTAGCATTTGTAACAAAATGGAATGCGCCAATTATTTCGTGGTTTTTTTGCATAATTTTATAGTATTTTCAAAATATTGATAATAAACATGATGTATGAGATGTATTTTGTTTTACTTATGAAGAAAAAATCAGCATACTTTTTGTAAAAAGAAAAATGTATTGCATACATTAATAGGAGTCTGTCAGACTCCTTGTCCGTGTTAGAGGATAAAAAATGTATGTCCGTAGTTAAGGGTTAAATATATATTGAATAACAGCGGACCTAAGACAGTTCCTTGTGGGACACCACACTTAATATACATTTCTTTACTAAATGATCCTGAGATCTGCACAGATTGTGGGCGATTTGACAAATAACTTTCGCTCAGTGAGTACGCGTTTCCTCTGAAACCAATTCTCTCCAATGCTTCTAATAATAATTTGTGATTAACTGTGTCGAAAGCTTTCTTTAAATCAACAAAAATGCAGATTGAAGGGATTCTGTTATCAATATTTTGATATATTTGATTTACAATTTTAGTTATTGCGTCCGATGTAGCCTTCCCTTCTGTAAATCCATATTGATTTTCACTTAAAATTTTGAATTTTGTGAGGTATCGAATCATTCTAGTAGATAAAACTTTTTCAAAAACCTTTGCTACACTGGATATTATTGATATTGGTCTATAGTTGTTAACATCTGTTTTTGTTCCTGATTTATGTATCGGTATTATATTACCCTTTTTTAAAATTGAGGGATATATGCCAGATTCAAAGCATTTGTTGATTAGGTAAGTGAGTGGTTCTGTTATGTCGTCGGCTATAATTTTCAAATGCTCGCTTTTAATACCATCGAACCCAGGACTTTTCCGATTTTTTAAGGACATAACAGTGGTGTATACTTCACATTGTTCGACTTTATCCAAAATAAATGAGTTCAAAGTTCTTTTTGGAGGCTGAGTATTTTGTACATTTGCTTGTATATTACTTGCTAAATTTTCGCCTATGTCAGTAAAGAATTGTACAAATTCATCGCATATCTGTTGAGTATTTTTTAATACTGTTCCCGATGTTGTATTTAACTCAGTGACACACTCTTTAAATTTTGTTTGGATGTTAAAACGTACAAGCCTCATTTACCTTCACTTGGGCGTGACTGCAAAAAATTACATATATCGGTTCGACGAAGCAAATGTACAATGGCTTGCGGACAGATTTTTAGTTGAGAATGCGGAAACTCGAGGAGGAGCACTTTCATATAATCATAAAATGAAGATATGTCTACGCTATCTCGGTGACCCTGGATATCAACAAGGTATTGGCCAGGAACTTGGTATTAGTCAAGCAACGGTATCTCGGACTGTAGATAGAGTTGTGAACAGCATAGCTGCACAGTCGAACGAAAGGATCACGTTTCCAACTACTATGGCAAAGCATGTATAAATTTCCGACAGCAATTGGTGTAATTGATTGTACACATATAGGAATCCTGAAACCAAATCGCCATGGAGATGAGTATATCAACCGAAAAGGGAAACCTACTTTAAATGTGCAAGCTTCGTGTGATGCCAGAAGGATGTTCACAAGTGTTGATGTCAGTTGGCCTGGATCAGTGCATGATTCCAGAATATGGAGAAATTCACAGATTAGATCACAACTAATAAATAAAGCAAATGTTGTACTACTTGGCGATGACGGTTATAATATTGAGCCATTGCCTTATGACTCCCTTCAGAAATCCTATTCCAGGTGCAGAAATAAATTATAATAAGCTTTCAAAACAAGAAAGAGTTATAGTTGAATGCTGTTTCGGCCAACTGAAACGCCTGTTTCCTATCCTACAGTATGTTTGCCGCGTAAAGTTGGAAAATGTAACGAAAATAATTATTGCTTGTATTGTACTCCATAATGCTGGGAATAGCTTTGGCGATCTTGGCTTTGAATTAGTTGAACAAGACCCAGATGAAGATGAAGGAAATTGTGAGAATGACGAACTTCCTCTCCGCCAAGTAGGACAGCAAATAAGAGAAAACTTGAGTATTATAATAAATAGTTTTACTGATTAAAGTGTATTTATAAGTTATAATAAGTTTTATTTTCGTGAACATCATAAGTTACAGGTTGCTTCTGACACTGCATCATTTCTAATTTCGTTTTATAATACTCTTGTTGTAAAATACTTATTTGGTACTGCTGTCATAGCAATAGACGTTGCAGTTCTTTTGTAGTTAACCCCTTGGTTTCCTCAGTTTCGTATTTCTCTGTTGCTAATTTTCCTTTTGATGGCAATGTCTTCTGAATTGCTGGCGCTGTAATACCAACTGTTTGCTCACTGCGCTCGGCATATAGTTCACTTCCTTCTTCTTGAACACTACTAACCTGAATGGCACATCTAATTTTCTCAATTGTAGGAGAAGAGTCACCTTCCATAGCTTTCAGCAACTTTTCTTCAATCTTGATTTTATGTTGTTGATTTTCTTAATAAGCCTTTAGTATCTAATGGTTTACCGAATGTTGATTCGTATTTTTTCAACATCTTCTTCAAGGCATCGTCCTTTCTCATTTTTATTTTCTGAACTTGTGACTTTTGCAAAATAATGGGAGCAATGACAATTTCATCTGCGATGAACTGCATGTCGTTGCCATTATTTTCTATAGTTTCCTCATCACTTGAGGATGGCATGCTCATTAATTTGATAAAAGACTGTATCCAGTAAAAATACGGAACGGTCTGTGTAAGCTCTGAAGTACAACTGGTAATCATTATGAGTATGAAAACAAGGATATGCTTATACTTCCACCTTTTTCTCCGAAGCAGGACCTTATACTTTTACTTATGCTTCCGAGGATATGCTTCTCTTTTATGAATACGGCTCCTTGATGGCTTGTCAAAAGTATATACTTTCTTTAAATTATCTCTCTCAGGTAAGTAGTGACACTATCATTTTCAGTTAGATGCTCAGTAATTGCTGTTATATTAATTTATTGTATGGTGTTTAATCCATGTTTTGAGGATCCCACAAATCCTTCGTTTTGATTAATGGAATTTGCGCCTGGGTCGTACACTCTGTGTCCGGGCCCAAATGGATAAATAGGTTTTTATTAAGTTTTTCTTGACGTAATATGAGAACTGGGGACTCATCTTTTACAAATTGTATATTTTTTTTTTACTTTGGGAGGCATTTTACAAGAAATCGATAATTATTAGACTCATTACTTCAAAAACGGCTTCTCATTAAAATCGGGTCTAAGTGGGCCAACCTGTAGAACCACCGCTTGATCACAGACATCTTGGCATTCTAAAATTCTTACATTTGCTTAACAAGTACAACGTCAAATGTCTAAAATCTATTGTCATAGGTAGGAGAAACCATCTCGGCCTTTTTACGTCATTTTGTAACAGATTCATCGTTTTTCCCAGCCGGACGGCGACAGTAACCCACTAGACTAAATAATTTAAAGAGAAGTTCATGCACCTTGTCAAGCCGTGAAGAAACCGACCGGAGAAAGTTGTGTACATTCTTTCCAGCGGACGGCATGGCGGACGGCGATGTTCTTCTGCTTCTTCCAAGGCGACGCGATTTTAAGTAGGCGAATCAGCGCCGGCTGCGATTTAGTGGAAGTGCTGATGCTATTTTGTTTTGCATTTGCATGAAGGCGGATCCAGACGCAAGTGCGTATGGAATACAAAATGTAATCAGTCTTGCACGTGGTCGTAAGGTCGGACTCACCGAAAATCTGGGACGCCATACATTATTACATGAGAAGTTTAAGAGCGTAGAGGAACACTTGTTATGATTGAACCGTTTGTATGAATATCTGTGTGTTCTTTTGTTCATGTATTTTAAAATACAAACTTTTGTCTTTTTCAATATGCCGATCGTATGGTGTATGATGTCACGACCAAACCCCGACGCGCGAAGGCGGTCAGCTACAGCATTCTGCACAGATATCATAACTTCCTTAAACGTATTTTATATCATTGGAATAATTCTGAAATATTTGTTAAAGATACCAGTTATACTATTATTTACTAGTGGAACTAGCAGTATTTTCGACTATAGGAAAGTTCCTAATTGGGCTCTATCGCATCTCAACTTCAACCGTCTCAATCTTCAATTTTTTGAACATTTGTATCTTTTATTGCAATAAAGATGGCATGGATGGGCCAAAGAAGCGCTTTCTGTATGACAAAAAACATCATGCAACGCAAAGTAGCGATACAGATGATGCAGCGACAAAATTCTTCCAGTGCTTGTGATTATTTTTCGTACTTTTTGTCGAACAGTTTGCATGGCTGTTCAAGATCTTGTACTTGGACCGCAACTTACCAATATTCATTGACCATCTACTTTTCATTTGTTTTCTAAGATGTCATTATAAGTAGGCGAAGTCAAGTGGTAATTGTTTTATAGAAGTACTTATTTATTTTGCATTTGCATTAATCTCATTCTTCACGTTTTTTCAACCCATCTTTCTGTGGTATTAGTCTGCTTTCTGTAATGATATACAGGGTGTTCCTTAATGTTATGCGAATATTTAAGGATGCGAATCTACATGAAAAATCAATGTTAGTCGACTTTATAAACTATGACCCAAAAATGTTCCCTTACAAAAACTCGTGTTGAAGTTAATAAAGTTGTATATTTTTCAATGCAAAAATAATGTTTAGCTTCAACAGTGGCGTGCGTACGGGTATTGACTTCGACATTTTTTAAGAAAAAAATGGTACAGCAATGGTTTTTTTGCCAAGTAAAAATTATTTTTGGATTCCCCGTTCAATTTAAAGCAAATGGTCTCTCTTGAATTGTTTTCATTCGATGCGCCATTTTTGAGTAAAAAAATAAAAACCATTCTATTGTCCCAGAAAATTAATATAATAATTGAAGAATGCAATTTAGCAATAAATATCCAGTTGCCCTGGAATATGTCACTGGCTTTTGACATCTAACAAGTCTCTGTTATTCAAATCTGTTCCCTGTGACATCTTTTTCATTATTTAGTTTTTACAATGTTGTTAATAATGGTGAATTATTCAAATGCAGAAATGGCGGAAATGCACTACCTATATGGCCTTGCAGACGGTAATGCTGAGCAAGCCAGACGGATTTATCACCAGAGATATCCCGATCGTGCTTTACCATATAGTCGATCCTTTTCTAATATTGATCGTCGTCTTGTTGAAACTGGTCCTGTCCGAAAAGGAACATCTGAAGGTACATCTCTAAGTTAGAACACCTGAAATTGAGGAAGCAGTGCTGCACGAAGTCGAAGAACATCCTGAAACGAGTACGAGGAAGATTGCTAGACACTTAAATATTTGCCATCAAATTTTTTGGAGAATTTTGGTGGATTTTTTTTATATCCTTACCATATTTTAAGAGTACAGGCATTACTTCCCATTGATTTTCCAAAGCGTCTGACCTTTTATCAGTGGTATCTTCAAAAATTACACAAAATGCGCAATTTGAATCAATGATTCTGTTCACGGACGAATCTAATTTTTCTCGAAATGCCATTCAGAATTTCCACAATAATCATTTGTGGGCAGAAGAAAATCCCTATGCCGTAACCAATGCCCATTTCCAACAGCCATGGTGCACCAGCGCATTTCAGTGTAGCGGTTCGTAATTATTTACAAACTGTTTATCCAAATCGTTGGATTGGCCGCGGTGGGCCCCAAGAATAGCCAGCAAGGTCCCCAGACTTCAACCGTTTAGATTTCTTTTTGTGGGGCTATCTTAAGACACTAGTGTACACAAGTCCCATTAACACTGTAGAGGAATTAAGAGAAAGAACAGTTGCAGCTTGTGATAGAATAAAAAACACTACAGGGATATTTCAATGAGTGCGCAATTCCATGGGAAGGAGGACGGAAGCTTGCATATTAAGTGAAGGAGGCCATTTTCAACAATTTTTGTAATCATTTCGTTGGTTTAAATGTTAGGTTCATGTTGTCAGTTGTTGTTGTTCATTACCCCTAATGTGCTTAATTATTCCAATTAAATTAATAATAATTTTGCAAGTTAGACAATGGAACGGTTTCTATTTTATCAACAATTCAAGAGAGATCATTTGTCTTAAATTGAACGGGGAATTCAAAAATAATTTTTATTTGGCAAAAAACCAGTGGCGTACCATTTTTTTCCTAAAAAATATCGGTCAATAACCGTATGCGCGCCACTGTTAAAGTTAAAAATTATTTTTGCATTGAAAAATATGCAACTTTACTAACTTTCACTACGTACTAAATATCAGTGAGATATCTGAAGCGGTTCTGAAAATATTAATTAATTTCCATTTTTTTCCTAAAACTTCAACAAACCAAGTTTTTGTAGGGAAACATTTTTGGACCATAGTTTATATAGCAAGCTAACATTAATTTTTCATGTAGATTCATACTCTTAAATATTCGCATATCATTAAGGAACACTCTGTATGATGATCCGTTGTACATAGGATAACGCTGTTATCAATACTCTTTAGACCTTGCTCAAAAATATTCAGTTTTTCAGTCTATCGTTCGAATTCTATTTCTCTACAATGAAAAACATGGATCCGACAGCGCAACTTGAATTATCTGAAAAAAAAGTCAGTGACAAATATATACTTCAGAAAAATCAAATGGATCAAGTCAGTCAAATAGGCGCATGTAATTAGTCGATGGACAGTGTTTCCCTGCCCTACCGGTAGATACTGTACATCTGGCAACGTTTTCCCTTCCGACCGCGGCACCGCTGCAGCGTTCGTTCATTTTATCTATCTGTTTTGTGGTCTGAAGTATGGATAGATTAGTCAGCCGTACCGGTACGCCAAGCAGTCAACTCACATCTAAGGAGAGTACGGATAAAAAACATTTCTAAAACATTTCAATTTTTAAAGGCATATATACCGAGAGATCCATAATGTGTGAAATTTGACTATTGAGGCGCAAAGAATTACCGGGTTTCGGAGCGTATAAATACACTTACATCAATATCATATACCCTACTTCACTTCCTACAACCCCCAACCCCTGAGTTTTAACCCCTACAAAATGGTCAGGGACCTCTGAAACTCCGAAAAACGAAGTTTGGACGATTTTTTGTTTTTCCATGTTTCTGCCTCTAGCTCCGCCGCCACTAGATCGATTTTTGAGAACTATAAATCTTTTTCATCCTAGGCGCAGTAGTGGCCTTGTGTGAAAATTTCATCCAAACCCGAGAGGTACATCCCAAGGTATAGGCGGCCCAAGGATCTGCAGATAGACAGCTTTTTTGTAATGTGCATACCATACAACATCCAAAAAGACGTATTACGTACTAATTTTATGTAGAGTAGGGCTAGCTAATCTGTCATTTTATCATGTCCAGTCAACGATAATGGATGTGGAACAAGCTATTTGAGTGCAGTTGACATACAGAAGAATGAAATGACGTACAAGTGAAAAACTAGACCTGGATTACCCAATTTTAACTTTCTAAGCTTGTTCCTTACTTTCATTTCCAACCTTCGAAAAATGAATAAACATTTTTTACTTCGTTGGAACGTCAACAAAATCGTTACATAACAGGATATAATGATTTGAATTTTATCATAACTTATATAATCTGTGGCCTTAGTGTGGCCTAAGCTGCAGTTGATGCAAATGACGATCGTTGGGCTATTGCTCCATAGGTGGCGTTCACCGCAAGTAGGCGTGAAGTGGGCTATTAGACTAGCTCGCACCTTTACTCGGGAACCGAAAAGGAAGAGAACAGCAAAGCACCCTGCACGCCCATGCTAACGCGGCATCTTTTTGGATATGGCGTGATAACCGCGTGACCTCTACGTCAACTCGAAAAGATGCCGGTCATAAGCCTGCTATGTGTTTCTCTGCTCTCGTCTTTTTCGGTTCCCGTGTATAGTGCGAATTGGGGCAGCCAGATCGCGATCATATCGATTATTTTACATAAAGGATCTCCCACACAGACGCGGTAAGGCGATAGCGATAATCGCAACGCTGTCAGTTTTCAGAGCGATAAATAATACCGATCACACCAGCGGGGTGGGGTGACACGCGGTTTATCGCCTTGACAACGTTCCACTTCAGAAAGGCTGCTGACGCGATTCGTATCGCATACCGTAAAGTTTTTCACGATGCCCACAACGAAGAAATTAATTGAACAAGTTGAGAAGTACCCAATACTGTATGATTTAAGTCTCGAAGTCTATAAAATTTGCAGGAAAAAGGATGGAGTGTGTCTCATTAAACTTAAGATTTCATCAAAACAATCGGAAGTCATTCGAAAAGATACGTAAAAACGTTGTGGATATCTTGGTAATTCGATCTTTAAAGTATTATATTCTCCATATTGCTTTCTTAGTTTATTGATACCATGTATCCATTCCTTTTTTTTCCTTAAACACAATTATTAATTATTATTAACTAATGATTATCATCAAAATACTTCTTTTTCGCCTTTTATCTTCTGCTAAGGCCAATAATAATAATAGTTCTTCTTTATCAAAATACATATTGACTAAGGAATCAAAAAACGTTTGAGAATATCGCGTAGATAAGAAAGCTGCCGTACCGCGGTGGTGTGAACCTTTAAGGTTCCTCCGCATTGACGCGTCTCAAACATTTTTTTATTTCTTATACAATATGCCTTCTGATGAAGAAGAACTAATACTATTATTGACCTTAAGTTAAAACAATAAAAAGGTAAGTATTTTGTAGATAATTATTAGTTAATAATAGTTAATAATTGTTTCAGGAAAAAGAAGAAATGGATACATGATGTCAATAAACAAAGGAGGATACATGGAGACTATCATACCTTAATGCCCGAATTACGTAGATATCCACAACGATTTTACGCATACTTTCGAATGACTCCCGATTGTTTTGATGAAATCTTGAATTCAACTAGTGTTGATACCACACTTTTTCCTGGAAATGTTATAGACATCGTAACTTAAATCGTACAATATTGGGTACTTTTTAACTTGTTCAATTAAGACATCGTGAAAAAAGTCGCGATATGCGATACGAACCGCGTCAGCAGCATTTCTAAAATGACAGACCGCGGGCCACCCCAGCGCGTTGGTGTAATCGGTATTATTCACCGCTCTGAAAACAGCACCGCATAGACACCGGTGCGATTATCGCTATCGCCTTACCGCGTCGGTGTGGGGGATCCTTAATAGGCGTGCGGATCAATGGACGCATTTGTAATTAAGAACATGCAGAAAGTATTGAAAATTGTTTAGGGCTAGTTGTTTGATGTAGGCGAATCGCACCTGTGGATGCCTACCTTCAGATACAGTGCACATTGATGAGACTGCCTTCCAGCGGACCGTATGCTAAATGACAGCCGTTTGCGTTTGCTCTATGGCCACGTGTTTTTGAGTATACAAGATGCAGTGGCATCGTATTTCACTTGTTTCATATTTGCGTTACAATGTCAATTATTGATGTGACTGCCAGATACAGACGCGGTGAGAATACCAAATATTTTTGTATGAAAGTTGGAGGCTTCAATGGTACTGAATCCACCAGGGACTATCCAGAAAATGATAAGAAGAAGAAGACTAGATGCAAATGCTCTCATTTGCATGCAAAGAGCATATATTTTTATGTTGTCTGTGCTGAAGATTTGCATTGAAAGGAGAATCAGATCAGGTCAATAGGTATCAACGTATTGTTTTTGTTAGTCCGCATTTTTTAGATACTTCCTCAAGCTTGATGTCTTGCTCTAATTTATCTCGTCTCAGGATGGACTATGGAAGTAAGCTTAAAGAACGGACAATGGAGTGGAAAATTAAATTACTGATCTGCAGCGCATCTGATATTTACGACAGTTATCCCCACTGAAGGTTGAAATAACTGTTTACCGACACATATCACGATGAAAGTAAAATTACTGTGGGAAGCGAAGGAGTTTAAGAGTCAATTAGTAAGCGCCAGATTGCAACAATTCACGGGATATAACCTGTGAAAACAATCGCGGCCCGCGGATCGCGCACTTTCCCGCCAATTTCTCCGGTAGATACAGTCACGTAGTAGGCCATGGAACCTCACGACCGAAAACGATAGGAAAGAGAATTTAGCTGCATCAACGATGCGTTACCAAATTTGGTTTCACGTCGTTTTCTCTCGGGCTCGTTATATCGTCTTTTATCGAGATTCGCATTGCAGCTGCTTTATCTGGTAATTTTTTCATATGCATAGAGTTTGTCAGATAATGAAAAGTATTCAATATTAGATAACGATTCCAGGTTGGGGCTCGTATTGGCCAAGCAAGTAGAATCATTCTGCATTGCTTTAGAATGACGTACGTACTGAAAACCTTCATTTTTCGTTGAAATTCTGTTTGTCAAATAGATATACGAAACTTCAGTATTCTCAAGAATGAAAACTGGATCAAAATTATCAATTGACGTTGTGAAGATGCTTTATTGTCAGCCATAGGCCTTCTCACAGTTTCCATGACAGCTTCAAAACCCAGATGTGGTATTTCAAAGATGTTGAAATTTAATTTGGTTGCTGAGCCTCGATAAGAATGGCTCTGACGAAAGGCCTGGAGGTCATATTGGCGCAGCTTGATGCTACTAAGACGAAGCATTGTGCTCAGGTTATTCGAAACGGTATTCATATACGACCTAGCTCTCCTAGTAAGTTATTTACTCAGGCTTAAATAGCCAATTTTATTTTGGTGTATATTGACGTAAACAGCTCAGCAATTGACATCAATCATATAGTATTTCCAGCAAGACGGCGCTCCTCGTCAATATGTTCTTCCGGTTCTGCAATGGCTAGACGACGAATTTCGAGAGAAGTGGATAGGGCAAAGAGGACCTATGGCCTGCTAGATCTCCTGATCTGACGCCATTGGACTTTTTTCTATGGGGCCATTTGAAATCTAGTGTGTTTACTCCCCAACCTGAAAGTTTGGATGAACTTCGTCAACGTATCATTGAAAGCTGCCACGATAACCCACAACATGTTTTTAAAAATGTCCGCCAGAAATGTGAACATCGCCTGTATCATCGTTTGACCAATAACGGGCAACATGTTGAGCACTTATTGAAATAAAGGGTGATATTTTCGTGTGTTTTTGTTTTCTATCTAAACAAATTGTGATGAATAAAGATACTACCAACTTTCTTGAAAACGAATCGACCGATTTAAAAAAATCAAACGTCAAAATAACGGACTTTGAAAGGCATTCCAAACAAGCTTTTATTTGATACTCCTTGTCATTTAAAATCTTTAAGGGGATAACCCTGGAGGCAGAGGGCGAAGTAGTTTTTGGTTATAAAGTTGATAAATCCTTTGACCTGTTCTGGCGTTTTTCCTTTTAAGTGGTTTTCGAGAAATCCGTGGTGGGAAGTTTTCAAATGAACACCCAGTACTTCTCCAGCTACTCTGTCCATAATTGATCGGTAAAACTTCCTTCAAAGACAATCTGATGCCTATCTCACATCCATGAACAGTAATGCGATTTCTTTTCTACCGAAGTTTTGTTTTGAACCGGGTGCATTACTTGTGCATCGAGAAATGTTGGCTCTAATGTCAAAATAGGGCAGTGGAATGTCCGGGTGGAGGGTGGGCTCGAGGGAACAACATAGAAGATAAAATTTGTTTTCGAACATCTGCGGGATTAACAGCAACATTGATGCTGTTTGTCACTACCTGCAATCCAATCGTCCAGTCGTGCTTTTCTTGGCGGAGACAAAAATCTCAGAGTCCATCTTAACTTCCCAAGCTACGAGGTGCACTCCAATCTGAGAAAGAACGCGGGAGTTGTGGCTTTTGTCTACAGCACTCTTTCCTGCTCCAGAGATGTTTCTTTGGAATCAGACCGGAAGGACATTCTGTGGCATCGCTTCAACACCAAAACATCAGCCAAATTTATTTGCTGCCTTTATCGCTCTCCCTCGCACTAGAACTGGGATGACCTACTCGAATACCTCGCCATCCAGATCGAGTTCCTGAACATCAATCACCCCGCTTCAGAGGTAGTTCTTCTCGGTGATTTCAATGGCCATAATGAGCTTTGGTTGGGCTCAAACACGACCGATGCAGCAGGTCGTGCAGTCGAAGCGATCGCTCTAACTCAAGGGCTGACCCACCTGGTGACGAGCCCTACTTTTTCCCTTGGTGTCTCGTCACACGCCTGTAGCTTGCTGGATCCCTTTCTGACCACGCATCCTGTCCCTTACAGCACTGCTGCCCTGTCCCCCCATGGGTAACTCAGACCACGGTGTTGTGGAGGTTAGGTGTCGGTCAGAACCCGCTGTGGCAGCAGAAACTTGTAAAGGCCGCAAAACTTGGCATTACGGACATGCCGACTGGGAGGGGCTCAGAGATTTCTTCTCTAGCTTTCCTTGGAGAGATGTCTGTTTCACTGACGCAGATGCGACGGCTGTCTGTTCTTCGATAACCGAAATTATCCAGGTCGGAATGAAGGAATACATCCCTCACACAGTGAAAGTTCCTAAACCAGGGTCAAACGGCTGGTTTAACAAATCGTGTGACACTGCTCGCCAGCAGAAGATCATGGCATATCGAACCTTGTTACAAAACCTCGCTGTAGAGAACAGACAAGCCGACGTCGAGTCCAGAAGCAAATATAACGAAGCGGTTCGCAATGCCAAAAAACAGCGCGATATAAAAGTTAGGCTCAGGGTAATGTCGCAGCGCAATGGCAGTCGGTCTTTCTGGACGCTGGCCAAGCTAATTGAAAATAACTTCTCACACAGTAGCCTTCCACCACTTACGTGTCAGGATAGAACTATTGTATTCGACTCAAAGGCCAAGGCAGAAGTGCTAGCCAAGATCTTTGCTACCAACTACACTGTGGACGTCCCCCCCAACGCCCAGGTGCCGTCAATTCAAAGGGTTCCCTACACTATGCGGAAGGTAACATTCAGGCATAATACCGTAAAACCAGTGCTGTTGTCGCTCAACATCAACAAATCTTCTGGTCCGGACTTGATTCCTGCCATTGTACTGAAGAGGTGTACACCGGAGCTTGCTCCAGTTCTTTCGCGTCTCTATCGGATATCTTATGAATCCGGCACCTTTCCAGAAAACTGGACATTTGCTCATGTCCAACCCATCCCAAATAGAGGGTCTAAGACCGACCCTTACAACTACAGGCCTATAGCTCTGATAAGTAAGGTGATGGAGAGGTGCATAAATCGCGAACTTCTGGACTACCTCGAACGTCACAGCTTGATTAGCGACAGGCAGTATCGTTTCCGGCACCAACGATCCACAGGGGACCTCCTAGCCTACCTCACGAAATTGTGAAGTAAACTCATCCAGTCTTATGGTGAGGCTCATGTCGTTGCTCTTGACATCACGAAAGCGCTCGATCAGCTGTGGCACGCTGCCATCTCAAGCAAACTTCCATCCTATGGCCTCCCAGAAAAGCTTTGCAGATGGGTGGCTGACTTTATCTCTGGCCGCAAGATATCCGTCGTAATTGACGGGTTCTCCTCTTCAACGCGGGTGTTCCCCAGGGATCGGTCTTCGCTCCGACACCATTTCTCTTACATATAGACCCTTTCCTGCACGAGCAACCCAAGACACAGCTTCGCTGATGACAGCAGTCTACATGCAGGAATTCAGAGTGACAAGCCGATTTCTGCCGCTGAGCTGGAAAAAAGAAGACTAGAGACGACTTACTCTCTGACAAGAGACATGGAGGCTATCACTGCTTGGGGACACAACAATCTTGTACAGTTCAATGCTTCCAAAACACAGTACTGTACTTTGACAAACAAAAAGCATCCTAGCGCTCATGCGGTTTCGATGGATGGCCGAGTTCTGCCAAAGAGCCATTTATTTCGGCTGGTCGGAGTCCAGATCACCGAGGACCTGATCTGGCACGAACACATCTCGTCAATAGCTGCAGCTGCTGGGAAAAATCTAGGCTACTTGTTTAGGGCTAAGTAGTACATACTTTTCTCCGCATGACCTTCTCACTCTATACAAGGCCCATATAAGGCCTAGCCTCGAGTATTGTTCACACTTTTGGGGTGCTGCCGCCCCGACTACATTATCCATACTCGATGCTGTCCAGAGGAGGGCGGTCCGACTGATTGATGACTCTTCTCTAACAGACAGTCTCGGGGCTCTTTCGCACCGGTGGTCCGTCGGCGATCTAGCTCTTTTCTGCCGCAACACCAACGGGCTTTGCTCCTCAGAGCTCTCTTCCATGATGCCACCGCGCGATATGCCTGCCAGACAGACCCGCCTGACTTTGGCGTCCCATCCTAATCGTGTCGAACTTCGTACATCCAGAACTGGCCGATACAACCGCTCCTTTGTTCCGGTTGTCAAGATTGTGGAACAATCTACAAGAGGAGACTTTTCCCAGTTCTACTAACCTTAGGCAGTTCAAAAATCGTATTAACAAAATTTCTTTTGGGGTCATCAGAGCAACCGCGTTGTTCCGGCATTTAGGCTTCTGTCTGCGCGGCTGCTTCGATATATATAAAAAAAAGTTTTGATTATTTCTCCAACTCCTCCATCCTTCTTTCACATCTTTCACACAGAGGGCTGGAATGGGAAGTTCAGGTATATCAGTCAAATAATTTGTCAAAAAAATGACAAGTAAACATCCTGCATGGGATTTATTTCTACATGATTGAAGTTTTCTTGGTATTGCCCTACATCGATAACTGCAAGAATCAAGTGCAAAATTGTTCAATACGTTCCGGTGGTAACGTCATAGAATTTATCCTAACTGATTCGCTAAGAATATTCCGTTGCACGTGATACTGTCAATAGAAGCAAAATGTACGCCACTGCTGTAGAGTACCTCTTAGCTTACAATGTTTGGTCGGGTAAGTCAAATTTACCTCCAGATCGTTACATCTTGTAATAATTCCTTTGTTTTCTCTTAATTTCAGTTTGTAGAGCATGAACAAGCCAATACTGATTACCTCGTTGTCATTGTCTATGAATGCTGTGTGAGTTAGTAGGTTTCATGAATTTAATTATTTTAATTCGTCTGCAGCTCGAAACGATTTTGATGCACCGACACTCATTCGGACCGTGATTCGAATTGGCCATTAGTTTCCTCATTACAATGCGTTAACCTGATTAAGATTGTTTGAAAAGTCAGTTTTGTTATGAGTATAGTTATCATTAATAATATTAACGTTTTCGACAAGTACCCTCGTATCCAAGGGGATGGACTAGGGGGGCATATTTCCCCCCTGGCGTCTGCTTGAGAAGCAAAATATACCTAACAGGGTACCTGTTTTTTAAACAACGAGTGGCATGCGTTTTTATGATTTTGAAAATATCGACTTTGGTAGATCTGAATTGTAGAGGTGTGTTTACTTAAAAAAATTACAAACAGTTCAATTGCAGTTACTGAAAAGAATGAAGAATTGGTTGTGCTATCAGGACGAGTCTTAGATGTCAAAAACCAAGTTTGCGTTTAAAATCCCTCACTTTAGTCTTATAATATTTTAGTATACCACTATTACTCGCACTGCCAAAGACAAATCTAGAGACACGTCATATGTCAAAATTCATCAGGCTTTTCTAGCACGAAGAATGCGAATTTAAAGGTTGGAATTTTTGATTAAATATACACAACTTTTTTATTTATTTTTTCTGTGACAGAAAAAAGTTTCACATTTTATCCCTGTTGACGCGTAACAGAATGTCACTTTTTATGAAATTACTTTTTTCCCCGGATATTCTATAAAAGGTAGATATTTAATTTTAAAATATTTTATTATACAATAAAGTTACATTTCCTTTATACCAAAAGTACAATTATTAAATGTGCATTGCATGAATGACACGTTCCTTAAACTACTCGGTACGACAGTCTAATTTTCTTGTGTTAAAATTATGTTTTTCTGCCATCACAACTCTCGTTGATGTACTTGGTCGCAAATTCGGTGTTATTTCAGCACTTCCACACGGTCTAAACACATTATTAGCTATTTCTGTCCTGTGTGCTACCGATTAATCAACATACCCTTCAGCGACCGTTAATGACTTTCAACCGCCATGTTTTTTCAGTGTCATCAAGTCTCCCCCCAGATTCAGCTAAAAGTGCAGCAGACGATCTTCGAAATGAATGGCGTGTGTCTGAGTTAGCATTTTCAAGTTGAAAAAAATTAGCCACTATTTCGGGAACCTTATAAAACTGGTTTTTACCCACAACCTGATTGATACATTTTCCTTTGTGATATGCATAAAACAGGCTGCTGCTAAACGAAGGGCTATGTACATTCGGTTATATTTAATATATTTTGCAGTAACTACAATTAATAACGTTCCCGAATCTTCAATATCATCTCATGTTACCTGATTGATTTCACAAACTCGACAAGCTCCTGCAATCCTAAATACAATAACAACCTTGGCCGTTAAATAAACTTCATCGGGAGCATTATTTAAAAAAATCACTAATTTGTGTACTCAAAATCGCAGCTTTCTTGGGCTTGTAACATTTCAAAATTTGTTTCAGCAATGTAATTAGTTTGAACTATTTTGTCATTATGTCATTATTTCTGGATCGTAACATATACTAAGTGACATATAAATCCGAACACCCAGTTTATATGGTTTTATTTTAATAAAAGTTGGTGAATGTATTTATCTTACTGTAAATAACAAGTGGAAACATTTTCAGTCTTATCAGTTGGACATTCCGGTTTTTATACTGCTTTATTTTAATTCACTAACGCTCTAAAAATGAATATTTCAGTCGCAGTAAAGAATCAACGTTGGCGGATTTTGGTTCTTGACATCCTTTACGATCGGTTACGATGCCTAGAGTACGGAGACCTGTACGATTTCGTCAACTTAGTGAGTTTGATAGGGGCCGTATAGTGGGAAACTGGACTTTCTTTTCGGGCAATTGCAGTTAGAGTGCAAAGAAGTGAAGACGCAAAGAGCAAGGGGCACTGGACGCCGCCGTAGAACAACAGACCGAGAAGATCGCCGCCTAAGATTATTGGCCTAAAGGGACCGTTTCTCCACTACCAGGTCCATTGCAAATGAATGGTTTGCAGAACACGGAAGACCTATTGGCATGCGAAGTGTTTACCGACGAATGAGAAGTTTTGGCTTGTTTTCATACCGGCCACACTGGGTCTTCCCTTTAACTCGAGAACACCGACGTAATCGCCTTGAGTGGTGCAGACAACGGTCACTCTGGGATCAGGAATGGAACAGTATTGTCTTTAGTGACGAGTCTCGATTTTGTTTAGGCATGCACGATGGTCGTGCCAGGGTTAGAAGGCGACGTGGTGAAAGGAGGAATCCACAGTTTTTTGTTGAAAGACATGTTCATCACACTGTTGGAGTTATTGTTTGGGGTGCTATAGCTTGTGGTTCCAGGTCACCTTCAATCTTCATCAGAGGTAACATGAACGCGCAGCGTTATATCCACGAAGTTCTAGAACCCCATCTTTTATCCTATTTTGACACCCTGGTACATCCAACTTTCCAACAAGATACTGCCCGACCACATGTTGCAAGAGTCACAATAGACTGCTTTCAACATAATGATGTCACATTGTTACCATGGCCACCAAGATCTCTCGACTTATCCCCAATTGAGCACGTGTGGGATATGATGGGTAGGAGATTGCTCAATTTGCAACGTCCTCCTCAGACTCTAGAAGCACTTCGAGAGGAGTTGGTGGTTGCCTGGAATGAGATACCACAGGAGGACATTGACCACCTGATCAGAAGCATGCCTAGGCGCGTTGGAGAATGCGTAGCACATCAGGGTGCATCCACACATTATTAAAGGTCAAAGGGCTTTAAAGCAGTGCAATCATTTAGAAATTTTTATCATTTACTTATTATGCTTCATTAAGTACTTATACAAAATTTTATTAAAATAAAACCATTTAAACTGGGTGTTCGGATTTATATGTCACTTAGTATAGCAGTACAAGCTTGATAAAGGTAGATGTTTCCACCGGTAAATATTACTTTATGTTGCTACTGTCACTTTGGTAGGAATAAATGAGTCAAAGGTATGCACTAAAGCCATACAATTTTGGCGACAAACAATGCAAAGTAAACATATTGCCTTGGTTCCTTCTCGTATTCGTTGGATATAGCCAATATAGGTCATGTTTCTGGACACTTATCATCGACGCACACATTGTCATCTAAATCACTAATAAAAATATCAATGCCAAAAGAAATTAATCTGAAATGGATCATCATGTATCTCAGTAAAGAAGACTTAAAAAATATGTCTACATGTACTTTTAGCGTAATGGTGTATTGCAACCGTCAGTAAGCGTATACTTAAAGAGAAATTGAAAAATAGATACATTGAAAATTACATACATTATATCTATAGACTTCGTTATATAGTATTTTAAATGTATTCCAAAAGTGTTTTAATGTTTATTGGTCCCGAGGCTTAAAGATAAAAGCATTTCAGAAATGTTTTTCATACGCGAGTGTTTGTACTGATCAGTTCTTGATCCACAGAATTCAACATAGCATGGGAAGCACAATTATGACGCGTCCGACTTTCAGGACAAACATTTTTTTGCAAATGGAATACATTTGGACTTTGGTCGTCCTATTGGATCTGCCGTTTGAAATTATACTCTTTTCATTTCAGATCCGTAGTAAAAAATCTAGAAATCCCTATCTTAAGCCGTGTTTTGCGCGGAGACAGTGATTGGCACCACACACACGTGCCACTTTTTTAATTTGTATTTAAATATATCACAGAGAGCGTATAACACGAGAGTAGGCAGTAAGCTAAGGCGAGAATAAATTAGATAGAGGTAAGAGATATTGTCAAAAACATTGCGTCTACAAGACAGCTGATGGCATCTAAACATGTGTTTTACTTAGTTGGGCAGAGATAAATGCGGTGCTGCCAGATGGATAATTATTTTTGGTTGAATTGGATGCATACCCTCCATCTAATTTATCTTATCAAATTCGCTTTAGTTTAGGCAGGTATTCATGACGCGGATATTTATCATGCGTGCGCAGCTTACTAAATATGTTCAGTTTTTCATTAAATCAAGTTATAAATCACACTCTTCGCGAGTGTTCTCCGAATCATGTAAACAAATGTTATTCTCAAAACCTATAAGTTACCACGGACATTTAATTTGGAGCGCCCTAATCGGAATATTACATAGTTTAGAGGAGAAAAGAGGAATAACAGGTTAAAACTCAAATTTTTTCTAACCTCAAATTGCCGATTTGACCAGTCGTCGGTGTATTTGATTTAGTTGACACCTATCTAGACTAGGTCTTGAGACTATACGTTTGCTTATTTCTAATGGATTTATGACGTAATCACCAAAAACCGCAAAAAACTGAACTTCAGTATAAATGTAGCATTTTCTAAACATTGTATGTCAGTTTGGCAACACCGAACTGGTAAATCCATAGCGAAATGCGCGGATCCGATGTGAAGGCATCTATGTGCGATCCATAGATTTGTTGTATGATATGTTGAAAACTAAACAAGTCTTGATGCTAAATTACAAACTTGTCGGTTTTTGTCGTATGGGATCAGGCGCAATCATGTAATCAAAATTCTGCGGTCGGCTTCGCATCCATAACGAAAATTGGCCGTTCCTAAAGCGTCTTGAAGGAGGAATGACTCAGATTTGACATGGAATTGAGATTGAAATAAAGCGCTACAGCGCTGAAGTGCCCTGAACGCGTCCAATTTCACATGCCTCCACCTTCATTCATCTGTGATCTAACCGCATCTACTCTACATTTGTTCAAACGCGCGATAATTATGACTGTACTCGCACTCCGAGGAACAACTTATCGTCTATTATCGCCTATTGTTTGCAATTCAATGTAGACGATAACCGTTCACATGTAGATGCCCATTTCTGATCAGGTGAGAACTAATATCGAGGACACGCCATCATTCGAATCTATTACATTCACAATCCCGTAACCGTGCTACATTTTTGACTGCATTGATCCAGTTAGAATGTTTATGATAATCATAATGTAACATAAATTTTATAGCAAAAATATAATAATCGTCTTTATTGTCCAAAACATGGTACGTTACATCATGGCGAGACATAGCACCTGCTATTCCACCATCTAATCCCGTAGAAAGTAACTTCACAAAAAATGAGTTACAAAAACAAAACAAAAAATGAAAACAAATGGATCCTATTACAAGACAATAGAATCAATAATGCCGATTCAGATAATAAAAAGAATGAGGGATGAAGAAACTGATACGTGAGTACCTATTAACATTATCAAGGTCTGAATTTACTAGCGTCATCACCAGAAAAAATTGAGCATGCAAGATTCTTGAAGTCATCATGTAGATCTGCAGTATAAAGTGAAAAACATCTACGGTCCCAGTACTGACCCCTGTGGTACACCTGATTGAACATATTTTGTCGCAATTTGAGTTTTGATATTCACCTTTGGCATCCGTGCCATTAAATGATTTTGCAGGCAATTTCATCAAAGCCACAATACTTGGCAACATCGAAAGGATGAACTTCAATCAGTTTCTGTTTTATCGTGGAACGCAGTGCTTATCAAGGTTCATGCTCATTGAGGGGTTGGGAAGCGGGGAGGAGAGATGCTAAACTCCTCCCATGGGTTTCTTTGTATACAGTCGCGCCTGCGTGCGGGAGAGACGCGTGAGGTTTCACGTTTGAAGAGTGAAAATGACAAACCTAGCTGCGGTGCTTTTCGTGTCGCTTCACTTTAGTGAAGGTACAACTGAAGACGTAACTCTACCTTAATCAAAAAGGTGCATATGCACATACGCAAATTCGGTTTAATGAACAGCACAGCTTTGCTAGGCTTTGCCTTCCGTTTGTAGGAGTATACTCCAACGAGAACATGATTTGAAACTATTGAAATGAAGCTAGATCGTATTTTTGCATCTATAAAGTAATGTTAATCCTCCTCTGTATGGTCTGAGTTTGAAACAAGGCCCAGTCAAGAATACTGTCGCATGTCTACAAATCGCCTGATAAGGTATGTTGACAATCTTGCGATGATAGTGAGTAGCAAGAAAAACGGCTTTTGGAATATGAAATCACGAGAATTACCATTTGGATGGAAATAAACGGCTTGAAATTAGCTTTTGGGAAGACGGAAGTGGTTATACTTTCTTGCAGACAAACGCTTCCGTTATGAGCTGTTAAGGTTGAGATTGTCGAGATTCGAAGGGAAAATGCAATTATGCAGTATCTGGGTGTGTCTCAACAAAGCTCTGAAAATAGGCGCATCACTGACAAGGTAAATAGAGTCGTAGCCTCGCTGATACGGCTAATACCATCTGTCGAAGACCTCCGTAGCGAGAGACGCAGGATTGCAGACTCGATTATGTTATACGGAGTTGATATCTAGTAGTAGTAAACAGCGCCCTGATTGGTTGTGAGAGCAGCTTTATGTATATATGTTACCGGCAATCCGTATAATCCGGTATTCTATACGGTACCTAGGTAATGTATGGAATACCTAAAACGTGTATGTAATGTATGAAATATTATTTGTTTTATACTCAGCCTAGGTATTCTATACAATACCGAATGCGCAGCCGGTGATGTATGTAAAAGACGAGCAAGAAACGAGTTTTGCTCAAGGGGGTGGCTTCTAGCAGTATCAGCTCCAAAACAGCTACAAGCCAGCTACATAATAAAAGAGGCGGAGTGTCAATGGTGGGTCTGCGCAATGCCTTCCCACGCAGAAGGTTAAGATCCAATAAGATAATGGACGGGGTAGCACCAAAACTAAAGCAACTAAACTTAAGGTACCAAACGAAAGGGGTACTACTTCATAAATTCTTAGAATCTGGAAGTTAACGAAACGATGCCAAAACCACAATCTCCAAGGATGGTAAAAAAAATTGTTAATTTTAATAATGTTGACTTTAAATAATAATTTGCATCATTTGTCCATCATTTTATAGGTACGCCGGTTAACATTGATAAATTTAGACCAAGATCTATTTATTTTAATCATTGCCGATGGAACTGCAGGTACTCTATATAATCCCTAGGAATTGTATTCATTACCTAGGTAAAGTATGTAATGAATAATAATATCCATAATATCTCCATAATATCACATTGCCTGGGCAACCTAGGTATTCTATAGATTGCCTAGGTATTGTATGGAATACCTGAATTATACAGATTACCGGTAAGATTTATTGTTAATACCCGCCAGGTAAAATGAGGGCTCATTTTAAAAGTCCAAAGGTATGAAGTTCTGCATAAATCAGATGTATTTCTCCAAAACCTTTTACTATTTTGTGTGCGCCATTTTGCGTGTGTAATTGGACATTTGATTCGTCGTTAGCTACTCCAAACATTCAAATATTTGTCGGATGAATATCCGCTATTTTGTTTATAGATAAATGATCCAACAACACATTGGTAATAAGCGACCATGGACCTTGTATTCTGAGTTTTGTTTACATCAAACAAAAGCTTGTTTTGACCACATTTTCACGCCGAGTGCATGGCGGCGTGGTTTGTTTTAACCGATATGTCAACGAACATTGCTCCTCTGACTATTCTCTGTGTGTAGGTACTTGTTGTTCTAACCCGGTCGAGCTCTCTACTTCAATAACGTTAAAGCGATACGGCTACTCATTTGCTCCTAAGCGGTAGTGAATGCGGAACAGTATGCTAGAAATGGCCTGTATATGTCCTAGCAACTCATTATTGAGGCTTTGCCTTATCGGCTGCCTTATTGTGAAAAAATGCGTCAAATAAGTTGGCTCTGTACTTGCCACGCCACGCTGTCATCAGTTACGGATTATGTTTGGTACAAGCTAACAGAAAATTAAGTGACCTTCCTCCTCCCCCTGAGAGGAATTGTTGTAGGCGCACTTGATCGTTGCGATGACCAATCCCGCATGCGCAGCGCGTAGTGTGGAAGCGATTGCCGACTGTATCGTACGACCACCGACGACGACGCTTGTCCATCCCGCGGACCATGTCACACAGGAGATATTTCTTAGTTTTAGGGGTATCTGTGTTGAGTGAAGTAGGCCTAACATGTGCGTAGTCTTACTGGGGTTGGAGGTGTATACATATACTAACGTCATAAAATTGAGATATATCCTCCACCACCCCTGCAACTCCCATCCACCAATTTTTAAACCCTACAAAAGTTTTTCCAAAAAGTATCAGGATCGTCTGGAACGTCAAGAAGCGAAGTTTGAGCGATGTTTATATTTTTTTTTTGGCATAGTAGTAACATTGTGTTTCTAGTCTTGGGCGGTTATAAGATTAGCGAACAGGCTGACATACAGACATTTTCAAAAAAAAAATTCGCGATACAATACCTCTAGCAGGCGTTCGAGGTAAAAAGACGGTTTCGAACTCGAATCGATGTTTATCGAGTGACAAAGATATGGAGGGTGAAAGATGAAACATAAAATATTCATATCAGATGCTATTATCAGAGGTTCAGATACAAAATATGCATAAACACCCAGTCCACGTATTTTTAAATCTCCAAAATTTGTTCCGTTTCGCCAACTTTCAGAAGTCATCTAACTACGCCTTGTGAATAACGAAAACCTAAATTCGCTGCTTACCGTTCAGTCGTCCATATTGGGGATCAATTATAATTCCGGTGGCGTTACGTCTCTTTTTAGGGCAACATATACGCCCCACTTATTTTCAGAGATCGTTACGATATATAATATGTGCAGACGGACTGCAATTAAGCTAACTACTGTAATTAGATATATTTAATGCTTCAGATAACGAAGATTGGAAATCTTCACTGAGAAGCAGCCAGAGGCTAAATCTGTGCTTATTGTTCTATCAATCACGATTCGTCCGGAAGATTCAGAAGACAATAGAATGAGTTACTTTCCTTAGACTTTCCCTCCGAAGGTTTTGTTCAAATTAACGATAAACAATCAAGCCTGACTTATACTTTTACTCCTCGAAAATATTTGAACATCTACCGGGTGTTTAGACTTCGAATTGGGATCTTGGAAACGGTAAGAGGTACAAAGTTGCGTATTTAGGTAACTAACAAAATGTCAGTTATAAATTCCGTACTTCCGAAAAGAGACGGAAAAAACCGAATTTTCCTAAAATCATCTTTGTTTTTTTCTGATTTTATTTGTAGTGGAATTTAAAAATGAGTTGCACATCAACATTGTCACTTTTTTTTCTCTGCAAGATGGCATAATTAGAATTGCAATACGTCGTTTCGTCTCCTGTCATCCATCATCCACTTTGATTTTTCTTGGAGACGCCACATCAGATTTAGCACAAGCGTATTAACTCTGATTTTAAAAATGTATAATACGTCATACATCGACACTGTCAAAAGACAGAATTCCGAGGTAGGCCCTTTGCTTGGCATACCAGATTTTCATTTTTTCCTGGAATTATTTTAGATGAGATTTCAAAATAAATTGCATGTTATTATTGCCACTTATTTGCTTCTACAAGGTGGCGTGGTCAAATTTTAAATTCATGGTTTATTATCTCGACTTCCATCACCAATTTTGTTTTTTCATATGAAGGCTATATTGGAATTTTGTACATTTAAATGAATCTAAGGAAATAAAGAGGTATAATGAGATCTCAACACAAAATGAAATTTTTATTGATGGTAGTTGCAATAGTAATCATTAATAGCAGATATAAATCATAGCAGATGTTGTCCGTTATTTTGTAGGTAATGCCTGAATCTGCTCTGTACACTGTTCACTTTTTGATTTATTTTCCTTCTTTCTTCTTCTCAGTCGCAGCCAAACTGTGTAACTATGTACAATTTGAGATCTGATCTGGTTTACGAGACAATTGACTATGATAATTTCAAGGCCTACCTAGGAAATTCTGTTTTCCTATACAGGGTGTCCCAAATTCGCTTCTCTAAACAGGGATCTCGGCTCCTCTTGTACCTACAGCAAAGGTTAAATAGGAAATGTTTTAGAGGAAACTCAGTGCATTCGATAGCCGGCTTCAGATTTGCGATCAGTCAGTTGGTTTTGGAAGTATCTGCGAAAAGACGAATTTTGCCTTTTGCGAGTAAATCCGAAACGGTTAATTTGACAGCTTTCAAAATTTGACATTATTCGGAAATTTTTTTAAGGAAAATAAGTTAGCCTGTATCACATGTCTCAATAGTCATTTGTTTTTCCGCAACCTGCCTCAACTTTCATTTTTCTTATGGCCGCCATATTGAATTTTTCAATTTTTGAAAGGAGTGTAAAATTTTCAGCCTAATGATGTCCCACAAATGCATAAAAGATTGGAGTATCATCAAAATATCATCACACGTAATATTATGTATTAATTTTTTTCTAAGAAGGCCAAGATCTTTTTGTCAGAAAATAAAATTAATAAGTAACACATTTTTTTGTCTACGGAGGCTCTGACTTTGACGTTAAATAATAAAAATTGTCAATACCTGTACAAAATGGCCATTTTTACAGCTCTCAAGTTAACCGTTTTGGATTTACTGGCATAAAACAAATTCTGCCAATGCATGACTTATTATACATTTTTGGAATCAGAATTAAAAACTCTATTATTATGTGTTAAAATCACATCTTGGCGTCGATAAGAAAAAATTAAGTTGATGTTGAAGGACAAGAGACGAAAAGTCATATTGAAATTCTAATTATGCCATCTTGGAGAACAGAAAAAGTGGCGATGTTAATGTGCAATTTATTCTAACATCTCACCACAATTAAAGTCGGGAAAAACTTAAAACTATTTTGGGACAATTCTGTCTCTTTCCGGAAGTACTTTGAATTGCGAAACTTTCTGTTGTTAGTTACTTAAATACGCAACATTGCCCCCAATTAAGAGATTTCATATCTCTTACCGTTTCCGAGATCCCAGCGAATTTCAAACACTCGGTATAAGATGTTGGTACTAACTCACTTGATGGTAGCTTTATCTCTAACAAGATATTTCTTGATGGAAATGAAATTTGGTTAATGCTTCAGAAGATTGAATCTCTTTAGTGACACCGATTGCGGCTAGATCTTATTTTATTGTTCTATCAATCAGTTTCCATTGAGCAGCATAAGAATTGTTATTTGGCATTACTTTCTACGTACTTTCTCTCGACAAGCTCTGCTCGGAGAGAAGAGCTTATGATTTATTTCTTTACTGATGAAAGACCATTGACATCTTGAAGTGACATTTGACTTGTATTGCTTCTGTAACTGGACAGAAATTTTTTTTGATTAAGAAAAAAATGGGCTTTATTTAATAAATCATCAGTGCAGACCCTGGGATGTGTGGAAATCAAAAATTATTGTACACAACATTGAATTCATTAGCATTTGTACCTTACGAACGTCGTCATTGTAAAGAATAACGATTAAAAAAGCAAAAACCACCATAAAGAATATCACCATATTAAAACACTGGATACATGGAATCTAATATGAGACGTCACTGGAACTCCTTTGTTTGTAAAACGGTGATGTAGTCGTTAAAAAGCTAGATACCCGTGAGCCAATCAAATTGGCTATATCGGCCGTCGTATTTCCATGTTATGTGTCCATATACTTTAACTTGAACATCCTCAATATTTCTATTGACTTTCCCCATTCGTGTGCTTTCAAAAAAAATTTACCACATTTTGAGAAAGAAGAGATATAGATCGATAGATATGTAGACTAATAGGTTGGCAAATATACAATAATCTGTAATCAACACATCTAAAAAAATAAAAAGTAAACGTTTCAAGACGTGTGGGATTTGAAATACTTTGATGCTTTATGACTTCCTTATCATATATGGGAAAGACCTTGTTTGATAATGTTTTTATTTTATTTTATGAAAGCAGCTTACTTCTAAGCCAAACGTTTTCCATAATTTAGAGTCCACCTTTCCTGTGCGATCAATCCAATCCACAGCTTTGCTGATGACAGTACTCTACATACAGGAATTCAGAGTGAAAAGATGATCTCCTCCAGAGAGCTGGAGAAAAGAAAACTAGCAGCGGCTTCCTCTCTGACGAGAGATCTGGAGGTTATCGCTGCTTGGGAGGCAACAATCTTGTACAGTTAAATACTTCCAAAACCCAGTACATAGCGTTCCTTAGGTTTCCATGGATGGCCAAGCTTTACCAATTCTCGATGACGTTCGGAGGAAGGCAGCCCGACTGTTCGATGACTCTTCTCTTGCGGACAGTCTCGGGACCCTTTCGCACCTGCCAAACAGACCCGCCTGCTTTCGGCTTCCGATTCTAACCGTGTCGAACTTCGTATATCCAGAATTGGCCGATACGACCGCTCCTTTGTCCTTAGGGTATCGAGATTGTGGAATAATCTACATGAGGAGGCATGTCCCATTTCTACTAACCTTAGGCAGATCAAAAATTGCAAACAATGCTGTACATATTTTTTGAGTTCCCGGAGTCGAAACGGTCAAGCGTTTTTTGACACCAATTAACCCTGGCTGCTTTCTGCGCTTCAGTCAACAGGTGGGGTATTCAACGAGAATCTAATTTTCTTACTCCTAATTCTTCATGTAAAATTTTTTGAATTGAGGTCTTTGAGATCGTCAAGGACGCATCAATCTCGCGACATGTCACATGTCTATCATCAATGATGAGTTTGCGCACAGCATCGACGTTTCCTGGGTGACTGCCGTTTTTAGTGCACCCACCCTGGGATCGTCGCTAAGACTCACCCTTCCACGTTTGAATTCTCCATAGCAACGGAAAATTGTCGACTGATGTGGCGCTTCGTTGCCGAAAACAGACAGTAACTCAGCAAGGCATTCTTGTTGCGATAATTGTCTCTGAAGGTTGTAAGAAATTATGGCGCGAAAATGTTCTCGGTTGAGTTCCATTTTTCTAATGACTTGTTGACACTTAAAAATTGACTGTAGTGAGAACACTGCACGCTTTGTTGTGAAACTTTGAATTTAAGTTTACTAAAGAGTGAGGTTAAGATTCAGTACTGACGTACGATCCGCGCGGCCTACTATATTTCTATATGCAAAACTTAAAAGACATCCCTCGTAGCATAACCAATGATGTAAAAACTGGGATGCTTTAACCCCTACATTAGAGGTATCAAGAATATTTCTATCTTACTGACTTTTGCATTTTTGATTCAGTTTTACCCGCACACCCGTAAAAAATCTTTTAAAGAAGAATTGATTTGATTTTTTAAGTTAAACTCCATGTAAAATACGCAATTCCGTTCCACCATTGATTAACGTCTCCTTTGGAGTATCTTAATTAATCAATGATTCTACTTTAAAAATACGCTGTATGTAGTAGCTGTCAGTAGCGTACAAATTCACAACACTTTGTATCTCGGTAATGGAAAATTTTAACAGATTCTTATAATATTTTGTATATTCTTCGACACATCTTTTTGTTCCAAGAATATTGACATTGCTTTTCTTATCTTCCTGTTGCGATACATCGTGCACCGTCTACAGGACATCCTATCTCATAATCCATTACCAGTTCAACTTTCTCACACAATTATTGGCACTGGTATCCTGGCCGTATATTCTAATGATGATAATACAATCCTAGTCATGCAGTCATCAATTACTAGTGTCGCAGAAAGCTCATGATCCAATCAATCAGACGTTCAATGCTGTTTGTTGTTTTATCCTATTTGGAACTCATTAGCGTAACTCCGTGATCGAACGTTGGTCATGTTGTCGATAGGCAGATGCAGCTTGTTGAATATATCAGGGGTTGAGGCGTTACTTGTCGTAAATGCAGTGAACTTAAAATTTTGGTTCTTAGGGAAATATGTTGACAACGTTCTTTATTTTCGTTGTCAAGTGCTATTTGCGCTGCGAAAGTTTTCTATTGACAATTTTTTTTTAAACGAAGCAGCCGGCATCTCGATACCGAGGGACCAAGTTGCGGTCGTATCGGCCAGTTCTAGATGTACGAAGTTCGACGCTGTTGGAATGGGAGGTCAAAGTCAGGCGGGTCTATCTGGCAGGCTCATCGCGCGACGGCATCATACAGGAGCGCCGACGACACGCAGATACAAAAGGGTACTGAGACTGCTGTCTGCTAGAAAAGAGTCATTGACAACCCTCCTCCAAGCAGCATCGGGCATAGATAATGTAGTCGGGGCGGTGGCTCGCCAAACATGTAATCAGTATTCGAGGCTAAGTCTTATCTGGAGCTTGTACATGGAGAGGTAATGTGGAGATAACTACTTCTTAGTCCTAAAAAAATAGCTTTTTCCAGCTCCTGCCAATATTAACGAGAAGTGTTCGAGGGGAACTTCAACCATACCGTTCTCTGAAATCCCTAATCGGGACATCCTTCTGCTAATACACCGCTTACCCAAAATTTCACCCTGCATCATCAAATGTAATAATATGTATTTGTGTGCACGGGAATATAAACCTACTGTAATTTTCTTTATTCAATGACATTTCCTGCTTTATTTGGCAATTATTTTAGTACCACAGGATTCTCAATTTTACTGATTCATAAAATTAGGATCCTGCAGTAACTACACATTTCAAAAGACTTTATCTGTTCTATACATAATGCGATCGAAATCCACGCTTCTTCTCCATATCAAATTAGTTTGAAGACATTTGAACATCTGTGTTCGAAAATTCAGGTTAAGACCTATTTAGCAGACGCTGTATCCTGTTGAAGGTGATTTTTCTATTGTAATCTCCATTTCCTTTACTTTCATTCGATTCGTTGATGAATCTTGGTCAGCCTTGATATCCCAACTGTTTGTTGATTATTTATTTTTCCTTTTGATGACGTTAAGATATATACTTAGGTAAATGGCAGTAAAGTTCATTTCTTATTTTTTTTTTGAGGCCAATACATTTCGTTTATGATTACAATTACAAAATATATCACATAGATCACGTTATTTAACGAAAATAGTTATTTTTACCTACTTTGTTAAATATCTAAAATTCTTTACATTTCCTAAGCATAAAAGCAGTGAATCAAGTTATTAAAGTAGACAATCAGTGGTTTTGAAACTATACTGCTTGTATACTCTGTGTGGTACAATTATTGCCTTCGTACCCTTTATAATCTATTATGTCGTTTACTGATTTAGTTTTTATGTGATAATTCTTTTATTTGTGGATAAGTATTTATCGTTATAAATTTGCTCCGAAAGAGTAATTTTAAAAACATTCTCTAATTAACTTGGCATATAAGAAAACATGCTGTTTTTAGTTTATTTAAATAATAATTTTTGTTGAATCTAATTATTAAATTGAATATGAATACGTTGAAAAGATTCGCTTATGAGCTATTTATCTGAACTTTAATATGAATATATTATATTAAAATAAAATAAGATACTCAATTACTGCATTTTTACTTGCAGAGTATAAAGGCGTTAAATCATATTTCACTTATTTTACGCCTGGATAACAGTTATGATCCGAAATCGAATTTAAATGACCCTCTATAAAGTCATGTCAAGTTTTCTGTTGTGATAATACTACAATTACAGGCGGCCTTCATGGCCTCCTTGATTTTCATATTATTTTCTCTCCTTCATAAAGGCTACGAATTTCTAGATGTCTACTGTTCCGTTATTGTGAAGTTATGTTTTCTTTATAAATTGTAGGACATTTCGGGCTGATAAAACAGATGATATAAATCAAAAGCATGAACTTAGTGCAAGAAAATCCACAACTGGTTTTTTTTCAGACGTCGGTTTTTACATTTTACTACCTTTTACCGAAGTACGACAGTGTATTTATTTGGTTTTTAGTATTTTTTTAACTTGGATCATAATTTTATTTACATACAGAAGATGGCAGCGCTTCGTCGAACTGGTAAGTATAGTCAACGCCAAACAAAGTGGCGTGCACGTCATCAAGGTGGGTGTGTTGAAAAATTTACATTGTTGCCAAACTTTTTGTAAAATAATAAAATTTATTATTTACATATCTAGGTTTATAAGCAATATTAACCTCAAATGAGAACAAAAATAATAGTATAATAAAATTATAGATCTGTACTTGCATAATCATTAAGTATGACAATTATTGATCAGATGACACTATGAAACTACCATATTTAATTGATAGCTTAAAGGTACTGAATAAAAATCCAAATGGGGTCCTCCAAATTTTATGCATGGTATTTATTTTACAGAATTCATACAGAAAAATGCATTCTAAAATTAGGTAAACTACTGGTGTAAGCTTTTTCTGTACAATAAAGTTAGTCGGAGTTTCTTTCTTCAGCGCTGTCTGAATCTGAATCTTCATCATTCTCAAAGTTGATTAATAAAGGTTCGATGTCTGGTCGATCAAAAATTCGTTCTCTTTCATACCATTTAAAAATTTCTTGCTCAGTATGTCGAACACTATTTTTCCACATGTCTGGGGTAACCGTTTGTAGAGCCTCGTTCCACATATCCAAACAGTCTTTTTCACTGTTACCATCTCTACCAATATGTCTGTTATAGTAACCTTTTGCTATGCCCCAAATTAACTCAATAGGGTTAAATATACAATGGTAAGGAGGCAGACGAAGAACTTTGTGCCCATGTTGTTCCGCCAATTCATCAATCACGTATATTTTAGGTGGTTTGTTTCTAAAAAAGCAGTTATTTTAAGAATAGGAGTAAACAAAAGAAATATAAACTTTCGACCAAAATATATATAATTAAGAAGCATTATGTACCGAGCAACAATACTCAATAGCTCTGTTTTAAACATTGTGTTTAAAAATGGTATGTTTTGATTTGTCAACCAGTCTTGGATATTTTTTTTTGTCCATGCATTGTTGGGCACTTTGTTCAATATCATGCTGTGATAAGGGGCGTTATCCAGTATAATCATAGATGGACTCTCCAATTTTTCTAATAACTGATGTTGAAACCATTTCAAAAAATTGTCCTGGTTCATCTCTCCATGGTAATCGCTCAATTTTGTTTTCGAAGAAAATATCGCTTCACTACCCTCAATAAACCCATTTTCATTTCCAGCATGTAATATAATGTATCCAAAATATATTAGTTTTAAATTTTATAGTGCAAATTGTGTAAAAGTACATACCTTTTACCATCTGTTTTAAAAGCTTTCACGCTTTTTTGGTTTCCATTTTGCCAAGAGCGACCTATGGTCCCATTTTGAAATATCCAAGTTTCATCGAGGAAGACAAACTGGTATAAGGCCTCAACCTTGGCTTGATTGTATTGCCTTAGAAATTCCACCCTTTTCAAAGCTATACTTGGTAGTTCCATGAGCCCTCGTCGCGGATTGTCCTTAAGCCACTTAAATCCAAGATCTCTAAGCAACCGCCTTAAAGACGTGGCACTACCATCAAATAATGCCATATCTCTTAATCGAGACCATAAAGTTTGTATCGTAACTTGTTCTTCTGAAACCATGTGTAATATGACATTATAATTTAGTTAACAAATTAATGCAAATTTCTGATAAGTTATTATAAGATCTTACTTTTGTGATACATATTATAGATCACTTCTCGAATGGCACTTGTATCCAATGTCGCTGTGTTGGTTACACGTTTAATATAACTCCGCTTTTTCTTAGGCGATTCTAAATTTGCATCACTTTTCACACCCTCGGAAATACGACTAACTGTCCTTAAACTAATTTTTAAAGCAGCAGCAACACGCTACAAAAAATGAAATAAAATTTCACTATTATTAATATACATTACATATAATTATTAGTAACCTACCTCTTGAACAGCATTTAAAGGCAACAAAGGCCCGTTGTTGTCCCTTTCTTGCTCAAAGTAGTGCATTAACGAGGCCACGAGTTCCTTACACCGACTATTTAACTGTTTGGGCATCTTTATATACCAAAATTGCCTTTATCTACTCGTAAAATGAATAATTTTGTTTTGAAACAAACAGTTGTTGATTTACAGTATGCGGGGCCAAAGGATTTATAAAGATTTGAAATGCCACAAATTGATTCAGTGTCAAAATTAATACAAATGTCAGTTCCCAGTTTAAATAAGTTTCAAGGTGACAATGTGTCAACGCTGCGAAATCGGTTTAGTGCGTTTACATGTCGATAAGTGATTGGAGCGTTTGCAAAACATTTTATTTCGCATAATGCGTCTAAATTTATCAGAAAGCAACTTATGTGATATTTTAATAACAATGTTTATATGACTATTAACCATAATAAGAGAGTAATGACCATTTTACAATTTATATATCACATTAATATGAAACTGCAATAGAGCAATTGTTTGTGATAGAAACCTAGGCATTAGGTCGGGGAATTTTTATCGTGATGACGTGCACGCCACTTTGTTTGGCGTTGACTATATATGCATATAATCGTTGTAGTACTTTTACTATGTTTTTGGGGCGTCGAGTAATACGTCTTTCAAAACTACTGATTATACGGAGAAAAATTTGAAGTAGAAGTTATAAAGTAATGTGACAAGACATGCAATCGAATAAACACAATATCCGCTGTTTCTAACAATAACTTAATGATGCAGATGATAAATTAAATGGCACATTTACAGAAAGTAGGTAAATTAAATGCACATAATAGAAAAAATAAGAAAATGTATACAGTTATCTATAGAGCGAGGGAACTGATTAAGCTAACATGCCAAAACATTTTTTATATCGACGAGCTGTGCTGTGATATCGAGGCATTAGCGGGATCCACTGTTTTAGTTTCTTTTTGAATATCTTTTTTGATTTTATGCTTTCAGTATTAAATTCAAGGTGCTATATATAGTTAAATGGAAGGAATTACAACGTTGTTAGGTTTTATCCGTGTGCTTTACTGATGAGAGAGATTTTCGTGTTAGTGGGTTTGTTGGAATTGGAGGAGCGCGAGTAGTAGGTTGAACGAATATCCAAAATTTTTGATTCATAATATTGTTGATCGTCGTGGTATGTATAATTTTTGCTATTGATTACTTTTAGGATCTGTTTTTGTAAAACCTAAAGCCTTGATTTCGCCCCATGCTATTATACCATAAGTTAGATGCGGATATATAGCCTGATAGACTAAGCTCATCACTATTAAGACTAATGTAACACCTAAAACTTATCCTGTGGTTTCATGTTGATAGGACTGGCCGCCAGCTTAAGCCACATGTGTTCTCAGATGTTTTACCTCGCCGTCTCAAGACTTTTGTGTCATACTGTTTCCTTACAAGACATACAACATGGTAGGTGTCCAAGTACTATTTCTAGATTTTCATATCCATGAACAGTACATGTGTAACATTGTGAGTCGAAGAGTGCGTAACAGCCGGCCATTACTCGTAACATACTGAATACTAATGAAGAAAAGAAATAATAAATGAACTGTCAGCTGGAATTCGGACAAAATATAGGACTGCGATGCAAACAAACCATGAAATCAAAAAACTTGATGAGAAAATGACGGGGTCAGTTTTTACTTGGAAAATATGCCACTGTATACGCTTTCTTCATAACCACGTGGCACAAAACGTACTTTCTGTTGGAATGCCCTCTATATTTCAACATATTCTGAAAGGCTTTTTCAATGGAATTCTTTTTTCAATTTTTCACTCCTAAACTGGCTATTTATAAACGCAAAACATGTTTTTTCTAAAACAATTCAAATTGTGTATTTCTGCGGTTTTGGGTTACCTTTGTCATAAATTTCATCTTGATATAAATTTTGTTGTAACTGAAATGACCGAATTATATTATTCTCAGTTTCTCAAAAAACTACAATCCAAAATTAATAAACCTAGCATGGTTCTTGGAAATGGAGACTTTTTAGTGGAACCTACCATTAAAGATTCTCCCTTTGCGCGAATCATGCGGTATTTATTTTGAATTGTAGTTTCTGTAAAATAGCAAGAAACCCTTTTAAATCGTTTATGCGTGGGTAGTATAATGCCAGGCGGACTATCGAATATGCTATCGAAAAAATTGTTGCAGAACGTATGCATTACGTGACAATCTTCTAGATTGCCTTTCATACTGACAAGCTATCAGCAGTTTTCTCTCTTCCGCGGCGAAGAAAGAAAACGCGAAAATTCGCGTATAGATACGCACACTCTCCACTTCCGGCGATGACCCTGTTAGTGAAACGAGCATCAAAGTGGGCCATGGGGTCGACCTAGCCATTGAAACAGCCGAACGTCGGCCGCGGCGGCCTTCAGCGCCACGCCGGCACAGCCGGCTAGATTGGAGGCTGGCTATACTTTGATTCGACCAGAGTTTATATACTATGAATAGCTGGGGCGCTGGTAGAAACATATTTTAAGACGGGTCGTTCTCTAATTCGAGTTCCACTTGCAATCGAAATCTCGTGATAGTTAGAATAGGCCATCTGGAAGACTTCGGTATAAAAGACGTTCTATCTAGCTTTTGAAACAAAATCGATAAAAACTAAAGATTTCTGAAACTGAATAAACGTATGCCGAATTTAGAACTCGTGTTGAATCTTCGGTTCAGAATTTAGTGGTCGCATCAAGATAACCTTCTTCAAGTTCGCACCATCACATGCTTGATTATTACTTTGTACAAAGCTTCACAATAAAAATTCTTAAAGGACCCGGTGACGTGCGGGGTTATTTTAACCCTTGTGAGAGTTCCTGAGCTCACAGGAACTCAGGACCTGCTTTTGAAGGGGTCCCAGTTCAGAGTGAAACCCGGGGCTTTACTTTGCCGTTGTGAAAAACTGAAGGACGGAGGGTGTTGAATTTCGTTGGTTTTTCAACGTTTGTGGGCCCTATACTGACTGAGCCTTGGGCACCTGTCTCCTGTGCCCACAAGGTGAGAACTGAATGTGTTACGTTTCATTTTAACAATGTTTCCCTTAGCTTTTGACGATTCTGATGTTTGACATATTTTCTGCACGTGGATCGACGAAACTCCAGAACTGGATTTCGAAAGCCGAGAATGAATACGCAAACCGTTACTGTTTGTAGCCGGTCTTTTTTAGACTTGGCGGCGAAGAGGTCGCATTTAGCTGCTAATAGATTGCGTTAGGTAGGTTGATTGTGAACTCTCCAAGCAATTCTGGGCAAATTGTCCTTGTATATATATTTGAGTAAACTTTTTTACTCTGGTATTTTTGTTGTTAGCCTGCTATGAAAATCCTTGTTCTCTGTTGTAAGGCCGCAGAGCAGAATGGATACCACTAAAAAAAGTACTGTCGATTTGGTAAAAATTGAAGTTATAGACTTTGAATATGCTGAAGAAGCACGTGGGATAGCTAGTGGTGAGAAGTTCATAAGCTGTCGACAAAAAATTACGTTACACCCCCCGTCACTTCTTACGTTCCCTCATTCACCAATTTTTTACCCCTAAAGGTATTTTCAAAAATAATCCATAGTCTCAAAACGTCGAAAAACAGAAGTTTATGAAACTTTTTTGTTTTTGTCTTGGGCTGGGCTGCGATTAGACCTATATTTAAAATCTACAAAGCTTTTTTTTCCTTGGCATTGTATGAAAATATCAGCAAAATTCGAGCAGTACTTACAGCCAGGACAAAAATTAGCGGACCAACTGACAGACAGACCGATGGAAATGAGGACATGATCTTTCGTGATTCCAATACTTCCTCGCCAGTGGCATGGCAAGTAAAAAGCTATCCACGGCGGTCACAAGCACTTGGACTATCTGACCGTCCAGCTCTGGCTTGCCTTATGTGAGGGGAAACTGACCTAACATTAGGTCTTCCTACTAATTTCTTCACTACGTTGTCCATGCAGTGATTCTACTGTTTGTATTCCGTATACGTTTATCTAACTTCCCACGCGCATTGCAGCAGTCAGGATATTAAATTCCAGGTTCCGGATAGCTTTGGTACAGATAAATGCGATTTTGATCGATTTCTAGTTTAGCAACTGCTCACGTACTCTTCGCCCTTCCGTTTGGCCTTTACGTTCTTTGATTCGCATCGCACGTGTACGTTTTCTTTGATCGTACTTTGAACAACTTCAATGGAGCTACAGCATCTTAGAAGCCATTCTACCTATACAGCGATTTATTCACTTGCATCATCTCAGTCTGTTATGTAAGTCAACATATTTCCAATTGGAATGGTTCCAACGAGACCAACTTTTTATACTGAAGCGGCCGCTCAGGCAGAAGCCTAAATTCCAGGGCACCGGAACTGACAAAAACTTTGTTAATCCGATTTTTGGACTTTCTAAGGTTAGTGGAACTGGGAAAAGCCTCACCAGGTAGATTGTTCCACAACCAGTTCTGGATGTACAAAGTTCGACACGTTTAGGATGAGAGGTCGGAGTCAGGCGAGTGTGCCTGGCAGGCACATCGCGCGGCGGCATCATGGAGCGGAGCTCTGAGGAGCAACGCCTGTTGGCGTAGGCGTAGAAGACAGGGTCCCGAGAATGTAAGTTAAAAAGCAGTCATCGATCAGTCAGATAATGTAGTTGGGTCCGCAGCACCCCTATACATGTGAGCAGTACTCGGAGCTTCCCACATTTTGTGCCTAATTTTCACATCGTGCTGATCTTTTAATTGTAAACTGCCGCGATATATTTGTTTCTGGACTCGACCTCGGCTTGTCTGTTCTCTACAGTGTGGTTTTGTAAGAAGGTTCTGTGTGCCTTGATTTTCTGCCGACGAGATGTGTCTCTGCTGGCCACCAGCTGGATGAGTCCTTGGGTAATAGCGACTGCTTCAACAACATGAAATGCTCCATTAATCGTGTTTGAATCCAACCATAGCTCATTATGGGCACTGAAATCAGCGAGGAAAACTACCTAAGAAGCAGCATGACTGATGTTCAGGAAGGAGATCCATCTTGACATAGAGGTATTCCTGTTAGGGAGAGCGATAAAGACAACAACTAAATTTAAGGGGCGGTTTGGAGTTGAGGTGGAGTCACAGAATGTCCTTCCGGCCTGATTCCAAAGAAACGTCTCTGGAACATAAAAGGCTGCTGGGGACAAAAGCCACAACTCCGCCATTCTTCCTCGGATTCCGGTGCTCTTCGTAACTTGGAAAGTCAAGATGGTTAATCGGGAATAATTTGACAGCCAAGAAAAACGTGGCGGAACGATTAGACTGCACATAGTCGTGAACAGCATCAGTGTTGCTGTTAATCCCGCAGATGTTCGTGAAAGCGACTTTAATATATTTGTAATTATTAACATGATCTCTCTGTAAGCAACAATTCTGTATTCTGCTGCATTTCTCCATCGCAAGCTTTCATATTGTTGCCGCAAAAATCCAAGCCTGAATGATGCGAGCTCCCATTTAAAATATCTTTCAATTACAAGTGGTAACCGCGTTGCTTCTACGCGGTTATCTATTAGTACACTTGCGTCCACGGTACTTTACTGGTTCAGTTATACTTTCCATTTCAGACTTACCAGCCACTAATGAATAAATACTGTACTTTTAAAACACGCGATTTTATGCTGTATCAGACACATTTGTTCAGCCTTCTGGGCACAGTATGTATGTTGCGGTCAAATTAGACAAATGTCGAATCAAATTGAGTGGAATAACTCGAGAGTGTATTGAATTCAGCAACAAGGTTCATTCATGGTATTTTCAGCTGAGTTCCCTAAAGAGCAGGGAGATGATGTTTATTATCTTCTGGATTATTTTATTTCAGAGGTGAGAAAAATCGTTATAAAGGGAACATGATTATGATTTGAACCTTGAATCTTAAGATATCCACGGGTATTTAGGCCTTCGTGGTGGTTCAGGTATAAAAAATAATACTTCTCTCTCTTTATCGAATGCTGGGGATGCAACGCGTGACAACTGCAAATCCATGAGTTAGTGATCTTCCAACTGATCTTTTAGCAGCTCTCCTTCAGAAGGGCTGTGGCATGTTTAAACTTCTACTGTTCCATGTCAGCATCAGTGCTCCCCTATTGTGAGGCTACGTTTTTGCATTATTAATTGTAGTATATATAACATAACCTCAAAATAGAGCCCTGATTCGGAAGATTAGAAAGCTATGAAAATCAAGGAGGCCATAAAGGCCTCCTACAATATTAGGAACGACTGACGATACGGCCCTTAGTGCGTTCGAGACGCTTTTATTTCAATCAAAATCTTTCGTTTTAAAATGAATCCAAATTAGGGGTTAAGAGAAGAACGTTACTCATGTCGAAATATTCACTTTTACTTCCTATGCCAGTGGTGAGGAAGTATTGTAATCGCGAAAAAGCATTCTACCCAATTCTATCAGTCTGTCTGTCTGTCCGTCTGCCTTCCCTTGACCCTGCTATAATTCGGAAAGTACCTGTCGCACGTTGATAAAATTCTCACACAGTCTAGCTACTATGCCAAGGACAAAAAAGCTTTTTAGTTTTTGATAATCGGTCCAGGAACAGCGAAACTACGGGTAAAAAAGGAAAAGTAAAATTCTATCACTCTTCGTTTTTTGACGTTTCAGAGGCTTCTGATCATTTTCAGAAAAAAAATGTGGCGATTAAAAATTGGGAATAGGGAGTTGTGAGGGGTGGACCAGAGTACATATCAATTTTTTATCGTTGGTGTACTTATATGCCTTCATGCGGTGATTCTACGCACCAATTTGATATATTGCATTCATCAGTACATTTATCAATAAAACTTAAAATGATGGAGAAGTATTCCCAACAGTCGCGTGTCGATAATAAGTACTTCGCTGTCCGGCCGATACATGTGTGTCCCAGTCCGTCACCGCTGATCGACGGCTGCGGATCTCGACCGTAGATCGTCATTCACACAAAATTTGAGCTCGCAGGAATCTTTCTCAACTGAACCTGACTAATCCTAAAGAGCCCTAAAATTGTACAACAAAGCAGGTTAATTTGCAAATTTTAAGTGTACGAGCCTGTTTGATTGTCTTCATCCATTACATTATTCTTTCTCAAAGTGATTTAATTGAGTGGACCATAATAGTTTTGTGAACTTATCGCAGCGTACTTGCGTTGGACCTGATTTGACCGTACTATGAGGCAAACCATACAAACAGGTCTCCGAGAAATCAATTTTAGAAACAGTTATCAACGCCGGCAAAATGTTTGCGGAAGAGTGTAACGAGGATTGGATGATTCGTTTTTTATTAGTGCAACATATGTTCGTATCAGGCATCCGCGCAACATAAGGTAGAGCTGCATACTTCGCTACCGGAGTCGTAATATTCGCTTTATGATATTTTCAGTTTCAAAGGAAACTGAATCATGATTATGCCCGAATACTTACATATTCTGAGTGAGAATGCAAACATACGAGGCCTGTAAGTTAAGTGACGAGGCCGGCAACGTAGCGCTCGATCTGTCAACACTGGAATGCGCCGAGGAGACAGTACAAGTTTGAACTCGATTGAGTCACTTGGCTTTCCGTAGCGATTTTTTTTCTGAAACAGTCTTCCCTATTGTATTCTAAAAATTAGGACTTTCGAGCAACGGTGCTTTGGTTCAGACATAGGCGCAATTTGACTCACACCATCGTTCATTAAATCACGATTAACTGGGTATTGCATCACGATAATGATTATTGTCATACAACAATATCAATAAACGAGTTCTTAGCCTGTAGAAACATTTCTGTTTGCTCTTTAGCCTCCTTATTCGTCTGACTAGAGTCCTTGTGACTCACGAAGTTAAGAAATCACCTCAAGGGAACTCATTTTGGAGCAGTTGAAAACATTTAAACGGCTGTAACTGACCACCTGAAGTGTATTTCAGAATCGGAGTTCCAGCACTGCTATGAGGAGTGAGCAATGTAAAATTGTAATTATATTTTAATTAATAAATTAAAAAATCAGTCTCATCCCATAATTTACAGACCTGGTATGTTCATATGATGCACATTTTGACAACGTAATACATTACGGCATACTTTGGTACCGAGTCGTTATATTCATTTTGTATTTTCAGTTTTGGAACGAAACTGAATCATAGCGGTACGTGTACATGCCAGTCGTTGACCATATGCACGAGGTGTCACGCTATACATTCACTACCCGCTCTTAACTTTTCACCATAGCCTTTTAGGAAAAAAGTTATATCCAAAAGTTGTAGGGTAAAATAAAAAATTTATCAAGCACGGACTCAGAAAAGTGCTAAAGCATAAAGTAGTATTTTTTAAATGGAACACCCTGTATATTTGTTGCTGATTCTAAAGAAATGAGGTTTATTATTTTCATTAGGTACTGTAGTCAAATACTTATCTTGTCATTTAATCATTTGTACACTTGAATAAATGCGATTTTGAAGAAAATAATGAAAATATATTAAATATGACAGACCATACATATACTAGCAGTCATAAAGAGCGTCTATCATTTTCACTCAAATATCATTCAATAAAATAGAACTGTATCTACTAAAGATATTACATGCAAAATTTTATATCAGACAATTCAACTTTTGTGTGAAACATTGTTTTATAAACGGTCATATAACAAAGTTAGGGTTAATGTAGCACCAAAGTTGAACAGATGCAAAAGTAGACCATGCTTACAACTTTAAACATTCAAATAAGGTGTCAAGTACGTTCAAACTTTGAACTTACAATAATTTATTAGATAAATGTCAAAGCAAAAATCGATGATAGAAGTCGTTTACATTTATCCACAGGGCTTTTTCAACTCGCGGCTCTGAAAATTTCAGATCTCTAATACAGGTGTATGAAATAGTTGCAGGACGTTTTGTGGATTCACACTCCCTTACTCGGCCATGAAATCTGCATGAGATTCGGGTATTCCATTTTCCAGAGATGGTTGAAGCTGTAACACAAAATAACTTTGGAGCGACGCCTGGATACACCTGTCACTTCATTCGCATATACAAAGTTGTACATATATTATCACCTGCTGAATTTTTACTGTCACAAGTTATCCCGAACTACACCCTTGCATGGAAATCGCATAGTTGCCAAACGTGAGGTAGAGCCACATACCCAAGTTGTAGTAGTATTCATTATACATTTTCAGTTTCAAAAGAAACTGCTGTACGTATTCAAATACATATACTGGGATGGGTCACTTGGCCTAGAAATTCTTGTTTACTTGCGTTTGTGTTTCACTGCTTCTTTTAGCTGCATTCATGTATGTATCCTAGTAGTGATTCAAGAATGTGGTCGATGAACCTTTTTCATTCTAGTTAAACATGAAAGCAATATTTATCACGCTTACCTCAGTCAGTAACAACTAAGGGCCGTGTCATCAGTCGTCCTTACGATTGTAGGACGTTCTTATGGCCTCCTTGATTTTGATAGTATTTTCTCTCCTTTAGAAAGACTTGGGTATTTCTAGATGTGTGCTGTTCTAGGTCAACGTCAGCGCTCTCCTATTGTGAGGTTATGTTTTTTTTTCAGGTTGATAGAAAAGATGACGAAAATCAAAACCATGAACAACTTGACGCAAATTTTCGTAACATAACCTCAATATAGAGCGATGACGCGGAACAGTAGAAATCTAGAAATATCCTTGATTCCTGAAGGACAAGTGGAAATCAAAAACGCCATAAAGATTTTCTACCATTGTAGGAACGACTGACTGCTAGCTTAATTTTTGAAAATTGGGGTTGATAATGATAAAATATCCCTACTAATATCATGAATGAGAGTGTGGATATTTGTTAATCAATCATACCAAAACGGATCAACGAATCTGAAGGAAATTTGGTACAGAGAGGTTATAGTCTGGAATAGCACCTGGCTACTTGTACTGAATGTATTTATCTTACTGTAAATAACAAGTGAAAAAATTTTCGGCCTTATCAGTTGGACATTCCGGTTTTTATACTGCTTTTTTTTTAATTCACTAACGTTCTAAAAATGAATATTTCAGCCGCAGTAAAGAATCAACGTTGGCGGATTTTGGTTCTTGACATTCCTTACGATCGGTTACGATGCCTAGAGTACGAAGACCTGTACGATTTCGTCAACTTAGTGAGTTTGATAGGGGCCGTATAGTGGGACTTCGGGAAGCTGGACCTTCTTTTCGGGCAATCGCAGTTAGAGTGCAAAGAAGTGTAGACACTGTGGTTAGGTGTTGTCAGGCAGCTTAAGGGACCGTTTCTCCACTACCAGGTCCATTGCAAATGAATGGTGTGCAGAACACGGAAGACCTATTAGCATGCGAAGTGTTTACCGACGAATGAGAAGTTTTGGCTTGTTTTCATACCGGCCACACTGAGTCCTCCATTTAACTCGAGAACACCGACGTAATCGCCTTGAGTGGTTCAGACAACGGTCACTGTGGGATCAGGAATGGAACACTATTGTCTTTAGTGACGAGTCTCGATTTTGGTTAGGCATGCACGATGGTCGTGCCAGGGTTAGAAGGCGGCGTGGTGAAAGGAGGAATCCACAGTTTTTTGTTGAAAGACATGTTCATCACACTGTTGGAGTTATGGTTTGGGGTGCTATAGCTTGTGGTTCCAGGTCACCTTTAATCTTCATCAGAGGTAACATGAACGCACAGCGTTACATCCACGGAGTTCTAGAAGCCCATCTTTTACCCTATCTTGACGCCCTGGCAGATCCAACTCTCCAACAAGATAATGCCCGACCACATGATGCAAGAGTCACAATAGACTTCTTTCAACATAATGATGTCACATTGTTACCATGGCCACCAAGATCTCCCGACTTATCCCCAATTGAGCACGTGTGGGATATGATGGGTAGGAGATTGCTCAATTTGCAACGTTCTCCTCAGACTCTAGAAGCACTTCGAGACGAGTTGGTGGTTGCCTGGAATGAGATACCACAGGAGGACATTGACCACCTAATCAGAAGCATGCCTAGGCGCGTTGGAGAATGCGTAGCACATCAGGGTGCATCCACACATTATTAAAGGTCAAAGGGCTTTAAAGCAGTGCAATCATTTTGAAATTTTGATCATTTACTTATTATGCTTCATTAAGTACTTATACAAAATTTTATTAAAATAAAACCATTTAAACTGGGTGTTCGGATTTATATGTCACTTAGTATAGATTAGACCTTGGAGAGGGACAATGATACCTTCTGTTGCGAAAATAAGACTTGAACGGGTTGAAATATTAAATAAAAGTTACTATGAAATAACTAAGTTAGGGATACACATATGGGTTCTTTATTTTTGAAGCTTTTATATAATGTAAATGAGCTCTTACAAAGAAGTTTTGGAAAATCACACAAACATAGAATGCTTCAAATTAGACCAGCATAGAAGTAGGCATATGTTTAATTCTAGAAATAAAAAAAGACTAACAAATAATTGCAAAAATTATATCGTTAAGATGGGTTAGAAAGAGGTTGAATATTTCTATGCCGAACCTTTTAACTTTCGAAGTCTAGTTTATACCAAATTACTCCAGAAATTAGTTAACCTATGAACACTAATTTAGCAGGGAGGTACTTTATGAAGGGGACGTGTCAGCCCAGACTGGATTTTCCGACAAGGCTGAATTAAGGGGAAGGGGCTATCGACAGACATATACAAAAGAGTAAGTCTCGGAATCTCGAAAACCGCTATACCTATGAACATCGAATTTAGCACAAATGTAGCTTATGAACAGAACGGGTCTAGGAGGGCCATAGGCATTTACAAGTTTGTACGGATGTACTTGATTTTTCTACTGAAGGTAATATGGCATGGAGGTAGTCTTTAGACAGTAGATGTCATTGAAGAACGAATTTGGTGACAGTGCCGTATCAGGGGAGTTAAAGGATACTTCTAGTTTTGAGTCACCTGCCAGAGATTTCAAATTGGAATCACTCTTACGACAGAGTAGACTTAAACTGAGAATGTATTTTGTGACACGGGGGAGAGGGTTGTACGGCCTGTCACAATTTTATAAAGGGAAATAATATTCGTAACTTCATGAGGTGATTCCTTGTATCATTCTAAGCAAAAAAGTTCATTATAACTCATGTCCGAAAATCATTCCAGGAAAGTGCGTCGTAAATAATTAAATTTTCTCAAACGTTTGGCAACGCTGCAATGCAACCGCGAAACGAGCGGACGACGACCGCAACTGATTCATCGAATTGTTTACGTTTGTATGATATTTTTGTTGAAATTATGCATTGAATTATTGAATACTTTTATGAAATTTTTTGTGGCTAATGTTTTTTGTTCAATAACGCTTTTAGTACAGTACATTTACTCAAAAAGACCAATTCCCACGGTTATCAGTCACTTATTCGAAACGATGCGACGCACGGAAAAATAAAAAAAAAACAACATCCGTCAATCGCATAAAGTTGCAGTTATTAGTAATCACAACAACACGTGACGGTACATGCAGTGCAGGCCGAGTACGACGTTGCCAGTTGTGCGAGGGATTTTGTTTGTCTGGTTTTCTTCGGAAAATTGGATTTAATAAGCTAGAAAATTATTTTGTTAGAGACAGTTAATCAATAAATAGGTGTATTGATATATTTTATGCTATTAGGCAGATAAATTTAAATTATTAAGGTGCATAATTAATTTATTTCATGAACGAAAAGAAATAATTTCAGCATTTTTTTTTGTTCCTAAACTGTTTATTTTCGGACATAGGCTATAATGAACCTTTTTTTCTTAGAATAATACAAGGAATCACCTCTTAAAGTTATGAGTATTATTCACCTAACACCCTGTATATTCACGTTTTCTAACTGAAGACTAGGCAGATCGATGTTTCTACAGTGTTAAATTTGGTTAAATCCAATGTGTTATTTTCAAAATTTTAATTAATCATTTTAAGCGTTCGAAGACGCGGTTAACAGCTTGTAATAAATAATTAATTCTTATGTATAACGGAGTTGCAATGCACTCAAACTCAAAAACTGCGTGCAACGTTTAAGCAGAAAGTTTAGACCTTAGTTTTCACAACCTGAATTTTATTTTTATACCGAAGCAGCCGCGGCTGCTATGAGGATCACAAAGAAATTTTTTTAATCCGATTTTTGAACTGCCTTAGGTACATAGAACTGGGAAAAGTTTCCTCTAGCAGATTGTTTCACAATCTCGACACCCTCGGGACAAAGGAGCAGTCGTATCTGCCATTTCTGGATATTCGAGGTTCTAAACGGTTAGGATGGGCAGCTGAAGTCAGGCAGGTCTGCCTGGTACGCACAACGCGCGGCGGCATCATGAAGGAGAGTTCTGAGGAGCAAAGTCCGTTGATGTAGCGGTAGAGCAGAGCTAGATTTCTGTCGCCAGGCTCCCGAGACTGTCTGTTAGAGAAGAGTGATCGAGCAGTCGGATAGCCCTACTCTGGGCAGCATCGAGCAAAAATAATGTAGTCAGAGCTGCAGCACCCTAAACATGTGAGCAATACTCGAGGCTAGGTTTTATCTGGGCCTTGTTTAGAGTGAGGAGGTCATGCGGAGAAAAGTATTTCTTCTAAACAAATAACCTAGATTTTTGACAGAAGCTGCTTTTTGTCCGTCAAGGTACAGTACTGTGTTTTGGTAGCATTATACTGGACAATATCGTTGCACCCCAAGCAGGGATAACCTCCAGGTATCTCATCAGAGAGGAAGTCGCGGCTGGTCTTCTTCTTTCCAGCTTCAGAGATTACTTGTCGCCCTGAATTCCTGCATGTTATTTAGATAAACAGAAAAGTTACTTGCTTATTTGTTCAAAAATCTAGTAAACAAGATATCTTCAACCTTTTCTACCAGTCGTGATTATTAGTATTCAAGGACTGTCTTCGTGGCTACTTGAGTAAAGAAACCTGTCTCGTTAGAGGAAATTAGGTTATCTTGTTATATTCAGTCTTAGTTACTAAGTAATTGTGTAGCTGAGGAAAACTTAATAAGGGCAGCTAAAAGTTCCGACGATAATTAGTATTTATAACATGGGACACGTGTTAATTTCATTTGCTCAAAATTAATATAGGAGTTGAAGCAGATCACGCTATAATTTTCCTAAATTAAGGGCTAGTGTTATACAAACGTGATATTACACGAAAGTTAATAACGTACAAGCTACCGAAAATGTGGATTGGGTATAGCACAAAGGGGACGCTCGAAACTGCGGATGACTCCTGAATATATGGCGTCCTTATCAAGACTATGGAAGTCCATTATACATATGAGTTATCGTACAGTGGCTCTCATTTTATGACGAGACTTTAGCATTCTCGAGATGATCATCAAAGAAATGAAATAACTACCATTGTGACACAGGCGATGAGTTCAGTGGTTGCCAGTTCACAAAAAACCTTAATTCTCTCTCATGATGACCCATTATTACAAGGATTCTATGATTGATGTTTACCCATACACCTTCTTTAGTCTAATCATTGTGCGCAAGTAGCTGCCCATCACCACCTATGATTTGGCCAGCTGATCGTCATCCTCATCCCCTATGATGGAGATGGCTTATAGAATGTCAATGCTGATTTACTTGTGAGTACTTAGTATTCCGACCTCTTGACGAATCGACGTAATGGTGGAGCGACATTTATCTGGGTATAGCGCAGAACGTATAGGAGCTATGAGCTAGAGACGCAGGGGACTGACATCTAAAGATGATAATCAGCTTGGTAGGCGGCGATCATCCGATTTTTCACCAGTTGCGCAAAATATCTTTTTTTTAAAGATGACCACTACGTTTGCTTCTCGTTCACCTGTCTTCAATACTAGACCTATACCTCACTGATGAGTCGCTAATGAGTATGAAACGGCGCTGTATATGGTTGGTCATTATCTCACAGGCGGAAAGGAAACATTTCATCTTTACTTTGTTCCAAGGTCTGTATGAAACCGAGCAACGGAACCCGAAAATGATGTTTCTTGTTTTAGTTCTCTGCGTATATGACCAAGCTCAAGCTTCTGTTAGGTATTTACAGTACTAGAAATAATATGAAACATTACAACGACGACCTCATGTTTGAAAAGAATATAGGAAAACATACAAGCATAGGCGAATCAAAACGTTCAATAGACAAAGACAGAAAGAGGAAAATCCAAAATCAATTGGTGTATTTTTTAATTCACCGGTTGAGCAACCGGTGCCACCGGTGGACCAGACATCTGTCCTTTTAATTCAACCGGTTGCTGCCATCACCATACAAAGCTGTCAACAGTGTCAACCATAAGCATCAGTGGTGGAATTAACCGGTGAATTAAAGAATCCACCTATAATGAATTGAAAAAATGTGACATCAATACGTCCTCGATACGCTTAAGGTACGTTTCAACTTCAACAAGTTGCAGGTACATGTGGCAGGCGCATTCCAGGCTACTGCAACTTCGTGGGTAAGAGCTGCGTACATCCCCAGACAAAAGCGGGATTCGTCACTAAACACCACCTGATTCCATTCCCGGTCTCAAAAAGGCTTCTCAATAACCTACACGAGATTTAACATTTAACTAACACTGCAAATGTACGGAAACTGAATGCTTCTGTATCATGAAACGCTCCATGCAGCCGCCACAAAAACTTAACAGAAGAACCTTACTATCTTATCACTTGTTCATTGCAGGATAAATCAATATGTAAAAAATTCTTGAATTCGAATAAACATACGTAGATGTTTTGTTTGTCACTCAGTTTATTAATGGCGGCTATAGTTTGCAACATGTTGCAGAACGTGCTACGACGCATGTTGCGCGCGGCAGTCACATGAAACAATTTTTTCGGGGCAACATGTACAGTACCTGGATCTATCTATGGTATATAAATACCGGCACACGTTGCGGCAAATTTGTTGTAATCGAAACGTACCTTTACTCATTAAAGTAAAATGATAATGATGATTAGTTTCACTGCAGATTTGATTGAGTGAAGTGAAACTTCGACGGTTCCGTGTTGCCTGATTACAAAAAGCCCCTCTTCGAATAGAACATCAGTAATCCATTGTTAAAAGTTTTTATAACCCTGTTTCCGAACGTAATGGTAATTGAAAATTATACAAATTCAATGCACATATCAGTGCAGCTTATTATGACCACTAACTAAATTTGGTAAATCTTAGGAGTTGGGAACTAGGTCAGACTTGTATTTGATTTAAGGTTCAAAGTTAAATTGCTTTTTCGGCTGACCATAATATACAGAGCAATTGCGGTGGAGAAAGCACGGTGATTGTTTCGAATATGTATATCATTTTTGAAACTGTGCTGGAAAGCACATACGAACTTGCACCTTCTAGGACAATGTAACAATATCTTTTTGATTTTAAATTTAAAAATGAAATATTTGACAAAATCACCTTTCAAAATATTCATAGACTGGTTGAACAAACTTTTTATATTCATTGCAATACATGGGTGATTGAGATTTTTCTGTTTTAATGATTTCACAAATATCATAATTTTTTTAAGCTAACCCTGTCTCAGCGATTCATCATTTAAAACTGATTCCAAAACTGGGTAGTCAACGATGAATTTCGACACAAGGACAAGTGGAAAATATGTATGGAACGCTTTAACTGAGGAACTCAGCTATACCTTAAATTATACTGATCCGGCTTATGTCCCTACGAGGGATGTCTTTTAAGTTTTGCATATGGAAATAAATAGGTTTAAATGACTTTATTGTTTTTCGAAGTATTCTCCACAAAGATTAATACACATCTGCATGCGCTCTAACCAGTTTTCGAAGCACTTATTCCTCTCGTTTGCTGGCAGATCCAAAACGGCATTTTTGAATGCGTCAACTGCTTCTGCTGGTGACTGGAACCTTTGACCACGCAGTTTGTTTTTAATTTTCGGGAAAGTAAAGAAATCGTTAGGACTTAGATAGGGACTATATGGAGGATGGTCCAATAATTCCACGTTTTCATCCGTTAAATACTGCCTTGTTTTTTGGGCTGTGTGCGAGCTTGCATTCTCTTGGTGGAGGATGATTCTTCTTTCGGGGTTGATTTTTCGATGCTGGTGATGACTTCTGGCAAACAAATGGTGGTATACCAATCCGCAGTAACAGTTATTTACTCATTAAGAGGAATTGTTGCAATATGACCGGCTTTTGACACAAATGTCGCGACCATCTTTTTCGAAACACTTCGAGAACGAATGACTTTTGTTGGCTTTTCTTCACCTTGGAACACCCAAACAGCCGACTGTCGTTTATTTTCTGGTACATAACAGTAAATCCACGATTCACCACCACATTTTTTGAGTTTCCGGAATTGAAACGGTCAAGCGTTTTTTGACACCAATTAACCCTGGCTGCTTTCTGCTCTTCAGTCAACAACGAGAAACTAATTTTCTTACTCCTGATTCTTCATGTAAAATTTTTTGAATTGAGGTCTTTGAGATCTTCAAGGAAGCCTCAATCTCGCGATATGTCACATGTCTATTTTCAATGATGAGTTTGCGCACAGCATCGACGTTTTCCTGTGTGACTACCGTCTTTGGTGCACCCACCCTGGGATCGTCGCTAAGACTCACCCGTCCACGTTTGAATTCTTCATACCAACCCTAAATTGCCGACTGATGTTGCGCGTCATTTTCGAAAACAGACAGAAACTCAGCAAGGGATTCTTGTTGCGATAATTGTCTCTGAAAGTTGTAATAAATTATGGCGCGAAAATGTTCTCGGTTGAGTTCCATTTTTCTAATGACTTGATCACACTTAAAAATTCACAGCTGCTCGTATTGCTGTGAAACTTCGAATTTAAGTTTACTAAAGAGTGAGGTTAAGGTTCAGTACTGATGTTCGAACCGCGGGGCCTACTATGTTTCTATATGCAAAACTTAAAAGACATCCCTTGTATCATGCTTCTTAAGGGAAGAATCTCCTTCTTTTAAATTTCTTGAAATACATATGTAGTCACCTTTTGGCCGACTTTGTAGAAGTAAGTGAAACATGAAATTGTTCTGCATATGTTGTTCTATTAAAACATGCCTTTTGCTCGATTTTCATCGGTCAGAGTCTGTCCTTATAGATCTAACAGACAAGATAAATTGAACTGATATTTTGCTCAATTCGGATACATTTTATTCGTATGCCGAAGTAAAATCTGGTCGAATTTATATCAAACGCTCTAATCGAATGGTTTCATCTTTAAATCACTTGACATGTTTCTTTTTTATTCGATTCTAGTGGATTTGAGATGCTAAGTGCGAAACTCGAGTTGAAAACATAAATATCTTTCATCTTGGCGTACATGTCGTACTTTTTTCAAAATGTACTAATATAAGCTTGAAATTAGGGTTGACTTGTGATATTTGATGTTTTTTTCTATTTGTTGTTGAAATCCACGGGAAATAAAACGGCAAAGTAATGAATCTTATAAACATTCAATCGTTAAGTTGTGAAAATAATTGGGCGAAAAAATTATTTGCTTAGAGCCCTTCTCCACCGGAACGCTATGGCGACATCTCTTGCATTCCTAGCCAAACGAGCATAGGTGCATCTAAACTAACAGTTTTCTGAGTTATGGGTTCGAATCCCATCGATGTTCTTTCTACCGTCTTTCCCAAAACCGGAAATTGTACATTTGGAGACCTGTTTTCCGCACTTGAACAGCATTTCCTCTAGTTCCGTTATCGGACAGCATTTACAAATGAATTCTTCTTTTGAAGCCTGGCTGTCGGAAAACCTACCTCGGTTACTACTACTTCTCACAGCTCCCGCAAGCACGATTGCAGAAAAATCCCAAATAAGGCACAAACTCACTAGCAGTCGGTGGTACCTCATCGCGACCATCGCTATGTCCAACACCAATAAATTGAAAAAAAAACAACCGAAAACGTCACTCGCGCGTCATTCAACTGTCATGACATGATTTTCCTTGGTGCGTGCGTTATGGCAGTACGGCGGCGATGGGCAAGTCGTACCGCGCGGCGTTTGCGGCAGCACTGTCGAAGAGACACCGACCATTCCGCGCGTGATGCGACGGCAGAGCGGTACGATCTGGGTCAGTGGGACGAACTAGGTAGCGGTACCCCCACGTCAAGGTGGTACCTGATGCGACGCGGACGCCCGCCGTCGGTACGCCGGTATCCGACGCACCTGTCACTGTATTCGGCAGGTCCGACCTGGGCTAAGTGCCCAGAAATCTGGGGAATGTATTGCGAAAATTTCGGTTTTCGTCAAAAATTTCGAAAGTGAGATAATATAATATGACTTTGAAGTTGAGTCCTTAATTTTCAGATAATGATTGTAGAAGGAAGATAAACCAAAATATGTGTGTAAAAATAAAAAAAAAATTTACCTTGTTTTATAAAGTATCCTCCCGACAAGTATTTCAGTGCGGACCTGTATTTGATCGTGAGGTCTTGGAGCACCGGCATGCCGTCCATATGTGAGGTCTTAAGTCAAATGATTCACGAACCCGTTGTACCACATTAACAAAGGCACGAGGGGTTGGTTGCACTCGATTGGGAAACCGATCCGCATAAACATGTGCCATTTTTTATTTCGTTTGAGCCACGCAACAGACACCACTATTCACTACCGACTCACACTGACTGTATACAACTGAATGAAATAATTGTAAAAACATCGTTCCAAATTCTTTAGCTTTTTTTGTTTCCGATGCGATGAACCGATAAGGCGGATTATATCCGTTGTCGCCAAACACGAGCACATAATATTATTATTGAGACAGGGCGGTACTCAAACTTCCAAAGGGCTATAACTTTGTTACTTTAATTTTACCAGAAAAATGGTAAAGGAAAAAAACATTTCTTTTGATCAGATCTACTCACTCACTGTTGAAATAAATGACTCAACTTCGAAGTCACCCTGTATATAATATGATTTCCGATCATCTGTCTATCCACTAATACTAAGTACCACTGGGATTTGGATGAATGTTTCATGCAAGGTCACTACTATGCCAAGGACAAAAACCTTTGTAGATTCTTGAAAATCGATTCTGTGGCTGGGAAGTACTGTAACTTTCGAAAGTGAGATTATTCTATTTTAATGCGATATGACATGTACATCATGAAGATCTGTGTCAATAATTTCCGTCGATCTGTCTGTCTGTCGGTCTGTTCTCTAATGTTATAAGCACCTACAACTTGATAATTACCACCTGGATTTCAGTTTTTGAATATCAGACCAGTGGCGGCGAAGAAAAGGGTCAAAAATAAAGAAAAATGAACATTTCAAACTTCGTTCATTCATCTTTCAGACTATCCAGATCATTTTTGGAGAAATTTTTTTAATGTTTAAAATTTGGGGGTTAGGGATTGCGGGGGTTGGGGAGGGTATACTTCAATTTTGTGACTTTAGTATATTTACACTAATTTATACGGCAATCGCTTGCTCATTCCAACGATCATGTGCGCCTGCAGCAATTGCTCTCAGAGGGAGGAGGAAGGTCATTTAAATCTTCGTTATACGTTCTCGTAGCTAACTTTTCTGTGCCAAACAACTCTCTATGATCTAATGGCAGCGTAACGTGAGAAGTATAGAGTCATCTAACTTGACGCCATTTTTTTTATTCTCTTTGTGTTCTGCTGGTACAACCCGGACCGAGGAAGTTGAGGTACTCGGAAATCTGTGGAACTATAGTAGAAACATCCCCATTTCCCACGCCACCGGCGAGGAGGTATTGTAATTGCAAAAGTTAAGAAAATGAGATATTGCGTTATCTAGATGTAACAAGGCATGTGCATGTCACTTTTCCCATCTGCCTGTGTAGTTTTGTCTGTTTGTTTGTCCGTTAATCCTTGACCCATTATGTACCATAAAAAGTATTGCTCGGATTTTGATGTAATATTCACTACCACGTCAAGGGCATAGAAGCCTTGTGAGTTTTGAAGATCAACACAACGGCCGTGGAGCAAAAGGGAAAAGACAAAAGATTTGAAAATCGCTTAAACCTCGTTTTTAGTGTTTCAGCGGCTGGCGATTAGATTCATAAAAATTTTTGTAGCGGCTAAAATTTGGGGGCTGGAGTTTTAGAGATGTAGGAAGACATGCTTAATTTTGTGGACGCTTCCAGACTCAGTAATTCCATGCTCCTAATAATACATAATTCTCACGTCATAGATTTTCACTTACATTTGCCCTTGAAATTTAGAGAAATATTTTTAAAGGCAACGCTACGAACGTATGCCTAGGTGCATAAAATTCTGTCTTCACCTGGCCGCTTACCGCTGAGTCTAGCTTAATGACACGACTGATTGGTGTGGTTCAGCAAGGTTGCCAGATGGTGGTGACTGCCAGTAGGGCAGGGAGGAAATTTCTAGGTCGTCTCGCTATCAAATAATTGGGGACTATGGACTAATTGTATAGGCCTGTTTGGCTGATTTAATTCATTCAATTTTTTTGTTATACGTGTTCGTTATCCACTTGTTTCTCAGAAGGACTAACTTGAGCCGAACATAATCCTTTACGAACCGATGACAGCGTTACGCGGGAAGCGCGGGATTGACATACCTGGCGCTCTGTTCATGTGCTCGACTATATCTGAACCTAGATCAACGAAATATTCTAAAATCTGAGGAGATATGATGCATATGACTCCTGCTTGGTCGCTGCGCTTGGTAGGTACGAGCTATGACCCCGGTCAAAGAAATACCCTGAAATTTGGCTTTCAAATAAAATATATTTATTTGAATGAATGAATCCACCACAAGCTACCGGTGCATAGTTTAGTCGCAGCTTTAGGCCTACAGACCCGCTCTCCTAGGCCTCATCTCATTAACGTCTTCAGAACCAAAGAGATCTGATATCTCAACCTCTCAAGGAGACCGCATTTACAGCTTCAACGGGCAGTAATTTCTAAACCAACCTACGTTTAGTTTAATTTTTTTATTATTCTTCTCAACTCGTTCTTACATTAATGCTGTTGATGCACTGAAACATGTTGCTCTTCGTCTGTGTAACCTTGACCGAAATCGCATCCCATTGCCAGATCTCTAAACCTGACTGCCCCTTTATTTCTGGTCTCGCTGTATTTTTTCTTCTCATCATAGAGCTTGAACCTTGTCGCTAAGAGGCTTGAAGAGCTGATCCAGCACGGCTAGCAAGTTGTTGTAGATTTTCTGTTCTCGCCAAGTCATCTAGCATGACTAGCAAAATTGCACGCATTTTCTCACTGCTTATATATGCGCTGATGCCATTGACAACAAAATAATTCTGAAGACGCGCCTTGATCACCGTCCAGTTCGAAACGTGAGTTCGCGTAAGTGCTCGACTTCCGCCACGATTCCACTTCCTGTCCAGACTTTTTTATTTAATTTATGCGTTGCTCGCGGGTTTACAGTCGAAATATCATCGTGGCCACTTTTGTGATATTTGTCACATTTGAATAAAGTGTGGACTTCACTTAGATGACCGAATGAAAACAGCGATATCTTGGGTGATGTTTCGTTTATTCGGTGCATCAGAAAGGCACCGGACATAGCTAAAATCTATATATATATATATAAAGAGAATATGATCATGCGGAGAAAAGTATATAACAACAAGTAGGAAAATAATGGGCAAAATCCGCAAAAAGGAGGAAAGTGGATTCGAGCAGAAAATAGGATAGGTAACCCGAGCGATACGTATTTCTGCTGGTTGGCTTCATCAGGCCCGAAATGAATACACATATGAAACTACAAAAGTAGATACACATACCCACACATCCGGATACGGGTGTAACCTGAGGAAACGAAGTTGGAGGGGTTACCTATCCTGTTTTCTGCTCGAATCCACTTTAATCCTTTTTGCGGATTTTGCCCATTATTTTCCTACTTGTTGTTATATACTTTTCTCCGCATGATCATATTCTCTTTGTAGATCCTTTGGGCTTGAAGTACCACAGCAAGTGGCTATAACCGGCCGCGTGGTGGTGGTTAGACGTCTTCTTGAAAATTCGAGGTCGTATAGCCATTTTATACTACAATGTGTAGGTTGGATCTTGTTGTGGACTTCGTCTGTCGTTTTTTTCCCCTCCAACTTCGTTTCCTCAGGTTACACCAGTATCCGGATGTGTGGGCATATGTATCTACTTTTGTAGTTTCATATGTGCATTCATTTCGGGCCTGATGAAGCCAACCAGCAGAAATACGTATCGCTCGGGTTACCTATCATATTTTCTGCTCGAATTCACTTTCCTCCTTTTTGCGGATTTTGCCCATTATTTTCCTACTTGTTGTTATATATATATTATTATATATTGTATATATATTAGTTTGTTATAGTAACTTTTTAGGCAGAAAAAGGATGGAGAACAGGGTACAGTATATACGACACCTCTATTCTGTATAAAATGTTGTGTAGTGTTGCCAAACCTACTGATTTCTCGGTATTTCTACCGAAATGAAACCTCTTGTCCCATACCAATCATGCATATGCGTAAACTTAATACAGTCGGCATACGCGGGATGTATGAAGTTCTGGGTAAATCATTGCCGCAATCCTAGATAAGCAACAAGGAAACCAAAGCTCGTCGGTTTTGAATTAAATATTGAATTAAAGTTTTAGGTGGTAATGTTCCAAGCTCACGGAGTCATAAACGAAGAAAATTATTACAATTTCAATGTCACTGACAGCATGGTCTTTCATTTTGTTATTTCAATAGAACGGTTTGGTGCCAAAACCAGTCAGCTCAATTCTTTACGTAAATCATTTCTTAGCAGCAGTTCACTTACAATTTTTGGGATTACAATATTTTTTTAGGTTCGTTGAATGGCTGAGAAATGGTCTGGTAGCGAAACGGCAAAGTATATCAAAATATACGGTAAGGTATGCTTCTCTCTTCCTTTTTGGTATCTGGGTATAATCAGTCTTTTCGTCTATTGTATTCTTTATACTCCGACCACCACGAAGTCCTAAGGCATAAACACCCATGTGGTACCGTGGGACTATAGGGGGATACAGGGGAAAGGGGGAACGCCAAACGGACTCTGGCGAGGGAACACGTGTGCATGCAACATGCACACATTCTGGCCCCGCCTACGAGATCCGCCGGGTGGTACCTATGCGTTCGACAGTCAGAGACCGTCTACCACCTACGGACAATCACAACACCCATAGCCAAGATAAAAATTTCTCCTGGGACAAGATTCGAACCCGCACAGCGCACGGCGACTGATCAGGAGACCGAAGAGTCTACTACTGCGGCCACCGCTGCTGATGATACAAACAAAAAGAAGAACTGACCGGATTTTGAATCACACCTGTCGTAATGGTTTTTCAAGTTGTTCCTGTTACATATATTTATATTTTGTTTTTGTAAAAATACTAAAAATTTTTTTGTTTTAGAAGTTTAGTTTTCACTTGCTTTTTATATTTATAGAAATTGTGTATACTTGTAGTCTGTACAGAAAAACCATGTTTTTTCCTATTTGTTATTATTTGTTTAAGAAATCCCTCCATTGTGTGCGCGGGCAATAGAAAGATATACTTTTTTTTGTCTGCCGATTTTGTCCTTGAATATACCTAATCTTTTTTATAGGTAGGTGTTAATAAAAGTATTTTTGTATTGGTGAACAGTTTTATTGAGTTCATTTTACAATTTTCATCATTCTTCTCTTCCCAATTCTATCTGACATCTGGATTTTAAATTACATTTTACATCTAAAAAATGATGCTTGGCATCTGCACTCATGCAAAAATGGCTTGGCTAAATCCCTTAACCATTTAAAATAATTTTGGCTTAATTTTAATGACTGCAAGAAGTCTGCGCCTTTGGCGATTTCATCAAGTGAAGAGGAGGTGCTACATTAGTTTTCAAGTTTCATCTATTTTGAAGTAGACCCAAAGTTTTTTCTATTAAACTGTAGTGACTTTCCACAAAATCCTGAGGTCCTTGCGGTTTGTGCACTAGATTAGTGATACTGATAACATTTCAAAATCCATTGTTCTCAAACTTGTTTTTTCTTTAGAAAACTGAAGTACCGCCAATTTGAAACGTTTTTCCCTTTCTTGTTGTTGCTTGAACAACCCACCACTGCGCAATGTTTTTTTAATGATATTTCAAACAGACCTGACTGCAGATAACAAACTAACGAAACAATTTACCCGCTAAAGCGCCATATAAAACTGTACGTTTCTGACGAGTTTTGTCACCGAGTGACGACGCACTTTCCAAAGAAAATGGCTGATAGCATCCGTGTAGGTTTATCTTCTAAAACAATAGTAGAAATATGGAAATATACATACGCTGAGTAATAGGTCCATTTAAAAACATATCCTGAAAAATATAATATAACACACCAACCGCATACAACATTGTTTCATGCTTTTTAGCAAAAATCAGTACGGTATAGGTTTAGTCGCGTGGAGAGAAGCAAACGGAAAGCAAACAAGCGGGTATGGTCAAATGGAAAACTCAGAGCTGATAATTATTTCTGGTTGCATTTGTCACTGTTTTCACCTTCTTGCATCGAGGCTATTGCCCAGACGTAGCTCCAGCATTTCAATAGCTTCCCTGCTGCAAAATACTCCTGTACCGCAGGTATCATCTGTTGCATACTGGCATGTTTTGGTTTTCACAAGATGTCTTTCCACAATAATTAAAATCGCGACACTACATTCGACTATACTATTATAAACTGCACAGCTTCTTGATCAAAGGCTGTGATTATTGCTATTGAATGGTAGACATTTAGTCGAGTATGGTGAGTTCACTGCCGAAGTTAAATTAAACTAAGGCTTAAGATTCTTCGATGATGATCTTCAAGATTACATTAGCAGAAAGGCAAAGTATTTCACCGGAGAAAATTCTTGAGGTTTACTAATAAGCCAAATGATATGCATTTTTTCTACTTTCTGTCTCCACGGCTAATGTATTCGCGACACGTAAAATTGGTCGAGACACGGCAAGAAAATCGAAATTAAATGATTTGCTGGAGAATATGTATGTCGCACATGTCAGAAAAACCGTGTCACCACGGCCGAAACTTTTACACGAATTTATTGCAATTGGTATATTAAGAGCATAAAGTGAAGTTCATTTCGAAGTATTTGGAGAGAGACACAAGCATTGCTTTATACACCGCCGTCGGTCAACGCATTAACCCCGATCTTATATTTCGTACTTATTTTAAACCTATTCCGAGTAACATTCCAAACCGTCAGAACCTTGTTAAATTACTGGACTCAAAGCCAGAATATATTTTTGTAAGTGAGCTTTTGAGAACTGGCTATGTATTGGTTATGTTCGAAACAGACGCATTTACTGGCAGCTCAGTTTTTTTTTGGAAGAACGCTCAGACCCGTCGATTTTGTTTTCGAGGGGGACACAAGTTTGGCAAAAAATAACGTTAGCACGTGCAGCCCCCTATGCGGGGTGAAACCACCCCCAAAATCTTAAATGGAAAGGAGGGTCGAGTGATACCTTGTTTTAAAGGTCTTTCAATTCCCTTTATAATGATATAAAATTAATATACCTCAGTTCAGTAGTTTTGAAGATTTATTGATTTAAAGCTTAAATGAAACTAATACATCATCATTAGTGGAGATCTTGGCAGCAAAGTAATTCAAAAATGAAGAATGAACAGACCCGTTAGGCAAGTAAATGTTGAAAATGGCCACCACGACTCTCCATGCAATGAAAAAGATTTTGCTCAAAACGTTGCTGCACATTTTGCAATATTTGAGGGGTGATTTGAAGGCACTCATTCACAATTAATTCCTTGTCGCAGGTATTCTAATGATGTTGGCTGAGTAGCATAGGTTTTGCTTTTTAAATGACTCCACATAAAGAAATCCATGAGATAAACCTGGCGATCTTGGGGGCCATTCAATGGCACCTCTTCTACCAATCCATCGATCTGGAAACGTCTGATCTAGATATTGTCGAACACATAATGCGTAATGTGGTGGGGCACCATCCTGTTGGAACATCAACCTATTCGCAATGTACCGCCGATCATTCTGATTTTCAATTATGGCTGTTAATGGAGGATCTATGGCGTCTTCCAGTAATTCCAAATACATTGCACCGGTCAAATTTCCAGGTAAGAAAAAAGGACCAACTAAATGATCACCAAAAATACCAGCCCAAAGATTTAATTTTTGTGGCTGCTGTGTATGAACCTCATGATAAATTCTGGGATTAGAATCGGACCAATATCGGCAGTTATGACGATTTACTACGCCATTTAAGAAAAAGGAAAATTCATCGGAAAAGCAAGTGTTGAATAGAAAATGTTCATCGTTTATAATTCGTTCACTCATATCTTCACAAAATTGTAATCGACCATCAAAATCGTCTTCATTAAGTTCTTGTACCGTGTGAATTTTATACGGACGAAAACTATGGGCCTTTGGAATCCGTTGGGCAGTAAGTCGACTAACACCACACACAGTCTCCAAGTTCTAGAACATGTTTTCGATGCACGTTACTGTTCTCATGTCGCTCATTAAATATTTCTGCTGTTCTATTAGCGCATTGATTATTTCCGAAAAATATTTCGATAATTTCATCTCTTTCTGCTATGGAATATACCATGGTTAATTTATGTGATAAAGCGTTACAAGTTATTAGAGCAACAAAGTTTGGTCAAATCTCAAATCAATCGCGAACAATGTACTAAATTCCTATTTAAAATAAGTACAACATATTTCCTTATCTTTCTTCAAGAAATAACTGTTTGCCATAAAAAAACGCTCCAATAGCTATTTTCAACAACAAAATGATCAACAAACCATGGACGTAGCGAAGAAAGGGATTTAGTTATTAAGTAAATTCTTTTAGTCGAATTTCTTCTGAAAGCAGTACAAACTAATCTGATGTACCTATTAAAGTCTAATTTAAGCTTTAATTTAAGCTTTAAATCAATAAGTCTTCAAGACTGCTGAACTGAAGCTCATGTATTTTATATCATTGTAAAGGGAATTGAAAGACCTTTAAAATAATGTATCACTCGACCCCCCTTTCCATTTAAGATTTTAGGGTTGGTGTCACCCCCGCCCAGGGGGCTGCACGTGTTAAAATGATTTTTTGCCAAACTTGTGTCCCCTTCGAAAACAAAATCGACGGGTCTGAGCGTTTTTCCAAAAAAAAAACCAGGCTGCCCGTAAATGCGACTGTTTCGTTTTCGATGCGCCACCCTGTATATATATATATATATACTAAGTGACATATAAATCCGAACACCCAGTTTAAATGGTTTTATTTTAATAAAATTTTGTATAAGTACTTAATGAAGCATAATAAGTAAACGATAAAAATTTCAAAATGATTATACTGCTTTAAAGCCCTTTGACCTTTAATAATGTGTGGATGCACCCTGATGTGCTACGCATTCTCCAACGCGCCTAGGCATGCTTCTGATCAGGTGGTCAATGTCCTCCTGTGGTATCTCATTCCAGGCAACCACCAACTCCTCTCGAAGTGCTTCTAGAGTCTGAGGAGGACGTTGCAAATTGAGCAATCTCCTACCCATCATATCCCACACGTGCTCAATTGGGGATAAGTCGGGAGATCTTGGTGGCCATGGTAACAATGTGACATCATTATGTTGAAAGATGTCTATTGTGACTCTTGCAACATGTGGTCGGGCATTATCTTGTTGGAAAGTTGGAGCTGCCAGGGTGTCAAGATAGGGTAAAAGATGGGGTTCTAGAACTTCGTGGATATAACGCTGCGCATTCATGTTACCTCTGATGAAGATTAAAGGTGACCTGGAACCATAAGCTATAGCACCCCAAACCATAACTCCAACAGTGTGATGAACATGTCTTTCAACAAAAAAACTGTGGATTCCTCCTTTCTCCACGTCGCCTTCTAACCCTGGCACGACCATCGTGCATGCCTAAACAAAATCGAGACTCGTCACTAAAGACAATACTGTTCCATTCCTGATACCAGAGTGACCGTTGTCTGCACCACTCAAGGCGATTACGTCGGTGTTCTCGAGTTAAAGGGAGGACCCAGTGTGGCCGGTATGAAAACAAGCCAAAACTTCTCATTCGTCGGTAAACACTTCGCATGCCAATAGGTCTTCCGCGTTCTGCAAACCATTCATTTGCAATGGACCTGGTAGTGGAGAAACGGTCACTTAAGGCCAATAATCTTAGGCGGCGATCTTCACGGTCTGTTGTTCTACGGCGGCGTCCAGTGCCCCTTGCTCTTTGCGTACGGCCTTCTCGAAGCCATGCCTGACAACACCTAACCACAGTGTCTACACTTCTTTGCACTCTAACTGCAATTGCCCGAAAAGAAGGTCCAGCTTCCCGAAGTCCCACTATACGGCCCCTATCAAACTCACTAAGTTGACGAAATCGTACAGGTTTCCGTGCTCTAGGCATCGTAACCGATCGTAAAGGATGTCAAGAACCAAAATCCGCCAACGTTGATTCTTTACTGCGGCTGAAATATTAATTTTTAGAGCGTTAGTGAATTAAAAAAAAGCAGTATAAAAACCGGAATGTCCAACTGATAAGGCTGAAATTTTTTTCACTTGTTATGTACAGTAAGATAAATACATTCACCAACTTTTATTAAAATAAAACCATTTAAACTGGGTATTCGGATTTATATGTCACTTAGTATATATACCATTTTACTCATTTTTTGAACGGGTCATGTTAAGAAGCCGAGCTGGTCGATGACATTTTTGCATGCAAACTATCCCTTATCAAAAAAGTGACGAAAAAGTTATACATTAGAGCGAGGGGTTCTATCTAATCGCTAACTGGTGAGGAAGTATTGTAATCCCGGCCTGATATGCACTCGTACATCACGAAAACCCGTGTCACTCATTTCCGTCTGTGGGTCTCTCTGTCTGTCCGTCGGACTGTCTTCCAATGCCTGACCTCGCTATAACTTGGAAAGTACCGCTTGCATTTTGATGAAATTTTGCCACAAAATGACTACTATGCTCAGGGCGGAAATGCTTTGTAAATTATTACAATGATGGCGGAGTTATCGACAAAAAACGAGAAAAATATATTCGCTCAAACCTGCGGTTTCACGTTTCATGCACTCCTGTTCATCTTTGTAAAGCATTTACCTATTTTATGGGAGCTGTGAGTAGGGTTTGCGGATAATTGCGGGTGCTGCGGGTTAAAGGGAGGTAGGTTGGGTTGTTCATTGGCTCTTTTGATTCCTTGTTATACATGTTTGTAGTCTTCTTTTTCTGGGAGGGTCTAATTTGTGCCGAATATGCTCTATGAAATGGTTAATATCAATTTGTCATAAAAAAGTTTTACGTTATATCCGCTAAAAAATCTGTCAGCCCGATTGCAATTTCTTAATAGCGGTAAATAGATTGATGTGCTGGCCAATAAAATATTTTTGATTCTTACAATGGTGCATCTGAGCGGAAAGCTCTAAGAGGCAAATTTCAGGTAGAATCTAGCTTTGACATATTGTCAACAATTTTTGTAAAAATCACTGGTGTATTATTCAGCCGTAAAACATAAGAGAGTTCAATTTTGTACATGATAATGTGGCGTTTAATAATAAATTTGCGTGTATCAAGACTCATATCAAAATCCCAATCTATTTTGGAGAAATTTGAGGTGAACTATCAAAGCCGGACAATTTAACTTTTTCGTATTTCAACCTGATACGTAAATCCGCCCTCTAAATTTAATTGAGCAACTTATGTGAACTCCTTTTAGTATTTAAACCTGGTAAATTCGGCCTGAAGATGGCCTTACAACATCCTGTAACACCTTGTTCCGTACTTGAGTGGACATAGTGAATATTGTGGCTAGTATGGACCAAGACCTTGTCATATCTGAAAATAAAAAAGTTCCAATTTTAGATTTTTCGGTTATAGGTATAGGGTTCGCAAGCTTTTCAATATTACATATCTCAAGATCTCTTGAGGACTTGAAAGTTTGCAGAATATTATTATTATTATTATTATTATCAAAAAATGTTTGACTATGTACATAAAAATCAAATGATGGTGTAGTTATCGAAATTAATTGACTGCTTTTTTAGTTTTTAACATTTTTATGTTTTCTTAAAACGTTATCAACTTGATTTCATCAACGCTTTGCAAAATAATTATGCAACTGAATAGTATAAATTTATTATTATTTTTGTTATTATTCTTTAATATAGAAAAAAGCAATACACACTACCCGTATAAACAAAAGGGAAAGTTATTTGTATGCACCCTATGTCTTTTTTTTCAGTTTTTTTTTATTGATTTATCTCTACCGATTGGTGGGAAATGGCATTTAGTATGAAAATGCATTGATTTATTCTTCATATCAATTCATAATTGTGTTGTAAATGTAGAAAACAGGTCTGGACTCAGCATTTGCAGCAGTGCTCTCTCCACAACCCCATGTTAGATTCAGTTAAATAATAGAACACACACAATTAAAACAAGTCCGGACTGCATCCTCAGTTTTTTTTTAATCTTTGGCTGAATTTCAATTTGGTCTAGAAGGTCAAACTTAGCGGAATTGCATGTTAAAATGCCCTCCTTTTAAGCAGAACTCATGTTGTTGTACGATATCAGTTGGTACAAGGAAATCATTAAAACATTTACTGGATAAAGTAAAAAAATCATGTATTACTCGTTTTTCTACTAAATGATAATACACTCTGAGAATAACTTACAGGGCGTTGCACTTAAAGAAATTAAAAAGAGTGAGACAAATGAATCCGTTCCCAAAACATCAATTCTAATCACTAGTTTGTAAAATGCTGATGAAATCAAGTTGATAATGCTTAAAAATTCGATGTCACATAAACTGTGACTGCTATGAGGAGTGAAAGAAGAACCGCCTCCAGCACTGTGTGGCTTCAGAAGGAAATTATTTTGAGGGTGACAAAAATAAATTGTAATTAGATATGTTTGAATAAAAAAATTCCACTACTCAATTTACTGACCTCATTTGTGATATTGAAGTTTCTAAGTAATACCGCGTGCTTGAAATATATCCAGAAAAAGAAATTAGATGTTTTTACTTTCAGGTGTGAAAAGGTGTTGGTCCATACTACTTACCAATTCACTATGTCCGTTTTAAATTGCGGAACACCCAGTATATTTTCGGCGGGATGTAGAAAATTGAGATTAAACGATTTGCTAGAGAGTAATTATGTATGTCGCACAATTCAGAAAAACCATGTCACCGCAATCAAATCACCATATGGCCGTCGTGCGTCGTCATGGTGGTCACACTCGAAAACTTTTACTCGAATTAAAATTTTAATTATGCCGGTCTTAATGATTATTTAAATAGAAATTCGTCGTTTTTTCCTGTCACACTTCATACCAATTACCGAGAGTTTCTTTACGATATTTGCACAGGCTTTCGATTTTTTTTCGGTTGCGGTTACCATCTAGATTCTTTATTAGAGCTGCTATTTGTCATACTTTCCAACGTTCAAATCAACAATTGCATTGAAACTTGTTTTGATTATTTGTTATTTATCATCCTTTCAGAAGGCAGATATGTGTTTGTGGTCTCTTAATTTGTATATGAAAGTTTCTTTTTTTAATTGATGGATCTATAACTGTTAATTAGCTAATGAAGATTAGCGGGTGTTAAAATGAAACATCATGAAGTGCCATCGATTACCAAAATCGTCCCCAGTGAAAGTAAAAACAGCAAGCCAGTTGACCGGGTCACCACAGTGACCGCTAGATGCCTCAAATTGTGGTACTATGGTAGATATCGTCTTCTCGCCATTAAACAAACTAGTAATATAGCGTTCGGTCCTCTGACCACAGACGGTCAACCATAGAAAGCTATTTCGTGCTATTTGGTAACTCTTCAGCATGGTGTAGGCTTGGTCTAGATTGTAGGATTTCGGAGCAAATATAATTATAAGGATAAATACTAATTCGTACATAATACAGGGTAATAAAAGAAGTCCATTTCTTCATCTTAATCTTTTCTTGAAACTCAGAAATTATGCATGAATAATGATATCAGACAAATGTCCGCCTCTAGAAGCCGGGAAAACCTGAGCCCCCTTGATCAAATTTTTGATCACTTTTGGTAGGGGGGAATATTTTCAATCGCTTCCGTAATATTGTTCTTCAGCTGCTCTACAATATTTGGTTCGTTGGCTAAACCCTGTTTTTCAAAAATCCCCATAAAAAAACCTGGAACCGTTAAGTCCGGTGTACCTTGGTGGACAGTTGACATCACCAACTGTAGAAATTAAACGTCCCGGAAATATTGTTGGTAAAAGATTCATTGTTTCCCTAGCGGTGTGACAAGTTGCTCCGTCCTGCTGGAACGACATGTTTTGCAGGTTAGATTGTTGGATTTGATGAGCCAGGAGGACACTTCCATACCAAACACCGCACCAAACTGTGACTCGACGAGGATGTGATGGTCATTGATGGATGACACGAGAGTTCTCTAATGCCCAGATATGACTATTCTGCGTATTAACAAATCCGTTGATATCGAAGTGGGCTTCATCCCCCATTATCAGTTGTCGGTAAAAATCGTTATTTTGGGTATTATGCTACAATATTGCAAGACCGTATTGTCGGCGACTATCATGGTCAGTAGGCTGTAGTTCTTGGGTCAACTGAATTTTGTATGGCCGCAAATGCAAGTCTTTTTTTGAAATAGTGAATAATGACGTACGACGAGTACCGAGGTCTTGAAAACAATGTCTGGTAGACGTCTCAGGGCGCTCCACTACACTTTCACGAACTCTCTCGATATTTTACGGAATACGAACTGTTCGAACACAGTCCGACCTTGGTTTTTAACTTCACCTGTTTCTTCAAATTTCTGCACCAACTGACGAGTGGTGTTGACACTTAGTTCATTATTTCGACCGAAATCTTGTCGTAGCTTCCGAATCGTTGCAACGTTCGACTTATTATTTAAGTAAAACGTTTTAACAATACAGACGCGTTGTACGTTCCATGATTGTACACGTGTGCCTTAAACAACTACTACGGGCCAGCTACTGAAATGCCTAAATAGAAAATGGCGCGCAATTTAAATCAGTACAGCTATATATTGGCGACCCTGTAGAACTGTTAGATATATAAAAAGATTTAACAATTAAACATCGTAATAGGATAGGCAGTGATAGAACTTTACTCCTTCTCACCTAAGTTCGACAGTATATGTCTTGAAGGTGGACAACGGCAGGCAATGAGGGGATTCCTCGTTGTCAGAAAACTAGTGATTTATGAGTTGTTTTTGACTCAAGTTTGCTTTCTCCTGCGGGTTTTTCAATGATGGTTAAGGCTGGCTGAGGTAGGTTGTTACAACAATGATTTTTTCCGTTCTGAATTAGATCCATCATCGTCAGTTATTTGATATCCTCATTACTCCAGACATAAAGTGGTAATTGAGAAAGTGCAATGGCTCCTTTTGAAACTGCCCGCTTTTAGATTTGAATGAGAAGTATTGGATCTAAGGCGAAAATGTAATTCTTCAACCATTTGGTGCAAACTCTTACATAATAATCTGGATGCCAGCGTAATTTTATCTAGTAATAATTTCTTTGTAGCTTGTTTGAAAACTAGAAATACCAAAACCTTCCATTGTAAGAGAATTTGGTCTGATTTGATTACTAGGTCGCCAGTACTGACTATCTAATAATAATAATCCGGCTTTATTTATACAAGCTATAAAAAGGCGAAGTGTCGCTGAAACCGTTTTTCAACTTAACCCAACAAATATTTGTCTAAATTTTCTAATCCCAATGAAAACAAAAAAGTTAAAAAAACCTGTAACGAGTCCCTATTCATGGCCATGGTCTATACTGGGCAATGAAATCAGAGATAAAATGCTTCAATCTTTTTTTGAAATTTTTGATAAGAGTAGTGAGTGAACTCGGTAGGCAGAGCTTGTATAGCTTGATAGCAGTATATACGTACTACCTTTTAAATAGAGATGTTGAATGTCTTGGGATAACCAAGATATGCTTATTCTTTGTGTTCAGTTGATTAACATCTGACTATCTGATAAATTTGGTTGATAGATATGGAGGGACTTGTGTTTTGATTACCTTACGGGTCAAGGTCAATACGTATATTTTTTTGTAGCTCTTCTATTTTTTGAACACCCAGTTCACGATATTTATGTGACACTGTCTCAAATTTGCTCACTCCACAAGCAAATCAGAGACACGCATTTTGTATAGTTTGATGTCTCCTTACCTCAATCGATCTTAGTGCAGGCCCATAAATACGGTCACAGTAGTGAATTCTAGACCATATTAAGGTTTCGCACAACTTCAGCTAGAGACCAGTATTCATACTTTTCCTATGAGGAAACAATTGCTTCCAGACACCGAACGATCTTCGGCACAGTTGACTGTGTTTTTCAAACCTCAAATCAGAATTAATCCAAAGTCCTAAATTCTTGCACTCATTTTTTATAGGGATCGGTTGGTCAAAGATGCTTAATGATAGTAATGGTTTTGCCTGATTTTTTTTTTGATTTTTGGTCCAAATATAACTGCGGATGATTTTAAGGAGTTAATTTTGAGATTATGGGCACCTGATACGTTAGATAAATTCATTAAATCATTATTAATCAAATGTTCGGCATTTTTTTATTCTTTAATATCAAAGCCAAAGTACAATTGAGTGTCGTCAGCATAGTGTTCAGCGTACTCGTATAAGTCAGAAATGCAAATTATAATGGTCCCAGAATGGAACCTTGTGCTACCCTTAGTTTAACTGGTATCACCTCCGAGATACTTGACCCAATCACAACCATCTGACTCCTGTCAGTGAAATAACTTAACACAAAATTAGTTGCATTATATTCCGAAAACCAAAGTATATAAGCTTTTCCACAAGAATAGATGGTTCCAGAGTATCAAAAGCCTTTGTATAATCAAGTAACACCAAGCATGCTAAATTTCCTTGATCTACACATCTGTTAAGTCATCCGTGATGCTAGTCCGACTCTTGTTGTGCTGTGGTTTTTCCTGTAACCCGATTGGATTTCAGGAATGATACCATTAGAGAGGACGTAGTCAGATACCTGATGTTTCATGGCTAGTTCTAATAACGTCGAAAATGCTGGTAGTATATTTATCAGCCTCAAATGTGAAATATCTATAGGGTTACTTATTTTAGCTAGGGGGAGAACATTTGCTTTTTTCCAAGAGTTGGGGAAGTTTGACGCTGCAATTGCATAGTTGATGAAAGTTTTATTTTCAATTAGCAAATCGAATATGATTGTTAGCATAGAGATATAGATAGATAGACACATTTATTGCCTTGTAGATCATGGAAAATGACATAAGACTCGTCCTAAGAGGGAGGTACATAGTACACATGATTAAAAATAAAAACGAAACAAACATAAGTATTTACAAAGTACAAACAGGGACAACTTAAGGCATACAGACATTCAGATATAAAAAAAGTTTAAAGAAATATATCACAGTGCGAGGTATTCAGACAAAGAGTAGAAATATTTTTCAACTAGTAATTTTCGTAGTTTACATTTAAAACTAGCAATTCTACTGACATTCCTGAGGTTAGCTGAAAGTTTGTTATACAGGGTGACTTTGAAGTTGAGTCATTAATTTTCAGATAATGATTGTAGAAGGAAGATAAACCAAAATATGTGTGTAAAAATAAAAAAAAAATTAAAAAAAAATGTTTACCTTGTTTTATAAAGTATCCTCCCGACAAGTATTTCAGTGCGGACCTGTATTTGATCGTGAGGTCCCCTGCGAGGTCTTAAGTCACCTGATTCACGAGCCCGTTGTACTACATTAACAAAGGCACGAGGGGTTGGTTGCACTCGATTGGGAAACCGATCAGCATAAACATGTGCCATTTTTTATTTCGTTTGAGCCACGCAACAGATACCACTATTCACTGACACTGACTGTATACAAATGAATGAAATAATTGTAAAAACATCGTTCCAAATTCTTTCGCTTTTTTGTTTCCCATGCGATGAACCGATACGGCGGATTATATCCGTTGTCGCCAAACACGAGCACATAATATTATTATTGAGACAGGGCGGTACTCAAACTTCCAAAGGGCTATAACTTTGTTACTTTAATTTTACCAGAAAAATGGTAAAGGAAAAAAACATTTCTTTTGATCAGATCTACTCACTGTTAAAATAAATGACTCAACTTCGAAGTCACCCTGTATATTCTGATGCAGGTGAATTCCGGTGACTTTTCGAACAGCGTCAGTGTGTGATTTGGAATACACAAACTCTCACCTGCCCTTGTATTATAATGTGTGTTGATGTTTTTGTTCTGTATAAATTTTGTTTTGTTTGTATGTGTGAAAAGGGCGCACTTATGAATATAAATGCTTGGTAGAGTCATCATGTTTTTACTTCTGAAGATATCTATGCAGGATTCTCTTCTACGAATGTTGAATATCAATCTGATTATTCTCTTCTGTTGAACAAATTCTCTAGAAATTGCTTGCCCCCAAATTATGATGTTTCTTGATAAATGTGAGTGGACGAGAGCATAATATACATCTAGTAAAGCAGACTCTGATAAGCAAAACTTAAGCTTAAGAATCGCATAATATGATTGGTTCAACTTTTTACACACACTGTCCATGTGTTATTGCCAACTGAGCTTTGCATCCATTTATATTCCCAAGAATGTCGTAGTTTTAGATGTCTCATGATTTGCTAGAATAGGGGCGTTGGTATAAAAATGTACAACATCTGACTTTTCGAGGTTTAAAATCAAACGACTTGCTTGGCACCACCCTTTCATCTCACCTTTTACTTCATTTAGTTTTGCAATAATGTCATTGCGTTCCACTTATAAGAACTGACGTATCATCCGCATAATTGGTTTCAAATCCAGAGAGATGCAAATCACTTATATATAGAATGAATACAAGGGGTGGTACTAAAGCTGAGCCTTGCGCTGCTTCAATGTCGATACTGTACGTTGCGGATGTAATTCCGTTAACTTTTGTTTTGAATTTCCTGTCGGACAGGAAAGACACTACCCAATCGAATATAAAACCTCTTAAACCTAAATAAAATAATGTTTCCTCGAGAAGTCCAATGTCAATTGTATCGAAAGCTTTCGATAGGTCAAAAAAGATGCCCGCGATACATTTATTCATATCGAGCTGTTTATATATCTGACATACAAACTCATAAGTAGCTGTCTCTATTGAATGAAGTCTGCGAGCTTGGGATAAGGTTGAATTTTTCAGCATATCCCAAAATTCTTGAATAAATCGCTCTTTCGATTATTTTAGAAAATATTGACAATAATGATATGGGGCGGTAATTATCAACTTTTTTGGAATGGGAACTATTATCATAAGCTTCAGGGATTTAGGAAACTTGCCTTGATAGACAGACATGTTAATTAAAGTAGTGAGAGGACCTGAAATTTCATTTAAAACACTTTTAATAACACGAGTAGTTATGTTCAGGTTGATTCCGTCAACACCCAACGCATTACTTTTGATACTCCGGAAGAATCCCATAACATCGTGACTATTTAGGAACATTTTTATTCGACTTCCGTTGCTTGGGATAATAATGATTGAAATTTTGAGAAATTTCTACGTGTGACCAAGGGAATATAACCGAGTATAAAGATCGCATTTAGATGGTCATTTTCTGCGCAAGGACCGACATGCTTACAAGTTCAGTGCTTCTCACCATCAGTTCTAATGTGTGAACATTTTATTGCACAGTTGTTTCTGGGCAATTCCATTAGGCATACTATAATTTTTGTGATTGAGCGAGCGAGCATGCTGTTGTCCAACAAGCATGTGAACTGGAAAGTGTTTCACTAGGATTATCAAAGTTTTGGTACAAACCAAAAAAAAGTGCGGACCCAGGAAATACATCCAGTGTATTCCACAAATATACTGATTGACAAAAAAAACGTAAATACCTACGTATGTTTATTAGAATCCAAGAATTTTTTACATATCGATTTATCTTGCCACGAACAACAAGCGATAAAATGGTCAGGTTTTTCTGTCTAGTTGTTGTCATATTGAACCAGCTTCTGCGATCAGTTGATGAATCAAGCTGAAAACTTAATCATTTTACTATTAAGGCACACTGAACATATATAAAAATTATTAAAATCGGATAAACATACGTAGGTGTTTATCTTTTTCCGTCTCTCATTATAGTTGATACGATTTTTGAAGTTGCACAATAAAGATGGTGGTGTTGCGGTGACAGATTCAGTAGACCTGGCGGGTGGCGCGATAAAAACTTGAAAATGCAAATAAGGTTGTTGCATCCCCGACAGAGGCGTAGCATTTTGGCCCTATCTATAGCAGGACTTTGAAGAAAAAGAAATTCAGGCGGCGTATGTTGAGAAGCTAGCACGAAAGGTGGTATCCGCTTACAGACCGGTTCTGACGGATGAACTACTGGTGGTGGCTGGTATCCCACCAATTGATTTGCTGGCTGACGAAAGATGCGCGCTCTGTAAAGAGGCTCTAAATGGCAGTATCTGGCCATGTTGTATACCACAAAGAGGCTGATTTCAGATGTTAAAATCTGTATTGAACGGTGCGGATAGGTTGAAACACTGCTGAGTTCCTTGGTCGTTTTGGCTGCTGCATAAATTCATAAATCGAGTTGCTTATATTGCAATGAAAAGCAGGATATCCCTAATCATCTACTTGAAGGTGGGAGATCGGTTAACTACCAGAGACAGCTGGAATTGACGCTCGGTGAAAGACTGACTGCTGACAATTTTACCAGGCAAGTTTGCGAGGTCTAATGGGTTGGTACTGAACCAACCAACTTTTCTTAGGGGTCGGAAGCAAGATGTATCTATGGCACAAAAACAATATAATAAAATTGTGCAAGTAAAATCCTCACCAACCACTGACAAACGTGCGTGTGTCACAATGACCTATTTCACGACCATTTTTATGTAGAATCTATATCTGATACGAGGGATGTCTTTTAAGTTTTGCGTATGGAAATAAAACACCACGGTAGGTAGTTTTAAATGACTTTATTGTTTTTCGAAGTATTCTCCACGAAGATTAATACACATCTGCATACGCTCGAACCAATTTTCGAAGCACTTATTGCACGCGATTGCTGGCAGATCCAGATCGGTATTTTTGAATGCGTTAACTGCTTCTTCTGGTGACTGGAGGCTTTGACCACGTCTGTTTTTAATTTTCGGGAAAGTAAAGAAATCGTTAGGACTTAGATCAGGAATATATTGAGGATGGTCCAATAATTCCACGTTTTCTTCCGTTAAATACTGCCTTATTTTTGGGGCTGTGTGCGAGCTTGCATTGTCTTGGTGGAGGATGATTCTTCTTTCGGGGTTGATTTTTCGAAGCTGGGTGATGACTTTTGGCAAACAAATAGTGGTATACCAATCCGCAATAACAGTTGTTTGCTCATTAAGAGGAATTGTTGTAATATGACCCGCTTTTGACACAAATGTCGCGACCATCATTTTCGAAACCCCTCGAGAACGGATGACTTTTGTTGGCTTTTTTTCACCTTGGAACACCTAAACAGCCGACTGTCGTTTATTTTCTGGTTCATAACAGTAAATCCACGATTCATCACCACTAACAATGCTGTACACATTTTTTGAGTTTCCGGAATTGAAACGGTCAAGCGTCTTTGACATCAATTAACCCTGGCTGCTTTCTGCTCTTCAGTCAACAGGTGGGAAATCCAACGGGAAACTAATTTTCTTACTCCTAATTCTTCATGTAAAATGTTTTGAATTGAGGTCTTTGAGATCTTCAAGGACGCCTCAATCTCGCGATATGTCACATGTCTATCTTCAATGATGAGTTTACGCTCAGCATCGACGTTTTCCTGCACCCATCCTGGGATCGTCGCCAAGACTGACCCGTCCACGTTTGAGTTCTCCATACAAACGGGAAATTGTCGACTGGTGCGGCGACAGACAATAACTCAGCAAGGCATTCTTGTTGCGATAATTGTCTCTGAAAGTTGTAATAAATTATGGCGCGAAAAAGTTCTCGGTTTAGTTCCATTTTTCTAATGACTTGGTGACACTCAAAAATTCACTGTAGTGAGAACACTGCACGTATTGTTGTGAAACTTTGGATTTAAGTTTACTAAAGAGTGAGGTTAAGATTCAGTACTGACTTTCGATCCGCGCGGCCTACTATGTTTCTATAAGCAAAACTTAAAAGACAACCCTCGTATAGAAAATTTCAACGTGTTATACGTGGTTTGTTGAATGTCTTAGATGAGTGGTTATCAACGCGCCACCCTTATAGGTATCAATTCGGATAAAACTTCACCATTAGGTACCACAATGCCCGAAAAAAGCTCAGTCCCTTAAATCTTAAAACTGAAAATACATACCTACAACTGGAACACCAAGTGAAATTCTTAGGGGTTCACTTTAACGACAACCTTAGTTTTAGAACTGTAGTTTCAGGAATGAATTCACAGTAATTTATTATACAAAATTGTGTTTCTGGAGCTGCTCATCATCTGCTCATTAGGTGTTTATAAGTCTGAAAGGGTTTTAATATTCATGGCATAGCTTATTTAGAAAGTATCTTGTCCTGTCCTACCCTTATCATTTATCTTCGAGATGGCCATATACACCTATTCGAACCAGAACAATTTTCTTTTGAATAACCAAATTCATATAGTCAACAGTAGGCAAATCATCTATTTGCATATACCGTTCGCGAAGTATAATTCTTCTAGAAAGTCACCAAATGTGTTAGGGCCTAGAATTTTTAATAGGCTTCCCAAAGATATTAATTGCTCAGTCCTAGAAAAGCTGTAAAAACGCTTGAAAGACTTTTTCTATTACGCTGTCAATAACTTTATTAGCCTATAGGTAATTTTTACTAATCGAGCTTTTCTGCCTGAGATTTCCTGGCCTAAAAAAAGATTAAGTTGATCTAAAAATTTCAATAAAGTCTATTCACTGACAGGTGGATAAGCAGGATGGATTTCTTACAGCTCTCGTAGGCCGTAAAGATTTTGATTTAGTCATTCAGTAGCAATGATAGACATGTTATGCTAAGGCATACTCGAATTACTGTTGATTTGCAAAAAAGTATTAGTTGGTTTGACTTGTTTAGCTAATTCTACCTGACTACATCGCTAATAGAGAACTGAACCGGTAATATAGACCGGTTTTCGCTTCAAATAAGTGATAATCCATGTTGAAGATTTTCTTCGCAAAAATTGCGCTATATTAATATTTCATCTCGCAGTAACTCGGTTCTTCAGGCTATGCACATTCTCATGGGTGCGGTTGAATATTGAAAGAATAATTCCGCCTCCAGTATGGACAGTTCGGTGTAAACATAGGAAGAGACGTTGGTCAGCTTTCACCCAATGAGGCCACCTTAACAACAATGAGAAATTTGATTTATGCCAGCTCATCGCTTGAGGACTAAATGTGACGCGTGTACGTATTAAATGTGTGACAGGCGTAAAGTGTATTTGTAAATACAGGGTGAATCGCCATAGTCGTGGAGATGTTACACTATTTATCGAAGACATGTGTATGTACTGTTTCTATTGTCATCGGTTGAATATGTCTTCGGCAAAAATTTTACCTTGCTTTCTTCACTATACAAAAAGAAAGTGTAGGTTCTGTATCCGCAAAAATTGTTTACGTTATCGATTTGTCACCTCACGGGCCTTATTAATTTTTTTTCACAGCTTTATTCAAAAACGACTTCTTTTAGCGAATCTGCTTGTCGCCAGGTCCAGAATTTCGTCAGAACCTTTTTTTTAACTAAATTCTTAAAATTGTGTTCTCCGCTGCGGGCAAAGGCTTTTTTATCGACCCTTCTGAACCAAAGCTGTGTTCATGAACTTGATTCTAAACTTGATACTTTTCAAGCTATAAGCCAATTAGTATTTGAAAACAGTGCGAAATATATTTTTGACCCCGAAAGGTCATACGAGAAAACGAACGTTTTAATGTTACCAAAGTTTCAAAATATTTGTCAAACACCGATTAACAAAATCTCAGAACATATATTGCGGCGTTATTGTTGCGAACTCATGTCTTAATACATCAATATATATTCTGCGTGAACACTCTATTAACAATAAAAAAAGGGCGTCAAGTAGTTTGATTCTTCATAAAGGATTGTTCAGCATAGACCATGCTGATGAGTTGCCAAAGGACGAAACAGCTGTCCATGGTTGGCTGCCTTTGGTCGGGCGGGCGAAACTAGCATGTTTAGGTTAGACTTTTTGAAAAAAGTTAGTTACAAACATGTATAACAGAAGAATTAAATGGATCAAGTCCGTCAAAGAGGTCCATTCAATTAGCCCATAGACATTTTTTCCATGCTCTGCCGTAGTTCCATCCATCTGGCAACGTCGCCTCTCCCCAATACCGGATCACACAAGGACATTTATGAAGACTGCATGCTGGCCCGTAAAGTCAGAAAGCTGACCTAGGCGCGTGTTTTGGAAACATCGCTTTGAGTCTCAGGGGTCAAATGTAGAGGAAAATCTATGATGTGTGGAATATATTTTTTAGGTGGGTATAGTTATCAGGATTGGAAATATGAAGTTATTATACCAGTATTAATATCAAAAATTGCGATACGCGCTCGTCCATCCCTAATTTTTTTGCCCCTAAACATTTTTAAAAATGATCAAGATCATCTGAAACGTCAAAAATCGAAGTTTGAGGAATTTCATTTTCATTCCTTTTTTTCATTTTTCTCCAGCACCACTGGACCTTCTGCTACCTGCTTTTATAAGTCCCTCGGATCCAATACCAAATATGCAATACTTATAATCCCGTGGCGCAGGCAAGTCCGACCAATATTTAGGCGGACTGTTGGCTGGAAATGTTTTAGAGTACGGGGAAATCTATGATGTGTGAAATATGTCTATTAGGGCCTAGAATTACCGCAACTGTAAGCCAAATTAATATACTCACACCAAAAACTTGCAATACACCCTCTTCTCCCACACGCCTACAACCCCTCACCGACTACAACCTATTTTTCTCGCATAAAAAAGACTTCCAAAAATGATCAGGATCCTCTGAAATACCAGAAAACAAAGATTGACCCATTTTTATTTTTTTGTTTCTATCCCATTTTCTCTTTCGCCACTGTACTGATTTTTAAGAACTACAAAGCTATGTCTTCCTTAGCATAGTAGGAACCCTGTGTAAAAATTTCATCCAAATCCTGGCAGTACTTTTCAAGTTAAGGACAGGTCAAGGATTAACGGACAGACAGGCAGACCGATAGACATACAGACCGACAGAAATTACTGACATACTTTCTCGCGATGTACGTGTCATACAGCATCCAAGAAACATAATGTATCATTTTCGAAATTTTTCGCGATGACAGTATTTCCTCGCCAGTGGGAGGGGGAAGTAACAAAGGTTAATGAAAGTCCCTCAAAATGTTTTGAGATTTTGTTAATGGATGCTTGGGGACATTTATTTTTCGTTTTTTTCATATTGTTTTGGTTGAACATTGCGTATCTCGCACTTTCTCAGATATTAAATCTCGAAAACTATAAAAAGTAGAGAAAAGCTCCTGCGAATGTTTATTGTTTAGAAGCATCGACGATACCAAAACAACTTTATTCGGAACAAAAAATACTATTCTTGAAACTTGTTTTAAGCATCCCCCACACCGACGCGGTAGCGTCAGCTATAAAAATTGAATTTAGGGCAAGAGCTGCACGTTCACACCACCGTGGTAGGTATTATTCTTATCTGCGCGATATTCTCAGACGTCCCTTGATTTCTTGTAAAATATGTCATCTGATGAAAAAGAACTATTGCCTTTATTGGCCTTAGCAGAAGATAAAAGGCGGAGAAGGTAAGTATTTGGATGATAATCGTTAGTTAATAATAATTGTGTTTAAGGAAAACAAGATTCATGATATATACTAAGTGACATATAAATCCGAACACCCAGTTTAAATGGTTTTATTTTAATAAAATTTTGTATAAGTACTTAATGAAGCATAATAAGTAAATGATAAAAATTTCAAAATGATTGCACTGCTTTAAAGCCCTTTGACCTTTAATAATGTGTGGATGCACCCTGATGTGCTACGCATTCTCCAACGCGCCTAGGCATGCTTCTGATCAGGTGGTCAATGTCCTCGTGTGGTATCTCATTCCAGGCAACCACCAACTCATCTCGAAGTGCTTCTAGAGTCTGAGGAGGACGTTGCAAATTGAGCAATCTCCTACCCATCATATCCCACACGTGCTCAATTGGGGATAAGTCGGGAGATCTTGGTGGCCATGGTAACAATGTGACATCATTATATTGAAAGAAGTCTATTGTGACTCTTGCAACATGTGGTCGGGCATTTTCTTGTTGGAAAGTTGGATCTGCCAGGGTGTCAAGACAGGGTAAAAGATGGGGTTCTAGAAGTTCGTGGGTATAATGCTGCGCGTTCACGTTACCTCTGATGAAGATTAAAGGTGACCTGGAACCATAAGCTATAGCACCCCAAACCATAACTCCAACAGTGTGATAAACATGCCTTTCAACAAAAAACTGTGGATTCCTCCTTTCACCACGTCGCCTTCTAACACTTACACCGACGTAATCGCCTTGAGTGGTGCAGACAGCGGTCACTCTGGGATCAGGAATGGAACAGTATGGTCTTTAGTGACGAGTCTCGATTTTGTTTAGGCATGCACGATGGTCGTGCCAGGGTTAGAAGGCGACGTGGTGAAAGGATGAATCCACAGTTTTTTGTAGAAAGACATGTTCATCACACTGTTGGAGTTATGGTTTAGGGTGCTATAGCTTATGGTTCCAGGTCACCTTTAATATTCATCAGAGGTAACATGAACGCGCAGCGTTATATCCACGAAGTTCTAGAACCCCATCTTTTACCCTATCTTGACACCCTGGCAGATCCAACTTTCCAACAAGATAATGCCTGACCACATGTTGCAAGAGTCACAATAGACTTCTTTCAACATAATGATGTCACATTGTTACCATGGCCACCAAGATCTCCCGACTTATCCCCAATTGAGCACGTGTGGGATATGATGGGTAGGAGATTTCTCAATTTGCAGCGTCCTCCTCAGACTCTAGAAGCACTTCGAGAGGAGTTGGTGGTTGCCTGGAATGAGATACCACAGGAGGACATTGACCACCTGATCAGAAGCATGCCTAGGCGCGTTGGAGAATGTGTAGCACATCAGGGTGCATCCACACATTATTAAAGGTCAAAGGGCTTTAAAGCAGTGCAATCATTTTGAAATTTTTATCATTGACTTATTATGCTTCATTAAGTACTTATACAAAATTTCATTAAAATAAAACCATTTAAACTGGGTGTTCGGATTTATATGTCACTTAGTATAAATAAACAAACACGGATATCTGGAGTGTATCATACTTAAATACCCGAATTACGCAGAGATTCACAACGTCCTTGCATATACTTCCAAATGACTCCCTATTGTTTTGATTTTATCGTTTAATTCAATTCCAATCTGATCCGACATTTTATCCGTTTCCGCCAATTTGTATAGTCTTCGTGGCTTAAATCGTACAATATTGGATACTGTTTCTCTTGTTCAATTAGTTTCTTGTTTGTTGACATCGTGAAAAACGTGGCGATATGCGATACGTACCGTGCCATCAGCGTTTTTGCGATAAACCGCGGGCCACCCCACCGCGCTGGTGTGATCGGTGTTATTTACCGCTCTGAAAACAGCACCCCATGGACAGCGGTGCGATTATCGCTATCGCCTTACCGCGTCGGTGTGTGGGATCCTTTAACAATTTTAATACAATTTCGGGAGTGGCATCATACACAGTCGTTAAAAGTGGCCTTTTTTAATAAAATTTCCAAGCAGATGCGAGGATATCTCTTGGACTATCTGCCACTTTGTCGGTTTGTTGGTTGATATATCGACCAGTTTGGCAATCTGCCAATTTCTCCTTGGTTTTCACATTCCCGCGTAGTTTTCGAGACCATTGTTCTTAACTAAATTGTGAATTTCAGACAAACCAAAATCTTTTTAGAATACAAAACCGATCAAAATTATTTTTTGGAGTTACAATTATTCGAGTTGTCAAGTCAATTATGCTTAAGCTACTTCAAATGGTTTATTTCATTTCTTTGCTCTGTTTCTACTTGTCGTTCTTTCCTTATTTTCCTTTTCCCTTTGAACATGTTTGGTATCTGGGTAGCCAGACCTGACAGACTAACAGACCGACGGGACTTTTAGCTAAGAGCAAAGATCCACCGGACCGCTCTGACGAACAAAGGCGAATAGTTTACCACTTTTCTTATTTTTTATTATTATTAGTTACTGGCAGAATCTGTTATGGGATTCTCTATAGAAGCGAAGCAAGCTTGTGTGTCTTACCAAAGAAGCGCAATGAGCGGCTGTCCAAATTTTGACGCCACATTCAGCCGAAGTGTTTTATATCTAGTTGTCATGTTTGGAAATTGTACAGAAAGGTTATTTTAAGATATTTTATCTGATTTGACTTGACTTGACTTCTACTCATCAAAGTAGGCTGGGGGCCTTTTGACCAAAAGTTACTGAGATTCCAACTAGCTGAAAAGGGGTTCTCTTCAACAAAAAATGCCAAAGGTAGATTATTTGATTATGAAAACTATATGAAAGAAGCAGTCAATGTAAAGAAATAAAAAGTAAATCATAGTTCTAACAGATTGTTAAAGAAGTGCTAATATAGGTCTTTTATTTTTGTCAACGGATACTAGATCATATGTTACCGCATCTCTTATTTTGAATGTGTAGTTCTACGTTCTTAATTTTTACTTGCATTTTGCTTAATGAGTTGAGACAATAAAGGAATATCCAGGTCGTGGTCAATGGTCGTGTTAGACAGATATATTACCAGCGATCATGCAGTATTGTTGTCAATCTTATTTGTGTCAAATTTTATGAATTCAACGAGAAACATGGAAAACCGGGATATACGTAGTATCTAGGTTGTATAAAAAAGTTGGTTAATATCACAGATCACTGTCAAAGGTAACGCATCCGTGAGGGTTTTTTTTTATGAAAAGGTTATTTTGTTTGGTTTAGCTTATATTCTAATATTACGTATTAACATAGATTTGGCTTTGTTGAAAAACAAAGCCTCCTACTGCTTACTAACGCTGCTTACTGAACAAATTTCAGCAGCCCAAGGTGGTCTTCAAAATGGTGGACTTTGTAGTTGCTACCGATATGCAGCGTCATCTGCTGGAGAGTAGCTGAATAAAAAATATATTCATCCGTATGCCTTACTTAAATGATTTCAAGCTTATTCTGTGCATATTCAACTAAACAAAAAACAATTCGTTGAGTTGGCCTACCATCCCATGGATGACGGTTCTTTGTGAAGTGTTATCATTGGTCACACAAGATTTAACTAGTCAGAAAGATCCTTTAGGGGCGGTTGGTAGGGATTCGGGATGACTGTATGGCAAGTAGGGGTGTCAATCCCGATTGGTTTTCGTAACCCCGGGATTTTCGAGGCTCTGTATGTCTATCCCGGAATCCCGGGACCGATACCGAAAAAAACAATAATTTGAAAATTAAACTTTTATTTCTCAACGAAAAACAGAAATTAACTAAAGAAATTCAAAGAACTTAACAAAGCAAAAATACTACAAACGATGACTATAGGTACAAGCGTCATAATAAAGAGTGGCACTTTTGTTAAATAAATATAGTATATACAGGGTGTCCGCAAAGTTGGGGTTTCCCTTTTCAGAAACAACTACCCTTGAAATAACAAAGGTAATGTGTAGTGAAACGACCAAGTAAAAAAAAATAAAGGAAAAAGTAACCACTCTCCAGTTGACGAGAAGGGCTAAGTACGTCTCTGCCCGAAATCATACAGCTTCAACAGAAAATGAAATCAGCTAATGCGCTACCGAGCAGACGCCGGCGGTAGTGCAGACCACGAACAGAGGTAACAAATATGACCATCGTGCAGAAACCACATTGATTGTCTTACACTTAATGGCACATCTTCTAACAAGGAAGGCAAAATGTTGCGTAAAAAGTCTAGGTATTGCATCCCGTCCAATCGATTTGGGAGAATAAATGGTCCAATGAGCATACCGTTCACCATGCCAGCCCAAACATTCACCGAAAATGTTTGTTGAAAATGTGCCCGACGGACAGCGTGCGGATTTTCTACTGACCAAACATGAGTGTTGCGAAAATTATTCACCCCATTACGCGTGAACGTAGATTCGTCTGTCACCAATATGCACTTCAAAAAGTCCGGATTATTGTCATGTTGATGCAACAACCACTCACAAAACCGCACTGTTGCTGGAAAATCGTCAGGTTGAAGGGCATGTACACGTTGGACGTGAAACGGATTCAGCCCCTCTTCACGCAGCGTTTGCCACACTTTAGTTTTCGATACTTGCACTTCTCTAGCCACGTCTCTAGTGCTTGTTGTTTTTTGAAACGCAATCGATTATACGGGTTCGTTTACCTCTACACGCGTCACCGCAACCGTCGGTTGAAGGTTGCATACTGACCTGACACAATGACCCCGACCCAGTTCTGTCGGGTTGAGCTAGTGTCCTAGTACCAGTCGGGGATGTCGCGAGTCGCGGCTACAGGACGGTATTCAGATATTTTTGATGTTGCAGAGCCCTTTATCTCGGTTCAATTAAGACATTGTTGTATATGATACTAAGAAAAAATGCTTATGTTTTCGAGATCTACACGTCGTGTAAAGTCAAACCCCAACTTTGCGGACACCCTGTATATAAGAATAAACATTATTTGATATTTTTTAGTAATAGACATGAACTAAAAAACATTCATAGGAGCTGGGAATGAAAATTCAATTATAAGTTGTTAAAAAACTATCGAAAAAAAATATGAGTGCGCTTAAAGTTTCGTCTTTTAGACTTGAACAGATTTTATTACATATACAGGGTGGCCTATCCATGTGTGGACGGAATATTACTCATAAACAAATACATTTTGGGAAAATCTGTTAATGGGATGATATACAACATGACATTTAAGAGCACGTTTCTGAAATATTGGCCATTATACAGGGTGTCCCAATTTCGACTTACATATCAAAGTTGTGATTTTTTAAATAGAATGCCACAAATTTTATTTCAAATTGGATAAACCAATTCAGAAGAAGAAAATTGATATAACATACTATGGGGTTTTGGTAATTAGCTACTGAGATATAAGGTGATTTGCCTAGAAAAAACCCCTGTTTCGGCAACCCCTCAGTCCGCCATTTTGAAATTTGGAGTGCTGAATTTTGTACCAAAAAAAACTTCACACTTCAACTTTTATACTATGTGTTACTTTTTTTAATGTTAATTTTTGCTCATACAGGGTGGTCAAAAACGCAAGTTGTAGTTTTTCTCAGGCATTTCAAATGCATCACTCTGTATATTTGTGGACGTTTGGATTCAATTTGTTATAAGCTTTTTTTTAATACTAGACACATAAGGGGTTTTACGGCTACTTTTTCGGTTATTAGCACGTCTTTTATCGAACGGCTTAATTCCCTAAAATATCGCATCATCCTTGGAAACAAATAAATTGTTGCTTAGTTACAAACTGTCAAAATTAGCTTTGTTAGCATTATAATAAAAGCGTGTTTGAAAATGAATTTTTCTAAGGAAGAAATGGTGAACATGGTGTTCGTTTTGGTCGAAGCCCAAAGAAATAGTTTCCTAGCATCTCGCATTTATAAGCGACATCCAAGGCCGGAAATATTTTCCACACTACGAGAACGTTTTGAATCAAGTGCAGCAGTGGAATATAGTAAAAAATGTATAGATAATCCAAGTGTCACCAATGAGGCGAATCAGTCGGAGGTTCTATTAAAGTCCCCATTCAAGTGCACGGCAAATTGGAGTAGAAACTGATATATGCAGAACTTCTATTACGGTCATTTATCCAAAGACTACGTCTGTGTATTCAACATGGTGGAGATATTTTCGAGCAGTTTTTGTAGAGTAGGTCTTGATTACTGATAGTTGTTTGTTTATGTTGTTGTTATAGTTGTTTTCCTCTACTACACTTGAAGCTGATTCATGCTGTTTTGATTGTTATTAGTTTTTACATCAAATCTGTACTGTTAGTGGCAATATGGAAGTAGCCCACTGTCTTTTGTTTCCATGGATGCTGTGATTTTTTTCTTTAATTTTGGTGTGTTGTTCTACTAAAAGCTTAATAACTCAAAATCTACTGATTCTATCTGAACCAAACCTCATACCGACAACAAGCTTATAAAAAATTGAACCCAAACTTGCATAAATATCTATATTTTCGATAAAAAGTACAATTTGCGTTTTTGACCACCCTGTATGAGCAAAAATGAAAATTCGAAAAAGTAACAAGATAAAAGCTGAGATGTGTAAGTTTTTTTTTTAAAAAAATTCAGCACTCCAAATTTCAAAGTGGCGGATTGAGGGGTTGCCGAATTGGACGGTTTTTCTGGACAGAACACCTTACATATCAGTGGCTATTTACCAGAACCCCATAGTATGTTATATTAATCTTCTTCCTTTGAATTGTTTTATCCAAATATGCAATAAAATTTGAGGCATTCCATTTGAGAAATCACGACTTTGATATGTAGGTCAAAATTGGGACACCCTGTATAATTGCCAATGTTTTAGAAATGTGCCCTCACATGTCATATATTTTCTCAAAATGTATTTATTTATGAGTAATATTCCGTCCACACATGGATGGGCCACCCTGTATATCCTGCAGAAAAAAAGCATCTCTGACTCTACACTGGTGGGCTGAATTATTGGCAGATAGTATGCTTTTTGAATCAAGCTGCCATGATTTCCGCCTTTCAAAAAAGATCAATTTCTTGGCTAAGTATGTCAGATAATCCTGTGGTCTTCTCCCTCTTTGATTCTGAATGTGTAACTATTCCTTTATCCAACGGTTCATTTTGATGTGCTTTGATAATTTTCGCAATTGGAACATCGTCGTCGCCACTACCAATTTGGCAAACATTTGCACCTCAAACAAAACATTCATAAAATTATATACCTACTAAATATCACCTAATAAAAGGTTTCTGGACTAATACCAAAATTATTAGCTAATCCTGGGATTTTCGAGACAGGGTTCACACCCCTAATCGCAGCGCATCCTCAAAGATGGAGAAACTTAAACTTCCGTGAGGGGGGTTAAAAATCCCCCCATTTTTTGATGAAAAGGTTATTTTTTGGATTAGTTTATTATATCCCAACATTACGTTAGATTTGGCTTTGTTGAGAAACAAAGCGTTCTCCATCTTCCATGCATTGGGGGGGCTTACTGAACGGATTTCAGCAGCCCAAGGTCTAACGCTGCTGCTGACACTTTAAAGCGTTCGCTGAAACAGTTCTCGCAGCAGCTTTTTCTGGGATAGACATAAGCAGTGATACGGTGTTGAGGTATTTATTTTATGATGAATGTGGACAGATCCAATTTCGAAGGCCTGATGTTTTATGACTGTAATATAAGGGACTTTACAGCAGGAATGTCGTTCCGCAACAGATTTTTGAAGAATGTGTTTTTGTCTGGAGACATAGATTCAAACTGGTTTTCCGATTTTAGAAGTGATGCAGGCAGACGCTTCTAGATACGTGTTGTTGTCTACCCACAGTAGTTACTGCGTAACTATAACTGTTGTAGATAAAGCTTTGCAAGTCGTGTATTCCTCACTAAAAGCGACGGACGATTACAGCTATTGATTAGATACTGGCCTCATACAGCAACGAAATTGGTGTGATACAGGGATGAGTATACGAGGGATGTCTTTTAAGTTTTGCATATGGAAATAAAACAACACGGTAGGTAGTTTTAAATGACTTTATTGTTTTTCGAAGTATTCTCTACGAAGATTAGTACACATCTGCATGCGCTCGAACCAATTTTCGAAGCACTTATTCCACTCGTTTGCTGGCAAATGCAAAACGTCATTTTTGAATGCTCAACTGCTTCTTCTGGTGACTGGAACCTTTGACCACGCAGTCTGATTTTGATTTTCGGGAAAGTAAAGAAATCGTCAGGACTTAGATCGGGACTATATGGAGAATGGTCCAATAATTCCACGTTTTCTTCCGTTAAATACTGCCTTTTTTTGGGGCTGTGTGCGAGCTTGCATTGTCTTGGTGGAGGATGATTCTTCTTTCGGGGTTGAATCCGCAGTAACAGTTCTTTGCTAATTGAGAGGAACTGTTGCAATATGACCCGCTTTTGACACAAATGTCGCGACCATCTTTTTCGAAACACTTCGAGAACGGATGACTTTTGTTGGCTTTTCTTCACCTTGGAACACCCAAACAGCCGACTGTCGTTTATTTTCTGGTTCATGACAGTAAATCCACGATTCATCACCACTAACATTGCTGTACACATTTTTTGAATTTCCGGAATTGAAACGGTCAAGCGTTTTTTGACACCAATTAACCCTGGGTGCTTTCTGGTCTTCAGTCAACAGGTGGGGTATCCAACGAGAAACTAATTTTCTTACTCCTAATTCTTCATGTACATTTTTTTGAATTGAGGTCTGTGAGATCGTCAAGGACGCATCAATCTCGCGACATGTCACATGTCTATCTTCAATGATGAGTTTGCGCACAGCATCGACGTTTTCCTGGGTGACTGCCGTTTTTGGTGCACCCACCCTGGGATCGTCGCTAAGACTCACCCCTCCACGTTTGAATTCTCCATACCAACGGGAAATTGTCGACTGATGTGGCGCATCGTTACCGAAAACAAACTGTATCTCAGCAAGGCATTTTTGTTGCGTTAATTGTCTCTGAAATTTGTAATAAATTATGGCGCGAAAATGTTCTCGGTTGAGTTTCATTTTTCTAATGACTTGTTGACACTTAAAAATTGACTGTAGTGAGAACACTGCACGTATTGTTGGGAAACTTTGAATTTAAGTTTACTAAAGATTGAGGTTAAGATTCAGTACTCAAGTCTGATCCGCGCGGCCTACTATGTTTCTATATGCAAAACTTAAAATAGAGGATTGCAGGGGAATACTCTCCATCACTTTCCCTGGAAGCTTGTGTATATTTTGTGCCCCACAGTATTGCAGATGTCTTCAGTCATCTTACCTGGGAAAAGTATCTTTATTCCGGATGATTTCAGTTTTTTAAGTACCTTGAGATTGAGATAGATATCGTTAACCTTAATTCACCATACTTCATTTCCTTTAGCGTCAAAGAATCGCAATCTCAGTCTTAATCATTGCATCAGGTCTAGGATTGTGGTCCATTTCGTTAATATCAATTTTCTGGAGCGGAGTATGTTGGTTCTAATTAATGATTCATCAAGTCAAGTAAATTGATATTTTCATAAACTTCTTCTTCTTGACTAGAAAGTAAAACTACTTAATGATTGACACGACTTGATTTTTTTATTTTTCCACTCGAGGTCAGGCATTTTCAAACTATTTGATACTTTATGGCAAATCATATTTTTGTTCTACTAAAGACCTCCAGGTATAATTATTTGTACAAATAATCACGTAGAAATTCGAAAATGTTCTTGAGACCTTCGGGTATAGAGCTACATCTGAGACCTTCTGCCCTCGGGTACCTTCCGGTTATAGCCAAGCACCTGTCAAGGTGGTTTTTCATTTTCGTTTTTTACTGAAAACCGTTTAGCTAGCGGGTAGTACAGAATAACTTTCTTTTGCTTGTCCTCCAGGACTTCTGTTAATTTTTTTTATTTCTTTTGTTCAATGAATGTTTGTGTACCTTGTGAGTTTGTGTTTCCGTAGCTCCAGACATTTGTTACTTGTTATTTCATTTCCTGGCTCTTGAAACTAGGTGGCGTCCAAACCACGACCGCTTTGCATCCAAAAACCACAGTACAAAGAACCACCCCCTGGAGACTCATTAACTACGACTGAGTACAGTTTTGTGCGATAAAACTGAGTACACTGCATCTCAAATGATGCATGCAGTGTTGCCAAACATTTTCACAGGCCTCTTATTAATATAAGAATACATTAAAATTAGACTTCTATAAAAAAAAGCTATTTTACTTGATATAGATTGCTAGTATCTGATCCTTAAAAAAATAGAAAGCTAACATTCGTATTCAGCAAACAACCCCAACAGCGCTAAGCGAACAACACATTATTCCGACATTAATCAATAAATTAATTCAAAATAAATCATCGTTGTATACGATAGCCATCATTTATTCATATTCTGTATGAAGTGAAATTAAACATACCAGACAACTGCTATAAATTAATAAAAAAAAGTTATACTTTGTACTGTGCTAGTTGTTAGCTTTGCTTAAAAATAATATCAGATTCAGTTTATTTCTAATTTATAGTTGTTGCCGAAAAAAGGAGAGGAATTTTATATTTCTTGATTGTTGCCCGAATCCATTTTGGGGCAAGATAATTACGAAAATCAACAAGGATACGAGGGATGTCTTTTAAGTTTTGCATATAGAAACATAGTACGCCGCGCGGATCGAACGTCAGTACTGAATCTTAACCTCACTCTTTAGTGAAGTTAAATTCGAAGTTTCACAACAGTGAATTTTTAAGTGTTAACAAGTCATTAGAAAAATGGAACTCAACCGAGAACATTTTCGCGCCATAATTTATTACAACTTTCAGAGACAATTATTGCAACAAGAATGCCTTGCTGAAAATCTGTATGTTTTCGGCAACGAAGCACCACATCAGTCGACAATTTTCCGTTGGTATGGAGCATTCAAACGGGGACGGGTGAGTCTTAGCGACGATCCCAGGGTGGGTGCACCAAAAACGGCAGTCATCCAAGAAAACGTCGATGCTGTGCGCAAACTCATCATTGGAGATAGACATGTGACATATCGCGAGATTGAGGCGTCCTTGAAGATCTCAAAGACCAATAAAAAAAATTACATCAAGAATTAGGAGTGAGAAAATTAGTTTCTCGTTGGATACCCTACCTGTTGACTGAAGAGCAGAAAGCAGCCAGGGTTAATTGGTGTCAAAAAACGCTTGACCGTTTAATTCCGGAAACTCAAAAAACGTGTACAGCATTGTTAGTGGTGATGAATCGTGGATTTACGGTTATCAACCAGAAAATAAACGACAGTCGGCTGTTTGGGCGCAAAAAACAAAAAAGGTCATCCGTTCTCAAAGTGTTTCGAAAAATATGGTCCCGACATTTGTGTCAAAAGCGGGTCATATTGCAACAATTCCTATTAACGAGCAAATAACTGTTACTGCGTATTGGTATACCATCATTTGTTTTCCAAGAGTCATCACCGAGCTCCGAAAAATCAACCCCGAAAGAAGAATCATCCTCCACCAAGACAATACAAGCTCGCACACAGCCAAAAAGACAAGAGAGTATTTAACGAAAGAAAACATGGAATTATTGGACCATTCTCCATATAGTCCCGATCTAAGTCCTAACGATTTCTTTACTTTCCCGAAAATCAAAAACAGTCACCAGAAGAAGCAGTTGACGCATTCACAAATTCCGTTTTGGATCTGCCAGCAAACGAGTGGAATAAGTGCTTCGAAAATTGGTTCGAGCGTATGCAGATGTGTACTAATCTTCGTGGAGAATACTCCGAAAAACAATAAAGTCATTTAAAACTACCAATCGTGTTGTTTTATTTCCATATGCAAAACTTAAAAGACATCCCTCGTATACCCAGATGCGGGACCGTCCTGCAAAATGTGCTTCCTAAATAAGGAATTGAAATTTATTTGGTCTTTCGACTATTCGCGAAAGCTTATCCGCATTGCATGAAACAATACAATTACGCCTTACCAAGTATCTGTGATCTCGAATCAAGGTCATAATTCCAGCTCTTGGACCAAGGTACCTCTTTTTTGAGTGTAGAAGTTCACGTGTTGTTTTTATCGATAAAATATGTCGTCAAGATTTGTTCATCCTGCATTTTTGAAAAGCAGCTACTTTTACGAAGCCATCAAAGTATAAAATCATACTTTAAATATTTGTACCACGTTAAGAAAACCATCTTATAAAGGGTGTCTCAATAAGAGCGCCGGATTTGATTTTCAAGCAAAACACAATTTCTTTTCGAATTAAACGAGTATTTATATTTCAACATGAAGAAGAATAGTTGCGATTAAACCTGAAATAGGACATCTGGTAAATGGCCACTACGAAACCTCTGACACAGGGTCAGTCTTTACTTAAAATTCTGGATAACGTTTTTGCACAACTGTGGCTCTATTTCATCGATAACGGGCCGTATCTCTTCCTTAAGGCGTCCAAGTGTTTGTGGCCTGTTCGCAAACACCTTTTCCTTCACATGGCCCCAGAGGAAGAAGTGCAATGGCGTTAGATCGCACGATCTTGGTGGCCAATTTTGATCGCCAAACCGAGAGATGACGTGGTCTGGAAGCTTGGTCCGCAGTAACACAATTGTTTCGCGTGCTGTGTGGCAGGTTGCACCGTCTTGCTGGAAGAATATATCCTCCACATCCATTCGATCCAACTGGGGCCACTAAAACTCGGTTAACATTTCGCTACACCGCACACCTTTAACAGTAAGCGCAGTTCTAGCTGAATTTTCGAAGAAATAATAATAATAATAATAATAATTTATTCATCATTATAAATAACTTGAGGAAAAAAAAATAAAGATATAATGATGAAAGGCGTAGTTCAGCCTAAGTCGCTTTTCAACTAAACCCACAAAAAATAACACTCATACAATATACAGGGTGACTTTGAAGTTGAGTCATTAATTTTCAGATAATGATTGTAGAAGGAAGATAAACCAAAATATGTGTGTAAAAATAAAAAAAAATAAAAAAAAATGATACCTTGTTTAATAAAGTATCCTCCCGACAAGTATTTCAGTGCGGACCTGTATTTGATCGTGCGGTCTTGGAGCAGCATGCCCTCACCTGTGAGGTCTTAAGTCACCTGATTCACGAGCCCTTTGCACTACATTAACAAAGGCACGAGGGGTTGGTTGCACTCGATTGGGAAACCGATAAATCCGTGATGCATCCGGGAGCATTTTGTAAAGACTGCCCCCCCGTAAATAAGAATCATGTCCACAAGTTCAGCATTTTCGTAAACATGTGCCATTTTTGATTTCGTTTGAGCCACGCAACACACTACTATTCACTCAGGATTTATCGACTGACGAAAAACATCGTGATAAACGTTTCAAATTCTTTCGCTTTTTTGTTTCCGATGCGATGAACCGGTCAGGCGGATTATATACGTTGTCGCCAAACACGAGCATATAATAGGCAGGGCGGTACTCAAACTTCCAAAGGGCTATAACTTTGTTACTTTAATTTTACCAGAAAAATGGTAAAGGAAAAAAACATTTCTTTTGATCAGATCTACTCACTGTTAAAATAAATGACTCAACTTCGAAGTCACCCTGTATATATATATATATATATTTCTCCATATATATATATATATATATGGAGAAAATGATCATGCGGAGGAAGGTATATAACAAAAAGTAGGAAAATCATGGGCAAAATCCGCAAAAAGGAGTAAAGTGGATTCGACCAGAAAATAGGATAGGTAACCCGAGCGATACGTATTTCTGCTGGTTGGCTTCATCAGGTCGGGGCACCTATTCTATTTGCTCATTATTTTCCTACTTTTTGTTATATACCTTTCTCCGCATGATCATTTTCTCTTTGTAGATCCTTTGGGCTTGAAGTACCACAGCAAGTGGCCTATAACCGGCCGCGTGGTTGCGGTTAGATGTCTCCTTCAAAATTCGAGGTCTTCTAGCCGTTTTGTACTACAATGTGTAGGTTGGCTCTTGTTGTGGACTTCGTGTGTCGTTTTTTTTTGTTTTTTTTTTCCTCTCCATCTTCGTTTCCTCAGGTTACACCCGTATCCGGATGTGTGGGCATGTGTATCTACTTTGGTAGTTTCATATGTGTACTCATTTCGGGCCTGATGAAGCCAACCAGCAGAAATACGTATCGCTCGGGTTACCTATCCTATTTTCTGCTCGAATCCACTTTCCTCCTTTTTGCGGATTTTGCCCATTATTTTCCAATTTTTTGTTATATGTATATGTAGAACATACGAGAGCATGGCCAATGCAGTTTTTATGAGAGCACAATTCATGCAAAAAAAAACAAGATGACTTAAAAAGAAACACACTGGGACATTATTCTTTAAAACGTAGCGAGGTTTGATTATACCTTAGGCGCTTGGTCGTGCAGGAGTTCAGCTTTCAATCTTTCTTTAAAATTGCGAAGGCTCAGATTCTTCAGATCTACTGCCCAGCTTTTATACAGTTTCGTAGCATTGTAAGAAAAGCTGCGCTTTAACAGAGCCGTTGAATGTTTAGTAATAACCAAGAGATGTTTATTGCGAGTTACTTTATTATCCGGCAGCCTGGTAAGTTTATTGTATAGATAAGCAGGTGTTCTACTAGTAACGATCTTGTGTACTGATGTGAGAACATGAAGTTTTCTTATGTTAATCATGGTAAGCCAACCATAATCCATAAAGGTCTCAGTGTTGTGGTCATTCTTTCAGATACCATATGCAAACCTGATGCAAGAATTTTGAATTCGCTGAATGCGTAAAATATCTGTTTGCAAAAGGACAGGTCCATATATGCAATCACAGTAGGCCAGCTTAGACAAAATCAAAGTTTCACATAGTTTGGCCTTCATGAATTTTGATAATATACTGCTGCTGGGCTAAAGTTGTCTTAACACGTTATAAGAGACCTGGCACAAGTGACATGTTTTGTATGTAAATACTGTCCAATCACTCCGCCACCCAACTAACAATTATCACTCCTATTAGAGTTGCAAGAGTGATTATACAGTATTCCTTACACAGCATTGTATACTGTAAGAACATTGGAAAAACCCTCTTAGAACAGCTATACAAGCGGAATGGGCACACCTAATAGGACACTTCAGCCATTTAACATGTTGTTTAAGGGCTGCAGGTAACAGTTATACAACAAAAGTGTAAGCCTCTTGCAGCCGCTATAGGACATTTGCGTCAGTGCAAGATTCAGTTTTTGTCAACTGTACAACTATTCTGCTACGTGATTCTACTTTATTGCAACCAAACTATTTCTTATCTATTGTATAGACGAAGTAAAGAATATATAACTAACACAATACAGTCATCTTGTTTACTTAGATATCGGCCGTTGTGAATTTCATATACAGGTATATGATAAACTTCTACACTAGGATATAGGGCTATTGAATTACTCGCGCAGCAAATTTTATTGTGATTATCGTGCAAAGTACTGTGTATCTAACGAAGCTACAAAGTAACCGTAAACAGTGGTTGATTCGTGATCAACGCGTGATCGGTAGCCATGGCGCTCTGTCGGCCTCTTCCTGACTGGCTTGTAGCGACGAGCCTCCAGACAAAGTCGCACGGTTGCCACGCTCGGCGAGTTTTCGCCAGAGTGGTTGATCACATTCGCATGGATCACAAATCAATCTGTTGGTGCAATACGTGCAATAACTGTTGTAAAGGACATTATATAACAATAAATGGCATCACAAAGGTATATTCCAATTTGATCTGCAGCAAATTATGAACGGCATATACGGAGATGCGAAAACAAGCTCAAAAAGGTGAAGACAATTTTTGTGCAATCTTTATAGTTAAATTTTTCCTAAGAGATAGCATCAGTGAGGGAATTTTTTTCTATTGTATTATTTTTCACATTAATGCGATGTCGAGGTATGTGGCCCTATCGCAATTGAAAATAAGGTTTCGATAATCCTTCCATAGAGTTTCGATGAGTACATCTGAAATAACCTTGAGATATTCTTCAGGGAAATACAAAAATCTCCTTTTGTGTTTTTTTGTGCAGATTTATCTAACTAATATTTCGGGATAACGTAAGTGCCTTTTTAAAAAATATTTATTTCCGAAAATACAGTAGTGGATGGTACGAAAGTTAGATTAAGACTAAATTTTAATTATAGAAGTACAATGTTCGTTAGCATGAGTAATACAGGAAACATATCATGTTGCATTTCAACGGTTGCTAGGCGCTGCGATGATGTGCTGACTTGCATTTTCTATTTTCTAGCTTCTACAGGGTAGCCCTATAACTCCTCCACCCCTAGAATGAGGCTTCTCCTGGAAGATTCAGTTTCCTGGAAGGTAGCTCGATTTCTTCTGGATCATTTGTATGTGACTTCCTTGGAATTGGAGCAGGATGTGTATGTGCATTCTTATTCTTCTTGAACTTTCGATAAATAAGTAGAATGCCCAGAGACGTGAATAACATGTACAAGATAATAGTCCAAGCACTGGGTGTGATATAATCGATTTCTTCAGATTCAATTGGGTTGAATGACTGTACTGGAATATCTTTCATTTTTAAAGTCCTTAGTTCGATTTCAAACTTCGGCTTATGATTTTCCGAAATTAAAGTGAAATTTGGCGTTTCCATGACTAACGGCTGGCCAAAACTCTTGTCCAAAAATGTAATCGCTTCGTTTCTAAACAAGATTGTGCAGTTATCTTGTGATATCAAGTATATGCCTGATAAGAACTTTAATTCTATTTGCTTTTGACAATGGAATTCTAGCTTTTCTTGTATTGGAAAAACGGCTAAGTACTGGTTGATCTCTGGTATAAGTTCAATGTGATTTTCGATAATCTTGACTTTGGTAAAATGACAACTGTTGGCGTTCCCATTTTTCAAAATGTTGGCTTCACAGGATATATTTGTACTAACTTCGGCTTGACGAGGACAGTGGTATATATTGCTTTTGGTACAAATGCCACTTAGAGGTTTGATTGATTGTTTATCAATCGATGCCAAAAAGTATTCGAAATTTGGAAAAATCGACATGAATTCTGACCCATATTTTGTAGGTATTGGGTGCATGTAATACAATTCAAATGTATCGTTGAAGTCAATTGGAATAGATAAGAAGTAAATAATTTGATTGAAATCAATCTTACAGTGTACCTTTATAAGTGATTCAAAATCTAACATATTTTCGAATTTGACATCATAAGGAAGCATATTTTTATAATAGGAAGATAATTTCAAAAGTTCCTTATGTAATTCGCTTGGTCTGATAATACTCGGGTGCATAACTCCTAACTTGCAGAATGTAACAGAATTTTCAATATCTTGCAATGTACTGAGAATAAAATTGTAAAGCATTAAAAGTGAGTGATAAACGTCCTTTGCAAAAAGAATATTTTCATTCATAGTGTTTGCATTCGCAACTTCGTTCAGTTGCAGTATTTTTGATTTTAATAGATTTTCATTGTGATGAATATTTTGAAGAGTGAAGTTAAAATTTTCGATCAGCTCGTGATTCACAGAATACTGTAATTTTAGTTGATTTTCAATGCTTTTCTCATTGTTCTGCATGTGATTAATAATTTTGTAAATTTTTTCTCCGTCATGTGAATCTAAATTACCTGTTATGAATCTAACTACACTACCAATTCCATTAAATAAACCTCTACGTGATCTATTATGGGCAGTATAATGTATACGAATATTTTCTATTTTTCTTAAAATAGATTGTTGAGTAATGTTAATCATTCTATCATAATCTTCAAAATCTGTACCATACTTATAAATCTTAAGCTTAAAATTATCGTATTGGTTATTTAGCTTATTATATTCCTTATATAAATCTTCTAATCTATAATAGTGTACGAGGGTATGCTCGGAAATTTGGAGTTTAGCTGGTCCTAAATCTATTGGTAGTATCCCCAAATTTTGGCTGATATCCTTTATTTGGATAGCTTGTGTGCTGGTGAAGAACCTGTAAATGATTTTTTATTCTCAGAAACCTTTCTTGGTCTTTTGATGTTTGACAAATGAATTTTATCAGTTGTATTGCCATGTGTTGGCTTAATTTTGGCGGTTTTAAGATTTTTATCTACTTTTGAAATACTTTCAGGCTTATACTTATTACGTGTTTTGCTCTGTTTCTGTTTGTTCTTAACATATACTTTTTCTGAAATAGATGGTAATTGTTCACGATTTTCGTTCAACTTACTAACAACTTTTACCTTATTCTGCTGTAAATCGGAATTTAATTTACTATACAACATGTTCATTTTTTCTTTGTGATTTTGGACATGATTGTTCACTAACTGATATTCTAAATCAAGATTGAATGGTGATTCAGTGCCTAAATGTCCTGTTATAATCTCATAAGGCTTCAAATTTGTAACAGAATGAATCGTATGTTATATGCCAAAACTGTGTAATTGACTTTAATTTCTATAGGTTCTTTCTTAAATTTTTCCTGGTTATTTAACAATCTAATATGTTCAATTAGAGTAGAATGGAATCTCTCTATCATTCCATTAGATTCAGGGTGTTGAGAACTTATAAAATGAATATCGATTTTGTGCATTGCTAAGAGTTCTTTAATGACTGAGTTTTTAAATTCTATACCATTATCTGATATGATTTGCCCAGGTATACAATGGTGTGTGAAATACTTAATCAATTTATTTGATATTTCTGTAGCCTGTGCTGAGTTTATCCTATATGCTTGGGCATATTTCGAAAATGAATCGATAATTGTCAAAAATTTAGATTTTTCTAATGTTATGCTATCTATGTGCAATATTTGGAAAGGCCTTGTGCCTGTTGGAGTTACGTTATAAAGCAATTTAAGAGGATGTCTGTCATATTTTGTAACTAGACATGTTTCGCATTGATTAATAAAATCTCTAACAGTATTGAATAATTTTGGAATATAATAATGTGCCTTAATTCGCTTTTCAGTTTCTTCGATACCTCTGTGATTAGTTTTTCCTTCATGGTGATTTCTAATAATTGATTCTACTTCAGTGTCGTCTGTGATATCAATTAATTTCTTCGTGCACTTTGTCATATTGATTTCAGAATTTTTGAAATACTTCTGTAATACAGAACAGAATTGTTCGTAAATGGGATCTTCAAAGTAAAGATGATATTTAATTTTTGGTGCAACATATTCCTTAATAAAATTTACCATTTCTTGTTCATAATTGTCTTTAGAAAACTGAATAAGTATTCTCTGCTTATCCTTGAATAATTTTATGATAGAAGGTTCAGCAGGTGAAAAATTTACTTGTGAAATAATGATCTGATTTTTACCATAGTTGACTGGAGTATCAGTTATTGGTATTCCTATAATTGGATGTTCGGGGCTAGAATGAATTGTTTGATCGGTTGATTCTTCAATATCTACTATTGAATTGGTCAATAAAATCAAAAATTGGAGGGTTGTCGTGTACGTTCTTGGATTCATTAGCATTGAGCTCAATTCTAGACAATGCGTCTGCGTTTTTATTCAATTTTCCTTTTTTATAGACAATTTTGTACTCATATTGCTCAAGAGATAATCTCCATCTGATTAGTCTTGAATTTGGTGATCTATGATTCATTAAATATTGTAATGGTGCATGATCTGTAACGATCGTGAAGGTTCTACCGAAAAGGTATGGTCTGAAATATTTAACACCGTATATTATAGCAAGAAGTTCTTTTTCTGTGGTACTATAATTAATTTCGGATGAGATTAATGTTCGACTCGCGTATGCTATAGGTAAATCCGATCCTATTTTTCCTTGGCTAAGAATTGCAGGAATTGCATAATTACTAGCGTCTGTTGTCAAAATAAATGGTTCTTCAAAATTTGGATATTGTAAAATTGGCTCATTCATTAATAAATTTCTACACGTGTCAAAACACTTAATATATTCTGGATTCTTGTAATCGATAGTAGCATCTTTTTTCAAGCATTTTGTCAAAGGCTTTGTTAATCGCGCAAAGTCCTTAATAAATTTTCTATAATATCCCAATAATCCTAAAAATCCTTTAATTTATTTTGCAGTTTTCGGTAATGGGTATTTTTGAATAGCTAAAATTTTGTCTGGGTTCGGTTTCACTCCGTCTTTGGTTACTACATGTCCTAGATAAGCAACTTCTTTTCTCAAGAATTCTGATTTATCCAGCTGAATTTTGAGATTTGCCTGTCTTAAACGTTCGAAAACTTCTTTTAGCCTTTCAATATGTTCTTGTAAACTTGTGCTAAAAATAATAATGTCATCTAAGTAAACCAAACATTTTTCGTTTTGAATTCCACGCAAAATATTATCCATAACTCTTTGGAAAGTGGCTGGTGCATTCTTTAATCCAAATGGCATTCGCAAAAATTCGTAATGACCATTTTCCGCATTAAAAGCTGTTTTCTCGATGTCTTCTTCAGACATTTCAATCTGGTGAAACCCGGAAGCTAAATCGAGTGTCGTAAAGTATTGGCACTTGCCTAATTTATCTAACAAATCATTAATATTTGGAAGGGGGTATTTGTCTCCAATAGTTTTTTCATTAAGCTTTCTGTAATCGATGACTACGCGCCATTTTGTTTTACCGCTAGCATCGAGCTTCTTCTCTACTATCCATAATGGAGCACAATATGCTGATGTTGAATGTCTAATAATATTTTGGTTAAGCATTTTCTGAATTTGATTTTGGATTTCTTTTCTGTGTATCTCTGGATATCGATATGACTTAGTATATATCGGTATCTCGTCTGTAGTTCGAATTTTATGTTTAATTTTGCTAGTAAATGTTAATTTGTCTCCTTCAAAATAAAAAATGTCGGAATAATCTTTAATTAACTTCATAATCGCATTTTTCTCTTCGAAATTCATATGTTCCGTTCTAAATTTAGAAAAATCGATCTTAACTTGATCTGTACAATAACTATGTAAATTAGTTTCACTGACTGTAGTAGCCAACTCGTAATCCGCGAACTGATCTACTCTCAATGGATCTAAATTACTTATTTTTATTGATGAATCGTTCGGATTCAAAATAGTGCAAATGGCTTTTCCATTTTTCACTGTAGCAATACACTGCGGTATTTCTAAATTACTTATCCTTGTATAAGGAATAACTACATCACCATTTGTGATATTTGAGACTTGGATCTCGATTATTTTCTCTGTACGAGGTTCTACTATAATACAATTTGAACTAGGTAATGTTTTATGAAAATGTGTCTTCGTACTGGTATTTGGAAGTACCAATGTTTCATTATCTAGGTCAATAAATGCTTTCATTAGTTTCAAGTTATCGACTCCTAATAAACAATCAAAATATTTGTGAAAATTGAAAAGATAAAACTTTAACTTATTGTTCACTTTTGTGTTGAACATATCAATAGAAGGTATTGTAGTACTGAAATTTTCAGTTGAACTTCCATGAACCGTGGAAATTTGAAATGGATCCTTTTTAATCGAATCTTTAAAATATTTATCCGCAATTTCTGGACGAATGAAACTTTTCGTACTACCTGTGTCTATCAATATTTTCAAATGTAACTTAGGAAAAATAATGTAAGGTAATTCACTATCGCTATTTGTATTCATTAGCTCATAATGAGGCATTACTGATCCGAGGCTGTTTGCCGAAAAAATTGATCTCCATCGTTATATTGATTCGAATCATCAGGTTCGTTTGGGTAGTCAACCTGTGGCTCCTGGTCTATATTAAATAATTCCTCAACCACGTAATTGGGTCTCGAATTGTTGTGATTTACAAAATAATTGTTATTTGGATTTCTTTGGTACGATTGATTTTGCTGAGGTATGAATGTATTTCTAGTTGATGTCGACATAGGTGTAGGTTTAGGAAACGATTGATTTTGATTCGGCCTAAACACATTAGGTTGCTGTGTTTGTCTAGCATTGTTCTGGCTACGATGATTTTGGTTATGAGGATAATTAGTAATAGGTAAGGGTGGTCTAAACTGTGAGTTTTGGAAATTTTGAGGATTTCGCTTAAATTGATTTGCCTTCGGATGATGTTTTTGACCAAACTTCTGTTTAAATTGATTTTGTTGTACTGCCTCTAACTGAAAATCATTCGTAAGCATGTGCAAAGCTTGATTGAGATCTTCTGGGTTTTTTGTACGCATTAAAGATCCAATAGGTTCCTTCAAACCTCTTAATAAAATTCTTAAAGCTAGATTTCTACAATAGTTATTAACTATTATAGCTTCATTTTCTGGTAAGTGTGATACAGAGTATGAAATTTGTAAATTTAACAGATGTTGAATCCTATTATAAAATTCAAAAGGGTTTTCGTTTTGATTTTGCTTTAATTCTACCATCTCTATATTCAACGTGAAAAGATCGCGCTTATCTGCATAAGCATTGAGAAGAGCATTTTTTAAATCTTGCCAGTTTTTTATGTGAGACGAAGAAATATTAAGTGCTGCGTCACCTTTTATTTTCGCAAGCAAACTTGACATCAAATATTCGTTTTGAAAGTCCTCTGGATTTGTTGCATTATAAAATTTTGTGACTAATTTCTCTGAAATTTCAAGAAATCTGGGTAATAATTCTGGTTCACCATGAAAATCAGGAATCATGTGCAAGTATTCCGGTTTTAGGAAAGGTACATTGTTTGAACTAGTAGTCATTGTGACGTTACTTAATTGATTTTCACTGATAATAGGTAAATTCAGAATTGGTGATCTAAAAATTGGTCTTGAGAATTGAATATTCGAATTAGCTATTGGTGAGTCAGAATCCGATTCCGCGCTATCACTGCTATCAGAATTAATATTTTCGAGTCCTCTAAAAGACATTAGGTACTTACAGCAATACCACTAGGAGTTCCATGCCCTGTATGCTGCAGAGTAAAGATTCCGCCGTGGTCCAATATTCCCTTGGTCCTCTGGTCCAATATTCCCTTGGCCCCTTGGTTGACGTCTTCTCACTTGGCTACTCGATCCACCAAGTTGGAATTCCTCTAGATGGTTGAGTCCACGCGACCGACCGAAATTACCGATTCGCGAGACTTTTTTTTCGGTTCGTATTTGGTTAATCGTTCGACGAAGGGTGGTTTATAAGCCGTAAACAACCCCCAAATATCCGATCTGGCTGCGCCACTAATATTTCGGAATAACGTAAGTGCCTTTTTAAAAAATATTTATTACCGAAAATACAGTAGTGGATGGTACGAAAGTTAGATTAAGACTAAATTTTAATTATAGAAGTACAATGTTCGTTAGCATGAGTAATACAGGAAACATATCATGTTGCATTTCAACGGTTGCTAGGCGCTGCGATGATAATAATAATAATAATAATAAATGGCCTTTATTTTACCTGGCGGGTTACATCAGCACAAGCTGTTTTTCAGAACCAACCAGGGCTAAAAAAAAAAAAAAAAAAAAAAAATTCAAGTACATGCAAATACAACAAAAATACATTGAAGATAACATTTAAAGCAGAAAGAAAATTTTTTTTTACAGAATCGTAGCATGGTATAATGACCAAAAGACCAAAAGAGAAACGTGCAGCAACAGAGTAGGTACGTAGCAGAATCAAAAACCGTGATTAGAAGTAACTTTAAAAAAAGAAAATATTTGGTATATGGCGGAAGATATAAAAATTAAAAGTAAACAGTAACAAATGTGTAAGCAAAACACAAACAAATGAAAAGTGACGAGTGAGAAAACATGCACAAATAAACAAATATAAAAATAAAATTACATAAAAATACATGCTAGATGAAATCAAAAAAACAATACATGCTAGATGAAATCAAAAAAAAAATACATGCTACATGTCATCAAAGACAAAGAGCCTAACTTTTCTTTTAAAGCTGGACACAGATAAAGTTTTCAAAGCTTGAGGTACTTTATTGTAGAAATCGGGCGCCACATATGAAAAGCTCTTTCTGAATTGGGTTGTTCGGTGCCGAGGCAAGTCAAGAGTATATCCTACAAAACGCAGGTTCGCTGAGTGATGATCACATCTCATGGTAAGCTTGTTCTTCAAATAAAGAGGCATTTTATTTATCATAATACTGTGGACCAATGATAATAGATGCAGTATCCACCTTTGTCGCATAGTAAGCCGTTGAATATTTTTAATATGATGTGCTGACTTGCATTTTCTATTTTCTAGCTTCTACAGGGTAGCCCTATAACTTCTATTAAAATCCTATCCGCAATCTATTTTCCGTGCACACACCTTCAACCGAATGTATGCCCCATATATGATATTACCGTTTCCAACTTTCACCAAGGTTAATAGGAACCATAACAGCTCCCTACCCTTCCCCCCTATAAGAATATCGATTTGTAGCCTCACATTTCAAGGTTAGACTTCTTGTAATGTTTCTGTTCAACATTCGGCGATTTCTGACAATTTTCCCAATAAAACATGATCATTGTGACATTAAGCCTGGCAACGCTGCATAGTAGAGGGAACTCTCAGCGTCACGTTGATGGTTCGTCACCACGCACAGGATTGTAATCAGTTACGGATACCCGTTTATGAGCGCGAACGTTTTATGCACGTCTTGACTTGATTTTTCTTGCGGAAATTTAATATGAGTCTAAAATGTCTGACACAGATACAGCTGATGAAGTGGTTGAAATCAGCTTAACGCCACCCAGCAAAAGGGCTAAAAAGCTTCATCTTAGCGCAGGTGAAAAACAAATTATTCTAAATATCTACAAGAACCAGATGCAAGAGAATAGTGGATTGGCTATAGAAAATATCGTATGTAAGGTTGCTGAAATTTCTGGAGTAGGTCGATCAAGTGTTTACAAAATCTTGAAGGAATATAGACAAAATCACTCACTATCTGAGCCAAAAACATATCCAGCGAGAAAAAAAATCATCGAAAAAATAGATGACTTTGACAAAAGTGCCATTAGAAGAAAAGTACAAGTACAATAGATAAAATATTGAAGCAAGTGAATGATGATGAGGACCTGCCAAATTTTAAAAGATCTACGTTCCATAAGCTGTTGAAAGAACTAGACTTTCGATTTTTGAAAAGAGGAAGGAATAGTTTATTGATAGAAAAGGATGAAATTGTTATCTGGAGGAGAGAATACCTTAGAAAAATTAGGCAATTCCGCGCTGAAGGAAGAAAAATTTATTATTTAGACGAAACATGGGTGAACGCGGGGCATACGCAGGGAAAGGTTTGGGTAGACAGATCTGTGAGGTCCTCAAGGCAGGCTTTTTTAGATGGCCTTTCGACGGGATTGAAAAATCCTGCAGGTAAGTTTCGAAGTATATGAACTTTTTTGGATGCAGATAATTCATTTTCTGATCGAATCAATGATTTGGAAACTCCGAACTCAGTTTTGCTATCTCATCCAAGTTTCTGAGTATTTCCTTCACCCAAAAACTAATCTAAGACCCTATCCTACACCAACCTAAAAAGAGTAAGTTGCTTAATTTCGTCATTTAGTGCGCTCGCTGAGAAGTAAAATAACTAAATTACTTTCAGGCAAGGGAAAACGCCTGATCTCATGTAAATTTTAATAGCAATCAAACTAACAAACTTTATGGAGTCTGTAATAAACTTTTGTACTACTACTACTACGTCTGTAGTTTCTGTTTGCTCAAAAAAATTTGCTCTGCATTGTGAATAGAAGGTTGATTTGTAAATATTATTGGGTATATATGTAAGTTAATAATAAAATATGAACAATTTCAATTGAGATGGTCCACAAGTTTTTTTCGTGTGCGTTTTAGTAACATTTTGCTGAAATGGTGAATACAGAATTTTTTGCACTGATTCCTAATGTCGAAATATGATTAGAAAGGCGTGGTATATTCCTGATAATTTACTATGCTTTTGATAGAATTTACAGCAACACATATCTTGTACGACATTTTTTGATAGATCAGTCACAATAGCTTGATACGGCCCTGTAGCGTCTCCTACGGTTAAGTTCTTGATCACGTGCAATACGGGTGTATATGTTTGATTTTACTTTGTTTCTTCGATGGATACAGTTTAGTTACGCAATTTCTATGCGCTTCGTATTTGATTCATATTTTGATAATGATCAAAAGTATGTCTAGATTTTTAAGATGGAAAACTGAACTTATCTGCGTTAAATCTTCCACAAATCCTATATTTAGACACAATTACACTAATGTTTATCACTTTATATCTGTAATTTCGAACTGAAACATAATTATTTAATATCAAATTGAGGAATAAATGTTTGCCCAATATGGCGGGTGGTTGTGTATAGTCATGGCATCGTCCATGTTGTCTTTAGTTTATTAGAATATTTTGGTGTTGCCTGCAGGTGTTATACAACAATTTGACAAATGTCAGAAATGAAATACCGACAGAGTCGAATGATTTACCTAGAACTTGTACCAGATCTATATCTTCCGTTTGAACAGTTGATAAAACCTTTTCAACCAATATACTTGCGTTATTTGTCTTAAAACATTGGTTATGGCATTTTAACTAAAATATGACAGCAGAAAGTTAGGTTAGGGTGAAGTTGTATACCAACATATTTAGCATATGTACAGCCTTTAACAGTTACTAAACAACAGTTGTATAAGTGCTTCCGTTGGGAGCAATTTGTTGACTAAAGTAGTAAATTTGCACAGCAAAACAACAAGGCTCGGGTTTGTTTTATAAACGTTACCATCGATGCCACAACACAACCATTTTGACTAACCTGCAAATATGCCGTATAAAATAGTTGTATAAACGTTTATGCAGCAGTAAAAAAATTGTCCTATAAGGTGTTGTGTAACTATGCTATAAGAATATTTTAAACACCTCATTTTAGAGCAAATATGTTGCAGAAAGGAAATTTGCATTCCACACAACATTAAGCCAGCATTTTGGTGTTCAGGCAACAACAATAGAGAGCTTTTATGGCTGAACGGTTCTTTTACCAAAAGCTTATAGCACTACTTCGCTGTTTGGGCACTCCTCAATATTCACCATCCGGTGACTCGCGGCTGATGCATTGATAGTTCGAATAATACACTAGGGTTTTCAAACCCCCCAAATTCGGCAGTTCTGCTAATTGACGGATCGTGCAGTTGAAAATATGGCTTGACTTCTTGCGTCAGTTGAACCTTGTACGCATGCAAGCACAGATCTTTTGTCAAAATTCGTTGCAGAGTGGGCACGGTAAGGTATAATTGTTGGCCACGATGCCGAATGGAACTGCCTGGATTCTCGGCCACACTCTCCCGCACTGCGGCTATATTTTCGAGTGACCAACCAAGACAGCAACAACGTGAATTTTGTCTCAAGTTCTGTAATTAAACAGCGAACTGTCGACTCATTTGTAGTAAGTTTTCGCAATACTTAAACGTTGCTCGTTTGAATACTGCTGCATGATATCTAATCGAGCGGTCTGAATATGACAGCTGTCATCAAGTAAGCACCATACCATTCGTACAAAAAAATGGCGGCAAATTCAAATCCGGCGCTCTTGTTGAGACTCCCTTTAGGATGAGCTGTAGATTAAATTAATTGAAAATTCCGTCTTACTAATAAATACTATATTTATACAAAAGTAAAAAATAACAACTTACACGCACCTTGTATATACAATAAATATATAAATAAAATCTTTCTACTAAAATCACGTCGGCAGGAAAAGAGCTATGATTATGCAAGTCAGCAAGGGCATACCCATCGTAGACCATCCCCTGTAATCCTGGGCATACCTTTGCAAAACATCTTTCTTCCCCTGTCAACGTAAAGATAATAAATTATCTTAAATCTAACTTAGATACATTAGCGTTTTATCTACAGACACAAGAGTGTTTTCCTACATTTTTATCACTTGTCTTATTACACAATAGTCTTTACGATAACGTCCATTAATCACTGTCGTACGGAGTAACTGAAGTGTTATCGTTAAGAGCAATTACATAGTGAAAAGGAGACAAAAACATTACAACCGTATTTCTGTGAACAATTTTCCAATATAGTTTCTGAAACAAGAGTTTTTTTGGCCTGAATTCTTATCCTTGGCGGATTCACTTCAAACTTGGTCGTTTTCGAATTATAGGCGACTTTCAACCCAAAAAACCCTGAATATAGGCATTTTTAATGCTTATAGGCTCGGTTTGAAAATACAATTTCCGGTGCTCTCAAGTTGAAATCTTTCCCTACAACAACCGAGGTGCATTTAAGGCTTAGTTTATTTGCGTATGTCTGTAACGCGTTGGTAATAAGTAATTTATCAAAATGAACTAAGACCAATTTCTTCTTCGGATCTTGTAGCGGAGGGTATGCGCTTTAACTTAGACATTTGACGACCAGAAAAATAATTTTCAACCGAGTCTTTAAGTATTTAAGATCGCCACTTTTAGGGTTTTCCGATCTCGAAGGCGGCCAAATTCACTGGCACTTTATTGAGGATCTCTTTTTTTCAGAATATCCAAAATAAACTTTGTTAAAAAAACGTTCAGACAAATTTGCACCGAGTTACCGCGCAACAGCCTCTTGATACATGTTGGGGGCCATCCAAGTGATTAGGGAGTGTTCAAAAACTCGTCCCACGAATTGTAGATTTCCGCATTGTCTGATTAAGCTTAAGGGTTTATCATATACGTAGATCGATGCAACACGACGTGTCAAGTACATATTTGTACGGTATACAGGGTGTCCCGAAAAAAGTGAGCAATATTCTACCAGCGGCTTCTAGTGCTTAAAATAGGAAGAAAAGTTTATATAAACAAAGGCCGACAAACGTCCCCTGAGGGAACTACGGTCTTTTAAATGGGCTCCCCTAAAGATGGTTTTTTGCTTAATATTTACGAAACGTGTTGGGATAAAGACATAAAATTTGGTATTCTAGCCTAGGTTTTTATGCTGGATTTAAAAATATTAACAATTGTTGACAGTTTTGTTTGGAAGCGTATGTAACGGGGACGGACTCAGGTTATTTTAGCCACAAAAATTTTGTGTCATTCTATTTTTTAAATTCAATTTTAGAATTTAAAAATTTAGGATTTTCTACATAAAAAAGATACTCTATTCAATATCGATAAATTGTGCCATTTTTGAATAAAATTAAACTAAAAAATCTGTCACATGATAGGAAACGTACTGCGAATTTAAATGAATTGTTGAATAATTAGCCATGGCAACGAAAAAACTAATTTAATAATTGGTAAATATTACATAAATACATATTACAATTGCAACATAGCTAACATTTAGGCAAAAACAAAAGAAACAAATTTTTTCTACGAACGAAATTAAATTTTTTTTAAAAAAGAAACACAGTCGGATATACTTAAAACTAGCTTTACAATAAGTGTTCAAATAAATTCCCGTTTTGTTGGATACAGAGTGTCGCTCGACGAACTAATGATTGCGTAGCCCGAAAAGTGGAAAACCTGTTTCTTCTTATTTCATTTGCAGCCTGATGGATTCTTTGAAGTAAATCTTCTTGAGTATTTACTTCAGTCGAGTAAAATAGCTCTTTTAATGACCTCCAAAAATAGAAATCCAATGGATTTAGGTCAGGTGAACGTGGCGGCCACTCTATAGGACCTCCTCGGCCTAACCACCTGTCTGGAAAATTGACATTCAACCAATTTCGAACATTGCGTCCAAAATGTGCAGGGGCGCCATGTAGAAAAACATGTTGTCTTGAAACTGCTAACGCACATCCAACGGTATTATATCCATGAGCTCATTCTGAAGAAAGTTCAGATACACCTCTGAATTAATACGATTGGGAAGTATAATAGGCCCAATCACTTGATCCCCAATTACTCCTACCCATAAGTTCAATGAAAATCTATGTTGAAAATTTATACTGCGAACAACTTTTGGTTTTCATCTGACCAGTGATGCATGTTATGGAAATTAAAAGCACCATTCCCAGTAAATATTGACTCATCCGACCATAATTTTCTAGGAATAGTGTTTTCATTTGCTAATATCCACTGGCAAAACTCGATTCGTGGTAAAAAATTTGCCTCCATTAAATGCTGCACCCGTTTAAAATCATAAGGATGTAATCCTTGCATTCTTATCATTCTTCCTATATAAAATTATTATTTTTAGGATAACTATCAAATATGTATTCATAAATTTTTCTTACTATTGATCGAGGTATATCCATAATTTCTGAAACATTTCGTATGCTTATTTGTGGATTATTTTCAAACATATTTAAAGCAATATCCATACGATGATTTCCCAGTGGCCTTCCTTGCAAAACCCATACACAAAATGCATGTCAGTTAGTTCTCTGTCTGTAAATCTTAGCATTTTAAATCGATTTAATAAAAATTTTGATTTTAATCTAGTAACTTTACACTACTGACAATGTCAGCTTAACGTCAAAATAAGTCAGTCATAACAAATCAAAACAACTTTTGTTTGCAGTCATGGCTAACTATGTATAATCAACAATTCATTTAAATTCGCAGTACATTTCCTATCATGTGACAAATTTTTTAGTTTGATATTATTCATAAATGGCACAATAAGAGTACCTTTTTTATGTAGAAAACCCTAAATTTTCAAATTCTAAAATTGAATTTCATAAATAGAATCACACAAAAATGTTGGGGCTAAAATAACTTGAGTCCGTCACTGTTACATACGCTACCAAACAAAACTGTCTAAAATTGTTAATATTTTTAAATCCAGCATAAAAAACTAGGCTAGAATACCAAATTTTATGTCTTTATCTCAACACGTTGCGGCAATATTAAGGAAAAACCATCTTCAAGGGAGCCCCTTTAAAAGTTCATAGCGCCCTTAGGGAACGTTTGTCGACCTAGGTTTGTATAAACTGTTCTTCCTATTTTAAGCTCTAGAAACCGCTGGTAGAATATTGCACACTTTTTTTGGGACACCCTGTATATGTTCTATCAATCTAAATGCACGCATTCCCATCTATCGCATCCGGTACCATGAAGTCATCGAAAAAGTGGACGAAAAAGGTGATGTAGCTCGGAATGGGGTTCATGCCTCTACGGGTTGTGTGCCTTTTATTATAAGATGTTCGGTATGCGGAAACTATGGAGGATCTGTAGATACTAAAAGTGGATTAATCAGTAAGACAGGCTGTCGAACACGACTTAGCTATGCTGATGCGATGCAATGTTTAGATGATTGTTTGTGGTTTTCAACCGACATACGACATTTCACAAATAATTTCATGAGCTGGGCCGTACGATTCTGATTTGAATGTAGTCGAAAATGCGTACAAAAAGTTTCATCAAGGAAGCTGCTTAAGCTCTTGATGCCAAGCGTTCTTTAGACAACGTCAATGGTCCGCCATAGTAGGGACTCCACTCTGAGCTATCTATTGTGGCTTTTATTCACAAGATAAACACGTTGTTAAATGTCCACAGATTTTGATGCATTTAGGCGATGCATGATATGACAGTCTTTTGTTTGTTGTACTGTCTGAATCATAATTAAAACCATATGAACTGAAAGTGAAATTTTACCAGCGTTTTGATTGCTCCTGGAGTACACGAACGACTACATGACAAAGAAGTATAAAATTTGTTTCAAATAATGGCTATACACGTCTATTCGTGGAAGTTGCTTCCTTCATAACTATCTCAAATTATTATTAATTATTACTTCCAAGTACGTTATAACTCATTAGAATTTTGCTATCTCCATGTAGTTCATATTGTGCTTCACGTAATGGATTTTCAAAATGCTAAAATGAATTTGCAAAGCGATGTCTATCAACTGAATGAATTAACTGTTCATTAAATTCTTCTTCCTTTTCAAAAAGTTTGATACTTCACCCTTTGTGCCCTGTGACAATTCCATTTTTTATTATTGGTGGTGCCGAACAAAATTGCTCCGAAGTGAGGAAAATCAAACTCTCTTCTAGAACTGTGGAAACTACCAGAAGTATTGATCTTCCCGATTTTCAACTCCTAGTTTATTCGTCACGTAAAAAGAGTGCTTTATCGGCGCGGAACTAGCGCCACCATAATTGATTTCAAACTTTGGTGAAAAGCCACACATCTCTTCTATCGGGAAGTGTTGAACTTCTTCTATACTACAACTATTTAAAACTGTAATGACTCATACGCGTGATCAACACGTGATTAGAGCTCAATCCCGGCTTCCTTCCAGTACAGCCGTATAGCGTACGACATATGTCGTTTCGGTGGCTTTGCGGTGGTCAACAGCACAGACAGAGATGGAAATAATGGCTGATTGTTCTCCGCCGGTAAAACCAATGAAATCAAAGACGCGCCTCGACCGGCAGACTCATAGGCGTCGGCAACGCATTGGAACATGTTTCGTTGAGCGATCGCATATTGTGTGTTTTTATAAGAATTGTTGTGTGATTATTATTGTTGTGGTTTCTGTGGTTACTGTTTTGGTTATACTTAACCATGGAGAGTACAAATGGCACGAGTGGAAGTACTGAAAGCCAGGGAACAAGTAGGCGGCTTCGTAAAGCACTGAAGAGGGACGCGAAAGAAATCGTGCTTAACGTGTTCAATTATCTGAACAGAACTATGTCGCAGGGAGATGCACTCGCGCGTTGTGAAAGTATGACAGGCGTTCCAGAGTGGACCATTCGCAGGGTGGTGCATGAAAAGAAGAAAACTGGAGCTACTACTGATCCAAAGTTTAATTTGAAGGGACGAAAGGCCGTTAAATTGGATGACGATAGCAAAATGGCGTTAAGGCGAACCGTACATTCATTCTTCTTTAGGAATGAGATACCAACCCTCAAGGCTGTACATGCAGCGATCAAGGAAAATGAAATTATACCCCAAATGAGCGTCGAGGTAATGAGAAATTAATTTTCATTACGAAACGCGTAATCGGAAGTCAGTATTGATAGAGAGACCTGAAATAGTCGCCTGGCGTCGAAAATACCTACGCGAAATGATTGAATATAGGCGACAAAGCAGAAAAATCTATTATTTGGACGAGACATGGGTAAATGCAGGTCACACAGTTAAAAAAACCTGGATAGACAAAAACGTAGTGAGTAACCGACAAGCAAGCATTGAAGGTTTGTCAACAGGTCTTCGTGGACCGTCAGGGAAAGGTCAAAGATTGATCGTAACTCATATTGGTAGCGATAGTGGCTTTTTAGAAGAGTGTGACTTGATTTTCGTCTCTAAGAAAGGAGGTGATTACCATGACGAAATGAATGCCAGCTGCTTCGAGAGCAGGTTTCAAGGGGTGCTTCAGCGAGTTGAGCCCAACTCTGTGATCGTCATGGATAATGCTTCCTACCATAGTCGTCGGGCTGAACGTGTACCGACTATGCGATCTCGAAAAAGTGACATGCAGCAATGGTTGCGCGAAAAAGGAATCCCGTTTGACGATTCATGTGTGAAAGCGGAATCGTATGAAAAAATTAAACAGCACAAACCTGCGAATATTAGTTACGTGACTGATGAGATGGCCCGTCAATGTGGTGTCACTATGCTACGGTTACCGTCCTACCACTGTGAACTGAACCCAATAGAGCTCATCTGGGCTCAAGTGAAGAGTTATATTGCGCGCCATAACACAACCTTCAAATTACCAGACGTTAAGGTTTTACTTGAGACTTCCATACAGCTAGTAACGCCCGAAGCTTGGCAGAATGCTATCCGTCATGTTGTGAAGGAAGAAACAAAAATGTGGCAGCTGGACCACCACATCGACACCATCATAGAGCCAGTTATAGTCAATTTCAGCGAGGAAAGCGATAGCGACAGTTTATTACTGTCAGATATAAGTGGAAGCGACGATGATTAAAGGTAATTCCCTAATTTTTGACTTACAATATGTTTCAACACTCTTTATTAAGCATGTGTCAAATCTAGTTCACCCTAGTTAAACATTCATACCCCGCCTATGAACAGCCGACTACTGGTAGTTAAGTGATGTTCACGTGAACATCGATGACTCATTATAGTTTTAGATAGTTATAGTATAGATGCAGTATGCAACGGCACGGTGGAACTGACAATTATCTTTATTTATTATGTATGTCGCTTTTAATGTAAACGTATTTTTCACATATATACACTGCCCTGCAAAAGTTTGGACACACTTGGAAAAATCTTTTTTTTTTGTTTTTCTCAGAGAATTTTGTGTAACGAATTTATATATAACAGCATTTGATTAATGACTTTTAAGCATTTTGTTTCAATTTTCATTTCTTTATTGTATCAAGACTTCCATCTCTTTTGCTGCTTCAAAATTGTGTCCATAGTCTTGAAAATAGCAAGAGCAAAGCAATTATCGGAAGAAAAACGTGCCCAGATAGTAATTTTGAGTGAAACCGGGCATTTGCAGTGACAAATTCGACAGAAATGTGTCACAGAAGGGAGTCCTGACAACATTGGAGAGATTCGATGAAACCAAATCGTTTCGTTTCGCTGAGGCCGACCCAGAAAGACTACAAAAAGCTTATACAAGTGTTAAGTAAGAGGTCTAGACTTAAAACAGTTTCAGATATTACTGGTGAGATCAATCAAATGCTACCAAAGCCGATCTCCGAAACAGCGGTCACATATCGGCTGCATGATGTCTGTTTGTATGGATATGTCGCTGACAAAAAAGCATTGCTGCGATCAGTAAATGTTTGTAACCTGCTTAAATGGGCAAAAAGACACAAAAATCCAAGAATGGAAACAGGTGTTATGGACCGAGGAGTCCAAATTTGAAATTTTCGGTAGCAAACGGCGAACGTACGGCCGCAGACAATCTGATGAACGACATGCACCTCAATGTGTAATGCCAACAGTAAAGTTTGGTGGTGGCAGCGTGATGATGTTTCTGCTACGCTGGTGTCGGCGCCTTGGTGGAAATCGATGGGAAAATGCGGAAAGAAGACCATCACCGGATACTTCAGCGGAGCGCTATTCCATCTGACATGGACTTGATATGGGAAGGGTTTGTGTTTCAGCAAGAAAACGACACTAAACATATAACAAAACGTTGTCTGCATTACTTAAAATCAAAAGAAGCTGCATGCATTCTTGAATTAATGGAATGGCCACCACAATCGCCGGGCGCAAATCCTATCGAACTGTTATCGGATGAGCTGGTGTGAAAACTGTGTCCAATAAGCGAATCTCACTTGTGACAATGGCAACGTTTGCGACCAGAAATACTGCAGAAATTGGTGGAGAGGATGCCCAGAATTTGTAGGGCAATTATCAAATCGAAAGACCAACATGTTGACGAAAAACGGCTGGATTGATTTTTTCATTTATTCGCACAAAAAACTCAAAAATATCACAAGTAAATGGTTAAAACTCGTTTACAAGTCATAATTTCAAATAAACAACGTTTTATAAAATGCTCTGAAACAGATAATTAAAGATATAGATAAGAAAAAAAGATTTTTCTAAGTGAGTCTAAGCTTTTACAGGGCAGTGTATGTGTATTTTTGATGACGGCATGGATCTGGCGACATTTGATATATAAAAGTCATGGCATTGTTGCGATAAAGTATTATTATTTTATTTGTATTCGTAAGTGCTAATTTGACACAGACATTCCTTCTAAGAGCATAAACACTGTAACTGTTTGTAGGTACAAGTCCACATAGTCGAGTAATTATACCGAAATAATGTATGTGTACCTACGATTAGCGCACGAGTTAGTTACTGCCTGCAACCCGCAATTCAACCAAGTATGTCTCAGTTCCATTAGCAAACTTGCGAAACTAAGTTTAAGCTCGTGTTGGATATAATTTGCATGGTAGGTATTTAGTTGAAATTTCAGGTCGAGCAAATTTACTCCGTGAAAGCTGAAGACATTGATAGAGTATTGATCGAAATTGTTTTAATCGAAAAACTAATACTAGGTGGTGATATATATTCACTGGGATACATTTGCTGATGTAACGGGTGATTTTTTCAAGAGCTTTCTTTTCAAAAGTTAAATAAAGCAGCTAAAAGTGCATTATGTATACAAAATCTTTATGGGAGCCGATAAACTGGTTCTTGCTATTTATTTTTTAAAGATTACTTCATACAAATGTTGACCACGGCTACGTTTCAAATAGTCCATACGGAAGATCCAATTTTTCACTACTCTTTCCAATAGTGTTGGGCTTGTCCATATACACCAACGACTTCACGTAGCCCCATAAAAAATAATCCAGAGGCGTCAAGTCGCTTGATGTTGGTGGCCAATTTACAGGGCAAAAACGAGAGATAAATTGCTCGCCAAATTCATTCCCTAAAATCTCCATTTTTTCTTGTGCTGTGTGGCTTGTGGCGCCGTCTTGTTGAAACCACTAGTCAACCAAGCTCAGATCTGCCTATTTGGGCAATAAAAAGTTACGGATCATTGACCGATATTATTCGCCGTTGACGGTAACGTTTCGTCTGAAGTCGTCAGTAAAGAAACTCGGTCTGATAATTCCACCAACCCATAAACCACACCAAACTGTTGTTTTTTTTTTCTGGATGCATGGGCAATTCTTGTATAGCATGTGGCTGCTCATCACACCAGATGCGGCAACTGTGCTTGTTAACATGTCCGTCTAGCCAAAAGTGAGCCTCATCGCTGAACACAATTTTTCGATAAAACAGCGGATCTTCTGTAAGCTATTGCAAGGGCTATACAGTAAAAATTGTTGTGGTAGGTCATTTAGCTTCAAATGTTACACAAGTTGAATTTTGTAAGCCTTCACCCAAATCGACACGTAAACTTTTTCAGCTTGTGGAGTAACACATTCTCAAATGTTGAGATCTACGGCGAATGGACATTTTACGATCTCCATTAACACTGTTTGCTACGGAGGCAATATTCTCTTCAGTGTTGTATGTTCTGGTTTCACTAGGTGATTATGACGACCGTAAAATGACGGGTGCGAATTTTGGTAATGAATTTCTAGGATTTGCATTCGCTATTCATTTGTAAGCCTTTCCAAGATGAAATAGCATAGTATACTGAACAATTTTCACTTTTACAGATGAAGATTGGACGCCCTCAGTGCTGCCATCTTGAAAAAAAAAAGATCCTAAAAAATCACCTATTAAGACACCTACCCTAGACAAAGTATCTGGAATACAAAAAAGATACTTTTAAAATAAGTATTTCAGATACGAGATACAAAATGCTTTCTGGAGTGGTATCTGAGATATTACATATGAAATACGTATTTTTCAAATGCATTTTGGAGATAAAGTAGTTTTTTAAGGAAACTACATTTTATTAAGTTTATCTCACTACGAGTTATTGAATCAAGTACAAAATACAAAAATAATTTTAGAAAAGTGTCTTGGATATCAAATGAAAATCTCGTATCTGTATTTCAGATACTTCTGTCTTGAATAAGTCACATCTCTTCATTCAATATGATGCTCCACATGTTAATTCAGCAGTGACTTAATCTGTTCTATTTTCACAAAAATCACATATTTCCTATACTGTAGTTTTATGTCTAGCTGAGGATGCAAAACGTCGGCCAAAGTCTAGAAATGTTTGTTAAAAATATACGGTAATAGTTATTAGCCAGGGTGATTCTTCAGTTGTTTATAATAAGTGAGTATATGATATACTCGCGGTTTTTATTAAAAATCATAAAACCCGGTTGTGAATGCTGTGGGATAAGCTTATCAGCTTATGTTTTGAAAAGCTATAAACACTATGGTGGTGTGTTGACACATAAGAATTACGGTTTGATTTGAGAGAAATCGTGCATTGATCGATTTTTTTTTCGTATCGATAAAAACAATAAATTGAACATAAAAGGTGTATAACCCGACTTTTTAGACATTAATTAATTTTGGTGAATGTACTATACCTCCTTTATAAGAAGAATAAATGGTGGAAGTGGTACTAGAAATTCGTGAATAGTGCGTTTTAGTAAGAAGCAGGTAATTCCGACAGACGATTCACTTATTTTCAACAAAACAATTTTGTTCTACTGCCTCAAACCATGAGCTTTCCAATCGAACTAGTGCTATAGTATGAATTCACTCATGGGGTGTCGGGATTGGGAATCAATTAGTTGCATCCGAACCGTATCATTGTCTACCTAAAAGCTTGTCTTTGCTACTTTTACGATACTGGGTATCTTCTCATTCTGGCTATATTTATTCCGGACTTCTAATATAGGATATAGGTACATATAGTACAGTGCTTTTTAAAAACGTCCCCTCTCGTTTATCTTTTGAAGGGCTGAAGATCGCAAACTGAAATTTGGGTTGATGAAATTGTGCAAATTTTCTGTACTTTAACTTAAAAGCATCAGCTAAAACATACATTTATCCGAATGGCGAACTGGTGGGTCATCAAACTTGAGAGTTATACATTGAATAATAACTCAAAATTCAATGATCAATCTTCTCTTAGCAGTATATAGTACGTCAATTCCTTTTAAACAGAATATCCCCTGTTCAAAAGACAAGTTTGTACCATACAGCTTTAAAGTACTGATCAGAAAGTTCAAAATAAGGCATCAGTTGGCACCCCATTCTACTCTCACGTGTACGTCAAAAGTAATTTTGCAAGAAACAATTTTATCACCACAGATTTCAGGTTGCCTTTACAAAAAATAAGTAGAATAAATCTTTTCAAAGAGTATAATAGAAGTGCCAAGCTATAAAAGAGAATAAAAGCGAGGAACGTTGATATCGTCAAGTATTAGTACTAAATATTTATTGACACGTAACAATCACCTTGCTTTGCATGTGTGATGAAATCATCACAGTCACTAGGCTCAAAGTGAACTCTGCATCTCTGGCACCCGTTTTACACTGACAATGAATCCATATTTTTTGACATGAATTAAGTTAATAGCCGAATTTCAAATGTGTAAAAGAGGAAATGAATTAATGAACTTCTTCGTAGATTTCATGATGCCAATTTTGTCCTTCTTTCCATCATTTTGAAAATCGTTTCAATTCAAGCATAAAACTACAGAATTCAACAATATGGCTTTTTTCGAAATTCTCCTCAAAATCAAAAGCACAATAATTAATAAGAAATAAAATTGTTTCTTCCAAGAAACTCGTGAGTGGTGAGCACTGTTGGCAGCACTGTGTACTATCAGATAATCGATGAATTTGTTCATACTGCAATATATAATCAGTATGACCTTGAAGAAATCGATCTGGATAAGTTCGAGGACAAATTGTTGGTGTAAAACGGGCGTTAGAAAACGACTATTTTACTGAATGGATCCGCAGCTAATGCTCGCTCCTTATACCTTAACTGAGGATCGTTAGTGAAGATTTCTTTCTAAAGGTGCCTACAGATAGAGCGATCATAACGCATTCGTTGAATCTGGACGTATGGCCGAATCATTGGGCAGCAGTTAAAAGCGTTTACCTTATCTTAGTCAGCAGGCATTATGCGTCTAGTCCGGCTTGAGGCTACCGTCTGTATCACCTAGTACACGCAAAAAATGGTGCTGTTGTTTAAAAAATAACTGTCTTGATTTGAGGACCTTGATATATTCTTAAGACACACTTCGGCCTAGAAAAGAATCCTGCGAGATTACTTCGAGCCTTGTATCACAAAGATGGGAGGCTCTTTATAGTTTAGTGTGGGAACCAGGATCAGTGGGATAGCTTGTTGGTCAATATCATAATTCCAGTTCTTGAACCGAGCGTCCTTTTTTGGAGTGTATAACTTTTTGCTATGTATCTCACCCTTAAGCGTTCGTACAGTTCACACACAACGCTCGCTTACTCTGCAGGCACCTTCAAAGTCAAGTCCACGCTGGTACCTATCTCACAATTAAGAACTTAACAAGGAGTATCACAATTTAGAACTGCAGAATCTGATTGATCCAGTCCCTAAACTCGCTGATCCTGGTATACACCCCCGGTTGGTTAGGCTCTGCGCATCCTATCCCCCAGGATATGACTCCGGCAAGCAGGAACCGCCTGTCTTCTCTCTGGATAACCATCGGTCCTCCCGAGTCGCCTTCGCAGGAGTCGAACCCGCCTCTTCGCCAACCCGCGCAGATGAAGATGTGAGGGATGTGCTCGATGTAGCCTGCCGAGCGGTACATCTGCTCGCAGACGCTGTTGTTTATCACTGGCACTGACACTTTCTGGAGGATGCTCGGCAGCGGGCCATCTAACAAAAAAAAAATAAATTGATGTAGCAAACATTTTCTTCATCATAGTAATAACCATAGTCGTCCTTAACAGAATTACAAAATTATAGTGAACTGATTGGTGAAGTTTAGCATTTGGTGCAGATCCACAGTGAGGTTTTTTCATTATATTTTTGCTTCGTGTAATAAAAATCTCATGATAGGCATTATTCCATTGTAGACACATTCTTTATAATCTCGAGAAACAATGAGAGTTTACATGTATATGTTTCAACGTGTAAACATGATATATAGCAAATTTCATATGCGACATTTATTTCACTTCATGCAGATGAGTTACTTTGCTTTATCGTGAGATGAATTTTCTGTCTACGGAAATGAGAGTTTTGGAAAGAAAAATATTCTAGTTTCACTTGGACTACAGCCATGTTAGAGTTAATAGGGATGTATGAATCTTACCCCAATTTATGGGGTTGCTCCTCAGAAAGCTATAGAAATAGAAATGCGAGAAAATTAACCACAGCGAAAACCGCTCAACTGCTGGAAATGCATTTAGCATATTTGTGTCTGGTTTTTATATTTAGTTTGTCCAGCAAATACCGAAAATCAGCAGCTGACACTCGAAGAAAGTCCTTATGCAGGTGCGGATCGAGGGGGGGGCATGAGGGTCATTACCCCCCCCCCAGGCGAATTTAGTTCCACCACCAATTTTTCTAAATCTCTTCGATAAATCTGTAATGCACACATATTAAATTTATGCCGTACTGGTATGTTCTACCAAACACTGGCAGCACTGCATCCGTCGACTTTGATTTAACTGTAAGCTCATAGATGATAGCGCAAGACTGGTTGCCTATGCGGTCAGCTCGATGTAGGAGAAACTTCTTCACATGCACTTAAGCTGTGAGCAAATGTAATAAAAAATACTTTCTGACCGACCAGCGGCGGATTTAAGGAAAAGGGCCCGGTCGGCAATATGCACTGGGGGGGCCCAGTGGTATGATCGGGGACAGACGGCAAATAGTGCGCACTATAACTGTTTTGCGAACATAAATTACTGCAATTATTAACAAGTAAAACACGGCAATGGAAACTTTGAAAGTTGCATGATAACTCAGAAATTAATATCAAAATCTAATGCGTAATGTCATATTAGTGCAATCGTACATCAGCCTGGTTTTTTTATTTAATAGTGTGCACGGGCACGGGATAGGTTGTAATGCGCATCGTAATTTTTTTAAGGAAATTAAACTTGATAATTCACCAGCAAACTTCTTGTGCATAATAGAGTTTAAAAGTTATCACGGATGCTACCGATAAGTAAAGGGCGTCGAGTCAAATTTGGAAGGAACGCTATTTATAGGATTTGCATAAAATTATAAGGAAGAACAAAAACAAATATGATCGATAGTTTTGTCATGTTTGCCGTGATTAATATTTCATTGAATACAAACTTGGTGAACAACACTAAAATACGTTAAATAACGTGCATTACTACAGGATATATACCGGGCACTATTTGCGAAAGTGATATTCTGCACATTTATCGCTATTTGAAACTTAATGGCGGCAACTGAGAATAAAAAAATTAGAAATACCTGCACAAGTAACCGAAACAAGCTCCTGGATAGTGCAAAAGGTTTTTTAATAGTAATTTGATGCAAAAAGTTAATCTGATGCTGATTCAACGTGCCAATAGAACAGCTTATTCAACTGTTTTAATATTCACGCGGATCTAAAAATTTTCGATCATGTAAAATCCATCTAAATTGTTCAGATAAAGTTCGAACTACAGATTTTGCTGTCAATAAGGATGTCCCATATTCACATATTAACAGGGGCTTACAATTATATGCACAATAGTAGCTACCTCCGCACTGTTACCTCTGTTTTTTTTCTATATGTCTATATAACCTGGATCAAGTAGAGACTGTCAGATCAAACATTTTTTATTCAATACAAAATAACAGAATTATTCTAATTTAAATCCGCGTTTTGCTTTTCGTTTAGCAAAAACTTCCACCACAGAATCCAAATTGAGTGTACTAGCTACTGATCTTTTGATATAGATGATAGAGAAGTTGTTCAGTGTGTCTTCAGCCAAATAAGCTCGACGGTATTCTTTAATAATTTTCAAAGAACTGATGACACGTTCAACACTGGCTGAACCGATAGGCAAAGTCAAAAATAATCTGAATTAACTGCAGCTCTCTGGAGTACTGTCTATAAAATTGTTTGCAATCATGAACTTCAAATAATCTAGCGGGCTGTCGTTAGTAAAATTACGATTATCTGAAAAATACATGCTCGTAAAACTTGCTAATTCATATTTTAGATCTGTAGTGAAAAATCCCGAATATTTTTGGTTCCTAATTCGTTTTCTTTTAGATTGACTAATTTCTCTGGCAACAAAAAACCAAACACATCATTCACTTGACGAAATCCTTCAGCACGTTCTTGCAATTTGTTACTCATTGAATCCAAAACTGGGTAGTAATTTATTCGATGTCTTTCGTGTGTTTCCAGTGGCGAGTCAGCAGCTTTTTCGTCGAACAACATTTTTTTGATTTCCCTCTTTCTGATAATGGGAAAACCAGGATTTTCCCATTCCATCTCTTCCCATTTATTCTTATCCTTCAGAACAAAATTATCGTATGTGCTTTCGCTCCTCAGATCTTTTAATTTTCTTAATGTTGCTGAAATGCACCTTTGAGCCATCATCAAGTCTATTCCTTTCTTTTGAATTTGAACTTGCACAGTATTCATTACCCTCAATACTGAATGCCGCCATAAAAAATTGAGGAAGAAGGTCCAGTTCATAGAGGAAAGGAGAGATTTTGCATTCATTATATCTTCGCCAGAAGCACCCACTCTACATCTTCTATGCAATTGATAATACATTCAATAAATTTCTTCCACGATAGTATCATGAAGAAAATAGATATGTCATCAAATAGAAAAAATGCACAGTATTGTGAAAGTTTATGGTTATGAGCATTGAAGACGTGAAAATACTGTAATAGACGCATTATAGTCTTTATTAGACTAAAAGAGGCTGGTTCATACCACGAAGATATTTAGTTACTGACCGTTTTATGCCAGTTAATAATATAACACTGTAAGCACAGAATGAAAGCCCTCCACTTCTTGAGAAATAAAAGGGTCATTCGGTCGTTTTTTTTGAAAATTCCTTAAGAAATGAAAGGGAAGTTTTCTTATTCAAACTGAATGCTAACACGCTGTTTCATAAACATTACGCAGATGGTCATTAAAAGAATATAACAACACTCTGATTTCTTGTTATTAATTTGTGACCACCCTTCCTTCGGGGGGCCCAAGCGGCAATATCCATTTCTCCGTTACTTAAATCCGCCACTGTGATGGACATAACCACAAAAAAAATCATTATTTATCTTAATTTGTTCAGATAGGAAAGAAAAACACACGAAAACATCACTTTTCATTTAAATAGTGTTCAAAAATCTTGCCTGTTATTGGCCAAACAATGATATAGGCGATGTTTAAATTCCTGACGGACATTTTCAATAACATGAGGATATTATGGCAGCTTTCGATGATCCGTTGACGAAGTTCATCCAAACTTTCAGGTTGGGGAGTAAACACAATAGATTTGAAATGGCTTTATAGCAAAAAGTCTAATGGCGTCGCATCAGGACATCTAGCAGGTCATTTTATAGGCCCTCTTCGTCGTTTCAATTTATCTGGAAACTCGTCGTCTAACCATTGCCGAGCCGGAAGAACATAGTGAGGAGGAGCGCCGTCTTGCTGTAAATATATTTCAGCCTCATCAAGTATAGGGTTTCCTATACGTACTCCTATACTGTTAAACTATTAATATATGAAAAATAAACATGACTATTGATCCGCTAATATTTCTTTTCCAATTCCACTGATGATGCTTAATATTCTTTTTATTGCCTTTAATGCGTTTTTCCTGCCCTTTCCGTACTTGAATATTCGTAGCTTCTAATGAGCTCTCTCTCGTTTTGTTCGTTCAAGAGCTCTACATTTTTTTTCTCTCGTTAAAAGTACTTCGTCGCCGTTAAACAGTTCGAATACAGTGTGCATCAAATATTTCTAGAGTAGAAATTGCATCCAAAAATATTGTCGGACTTAAATATCGGGTGTTGATGTTATAATTCCAAAATTTACATCTATGAAACACATGAAGGTATCGGATCAAAACATTTCTTGAGATCTTTTTGATACTTCAACCTATTTGGAGAAAATTAGACTTTAATATTTGACGTCCAGTGCTTAAACTCTTTCAAATTAATCCAGTCTACTTGAAAAACATGCTGACGTGACAAAAGTAGAAATTTATGCACCCTGTGCCTAAGCGAGGTTTGCTTTAGGTCATGTTATAACAATAATTTCTCATTGTTCTAGATAATAATGAATTTCCAATGTTTTATAAAGTCGAGGAAGATGGAAAATATTATTTTTTTTTTCATTAATTAGCCAAAAATGCTCAATCTCTAAATGTGGCACCGGCATAAAAATCAAACAACTGTCAGTGATGTCTTTGGTTATGACGAATAGTGACGTAATGGTAATTTTGGGTCCGTTTTTGTTGGAAAATTTATACTGCCAGCTTTAAACACCATTATTTTCAAATAATTTTTTCATATACTACATATAGCCTATCAAGCACGGAATCCTGTGAATTCAAATCGAAAGCGAAAATACAGCGTCCCTGTTCAATACTAACATATACTTTTAACATTTCTAACAAAGAAATAGGATGGAAAAATGTCCATATTTATCTACATTGAGTCTTTGCCAGTAAAGCTACTACCATACTTAGATCTACGAGCCCCTTCCCACTTCAGTTGGCCCACTTCAAGATTTGTACAAAAATATGCCTTTATAAACTAAACATGACGAAACTATTTACTTCTAAAACAATTTATTTTCTCAAAAGCATTTTAGATACACTCTAGTCGTAAAAAATACATATTTGAAATCAATTAGACCTATAACTAATAGAACATCTGAACAAATAAACAATGTGCGAATAAATGCGCGAAGTTAACAAAGCAACAATCAAAAGAGTACCATTGGGTAACATCACCTTTATTTTTTATTACGGATGAAATTCTTTGGGGCATAGTGTTAACCAAGTTTTGGCAAAAATTTGGTGGAAAACAATCCCATATTTCTTGAAGCTTTTGTCTCAGTTCGGTGATTGCACGAGCAGGATGTTGTCGCAGAAACTTTTTCATCTCGTGCCACAAAGTTTCAATAGGTGACAGATCTGGACTGCTAGAAACCCATTTCAAAAGTGGTACATTATTTTCTTCCATCCATTTTATAGCCTTTTTTGAGGTATGGCACGCTGCACCATCTTGCTGAAACACAAAATCTTGGCCGAATGTCAAACATTCTTCCATCACTGGTAAAAGTGATTCTTCTAAAATTGCCAAATATTTGTTTGTATCCACATTTCCATCAATAAAATAAAGTTTTCCTACTCCATTTGATGACATACTGCTCCAGACCATAATGGATGCTGGAAATTTCACTTTTCTCTTCAGACAGTCAACATGGAATGCTTCATTTTTTGCAAATAACTCTACTGCGACTGTCACCAACATAAACTTCGAATCGGGCCTCATCAGTCCATTGCCAAAGGCATTATTATTATTATTATTATTATTGTTGAGGTGTCCATTGTCTATGTTCTTCAGCCCATCTAAGCCGATTTTTCTTTTGCAGTGGAGTTAATAGTGGCTTTTCTTTGGCCTATAAACAAGTTGTGCAACTTTAGGGTTTTTGCTTCACTTTTTTAGTGGACCATCGAAGTTGTCCTTCCAACAGCGTCACTCCACAGATCACTTAATTGTAAGTAATTGACAAGCCTGTTTTTCAGGATTATTCTTCTTAATGCTCTTCGGTCGGCATTTGTGATATTACTGTTTTTCACATATCGTGGCTTAATATTAACTGAACCAGTTACGTTATATCTTCTAAAAATATATTTCTCACACTGTACCGCAATAAGTCTAACAAAGTTGCAATTTCTGAGTTTGATTTCCCAGAATTGAAAAATATAATTATCAGTAACTAAATTTTCACACTAATAACCTTTCCTCTACACATTTTGAAAACCTTACTACCCAAAACTAGTCTAAATGTTTTCTTACAGCTGTGATTAATAAAAACAATTTTGTCATGGCTTTTATTTTTCACAGCCACCTATGCGTTATAGACTTATTTTGCATTGAAATGAAAATAGGTTGATATGCTGTAATTGCAACATGTGTTATTCTTATGCTGCAAGTTTGACTAGGGAGTGATAAAGTTGATGTTTTCTACTATATATTATCGAAATATTCATTGTTAATATTTTAAACCGATATCACCCTGCTACGTTTTTATTATTTGTGTTTGATAAGAAAAAAACTAAGATTTCGTTGTGCCAACAAGGGGCTCGTAGAATAATATCATGCTTTGTTCTAATCTGATGTGTTTTAGCTAGATAGGTAAATATAAAAATAATCCACTGGTGCCGTTAAAAAAGATTAATCTATTTTTCATTACACTACCTACAACTTATTAGGACTACTATCCTTGTTTATAGAGAATGAAATGCTCTTCAAGTACAAGGAGCGATCAAACGCAACGTACTCCGCACTCTACTTACTTTGTCCAATAAGCCATTATCTATGATTAAGAATACTATTTTAGAGACAACCTATTTTTTTACTGCGACGCATAGCTATGGAAAATGTTATATTTTCCTCGTCTTCATCGTGGAAATGCAAGTCACTCACTCACCCCTTCTATTTCCATTTCCAATAGATTCATTATTGTCAACTTTACAACAGGGATGGTCTGCTGTTTATCTCAATAGACATCAAAGCATGATGGAGTATCTTTTAAAGTAGATCAGGTTTCAAGTTTATCATATTATATTCATACTTTGAATGATCATAAATCAATGCAGCTCCAGTAACCTGCCAAAGTAATATTAATTGAAGACACTCGGTATCAAGTCTCGTTAGATCAAAGGTCTCCCAATTAATAGTCTTGCAAAGGCTGCTGTTCGACTAGAATTTCAGTAAACAATATTTAATCACAGAGCAGGGTCGCAGTTCCTCCTGGAATTTCAATCGATGGTTAATTTAGTACAGTCAAGCTAGACTATAAACTAGAGAAATTCATGTATGACCCAGTTGTCTCTGTAGACATTTAGCACTTGCGACTTTCCCTGCCAGCAACCGTTTGACTGTTACTTGGGACTTGGTGACTTGCAACCAAAGTATCATAGCTAAGCGACTGGCAAAAACGCCTGCCCGTATGCTCAATTTAAAATTCTGGCTCCAGAGCCTTTATGGATTTTGCTATGATAGCTCTGTTGAAAACACTGGTAAATGTTTTAAAAACCTGACTAAGTATTCATCTCATTAACGTAACGAACCCTATGTCCAGACAAAAGTTTCGGATTCCCACCAGCACTGCGCCTGGACACTGATACACTGGACAAGGAAGCTTCGCCGCAATATAAATCCTGATACACACTTTTGTATCGGATACAAACGTTAGGAAATGTTGCTTAACCTTTGTGGAAAAATAGTCTGCCAAGTCACATTTTAGGACAACCTTCTTTTGCATTTATACCATTAGTTCGAGATGAGACTCTTATCCCGGAAGCGGTAAGAGGTAATAAACTAGGTAAATACGGACAAAGTTGCGTATTCTAGGTAGTTAAGGAAAGGTGAGCTCGAAAATTCCGCAATTCAGAGTATTTTCTGGGACAAACGAAAACGTATATGTCACTTTTTCTCCTCTACAATGTGGCATAGTTAAAATTTGAATATAAGGTTGTGCCTTTTGTCCTCAATCAACTTGTATAAATGTATAATATTTCATACATAATCATTGACAAACATTAGTTACTCAAAAAAAAACTATATTCTTCATAGTTGACCTTGAAATTGACAGCTGTTCACATGCTGAACTGAAACTAGTTCCTTTCGGTCTCTATAACCATGACCCACTCTAGACAGCGTTATTTCATTCTTATTAGCTTTCATCAGTATAGTACTGAAAAACTCAGTGCCTTGAGTACAAGAGGTGACAACAATGCAAAGCGCCACCTGCAAATGGTTCGGCAACAGGTTGATACTCGTACATCTCATCCTATACGCTGAAAATGACAGCTGTTTCCTAAGCGTCTATGGCCTACACTAAAAGACAGTTACTAGACCGGACCAGACTTTTATCCAATGATAAGTGCTAATAAACATGAAACAACGTTGTGTGGTATTGGTCATGGTTACAGAGACAGAAGCGTGATGGATACTCGTGAAATAGGGTATAGTAGCCCTGAGAATGCTTCGTATTTCGACTCATTGACGAGTAATTATGAGTGACATCTATCCATTCGGAGCGATGAGGGTCTTTTAGTGTACCCCAGAGAGAACTAGCAAAAAACTTGTATGTTTTATTGATTTATAATAATGTATTCCGGTCCATACCACATTGCATAAGCGACTAGATGCAAACTGGCTCGAACTCGTTCACACAGTAAATGACACACAGCCTTCAAACTTTTGGCTAACCTAATGAAAAAGGTATGATAAACCATATACAATTTAAATCAGAAAAAAGGACTATCACCTTTCCTGAAAATGTATAAGATGTTCCATTAAAAAAAAACTTTATTCGAAAGCAACTTTTTCTTCTAAACGGTCATATAAAAAAGTTAGAGGGGAGGTCAAGTTCTAACCTCGACACCCGCTTGTACTCTGTGATGATTATTTTCAAAGAAATGTGTGGAAGGATTAAACCTTGAAAATTAGTATATCAGTGAGGAGTGGCCTGAATATTCATAAAGAGGATTTTAGTCATTATTTAATAGACATACACTGGCCATATCATCTGATCTCTATAATACATGGAACCATATACTTGTATGGGAAATATTTATTTTATTGATAATAGTTAATATAAAACATGCGTACTCTAATTTAGCACTGTGTTGTATTTTTTATCATTAGAAACATTCATAGTTTTACTGTGTTTCAATTCATATGTAAATTAGGATATATGAAGGTGAATTGGAAGGATTAAACTAATCATATAAAACACTTTTTCTGATACAGGAATCTCGGTAAATTTTCGGGAATTACCAGGGAGTTAGGGAAATTATGGTGCCTTAGAGGGAGTTACGAGGGACGTCTTTTAAGTTTTGCATATAGAAACATATTAGGCCGCGCGCATCGAACGTCAGTACTGAATCTGAACCTCACTCTTCTGTAAACTTAAATTTGAAGTTTCACAACAATACGTGCAGTGTTCTCACTATAGTGAATTTTTAAGTGTCACAAAGTCATTAGAAAAATGGAACGCAACCGAGAAGATTTTCGCGCCATAATTTATTACAACATTCAGAGACAATTATCGCAACCAGAATGCCCTGCTAAGTTACTGTTTGTTTTCGGCAACGAAGCGCCACATCAGTCGACAATTTGCCATTGGTATGAGAATTCAAACGTGCAGGGTGGGTGCACCAAAAACGGCAGTCGCCCAGGAAAACATGTGACATATTGCAAGGTTGAGGCGTCCTTGAAAATCTCAAAGACCTCAATTCAAAAAATTTTACATGAACAATTAGGAGTAAGAAAATTAGTTTCTCGTTGGATACCCCACCTGTTGACTGAAGAACAGAAAGCAGCCAGGGTTAATTGGTGTCAAAAAACGCTTGACCGTTTCAATTCCGGAAACTCAAAAAATGTTACAGCATCGTTAGTAGTGATGAATCGTGGATTTACTGTTACGAACCATAAAATCAACGACAGTCTGCTGTTTGGGTGTTCCAAGGTGAAGAAAAGCCAACAAAAGTCATCCGTTCTCGAAGAGTTTCGAAAAAGATCGTCCCGACATTTGTGTCAAAAGCGGGTTATATTGCAACAATTCCTCTTAATGAGCAAATAACTGTTACTGCGGATTGGAATACCACCATCTGTTTGCCAAAAGTCATCATCGATCTTGGAAAAATCAACCCCGAAAGAAGAATCATCCTCAACCAAGACAGTGCAAGCTCTCATACAACCCAAAGAACAAGGCAGTATACAACGGAAGAAAACGTGGAATTATTGGACCATCCTCCATATAGTCCCGATCTAAGTCCTAACGGTTTCTTTACTTTCCCGAAAATTGAATACAGACTACGTGGTCAAAGGTTCCAGTCACCAGAAGAAGCAGTTGACGCATTTAAAAATGCCGTTTTGGATCTGCCAGCAAACGAGTGGAATAAGTGCTTCGAAAATTGGTTCGAGCGCATGCAGGTGTGTATTAATCTTCGTGGAGAATACTTCGAAATACAATAAAGTCATTTTAAACTACCTACCGTGTTTTTTTTGTTTCCATATGCAAAACTTAAGGGACATCCCTTGTATGGGGGAATTATGCTGCATAAGAGGGAATTATGCGGGAATTAGCTATAACAAGCGGAATTATTTGGCATTGATAGGAATTACAGAGAAATCTTACCCGTTATTGCACACATTTCTGGGTGCAGTTTACATTATTCGGACAGGAGAGGCCGATAGAGCAATACTATCGAGCATTATTGCCTAGAATGGCTACAAAAGCTTTTCTCTTTAAAAAAAAACTACTTACCTTCATACAATCTACCCCATCCCGTGACGTATGCCGTCCTTCCGATGAAATCTTCATCAGTCTGCGGCACACAAACGGGCAATATGTTCGGCTGGAAGTTGACAGGTTCATAGAAACGCAGTAGTGCCAAATCGTACTCGAAAGTACGCGGGTCGAACTGGGGATGCGATGCGACGATCTGTACACGTCGCTCTTCGTGCAAATACGGCTCGGATTGGGTGGACAGATCGTGTTCGCCTAGGCGGAGTAGCAGGTCACTAGGTGGAACGCTAAAATAAAAACACGGCGTTAAGTTGAGTCTGCTCTTCCTATGCAACACTGTTATCAGTTGTTGAAGGATTGAGTTTGGAACAACTTTGCAGGCACGCAACTACTGGCGTAATACAGGGTGGGCCAAGAATTCGTTGATATTTAAATCTAATACACCAGGGAGGGGCTAGTCGCTAGCTCGTTTCTCGGGAATTCAGACGCAATGGATCGCGTCACGGGGCCGCAACGCGCTTACTGTGAGAAACAATTTTATTTAAACAAAAGTTCGCTCATTACTTTGAGATGCTCATTTCGCGTTGAATACAATTTACAGGTCTTAAGTCAGTGTCTGAGTGCTCCTTTGATAAAGAAATGGGCGAAGAAGTTCGAAGAGACGGGACCTACACTGATTGTGAAGCAAACCGGCGGCCCACGGACTGCTCGGAGCGAAGAGAACGTGCAGCAAGTTTCCGCTTCTGTTCAACGTGATCCAGATTGATCGACGCGCAAACTTTCGGCTGAATTGGGGTTATCCCGCACATCATTACGCCGTATTTTGAGATTAGATTTTAAATTACATCCATATAAGATCCAGATAGTGCAGGAACTAAAACCTAATGATTTAAATTTGCGCAAGTCATATGCCGAAACGATGGTAGCCCGATTCAGTAATTTTGACAATCTCTTATTTTCTGACAAAGCGCCATTTCCACCTCAACGGATATGTGATTAAACAGAATTGCAGGTACTGGGGCAGAGAAAATCCCAAAGCTAGACACGAGAAGTCACTTTACTCTCCTAAAGTAACTGTATGGGCTGCAATTTCAGCAAAAGGAATCATTGGCCCCTACTTCTTTGAAGATTCTCGCGGCCATCCAGTTACTGTTAATTCTTCTGAGTATGTGAAAATGTTACGGGAGCTCTTGGCACCGATGCTACTGGAATTTGCTGGCTGTAATCGTAACACATGGTTTCAAAAAGATGGAGCCACGTGTCACACATCAACGAGTCCCTGCCGGTGGTCAAAGAAATGTTTCAGGAAAAGCTCATTTCCAGACGAAGCGACATCCAATGGCCACCCAGAAGTCCAGATCTATCCCCACCAGACTTTTTTTATGGAGTTATTCAAAGAGTCGTGTCTACATCAATAAACCAAGTACACTCAGTCAACTAAAAGAAAACATCAACGGAGAGATGTCGGCGATCTCGCAATCTTTATGCCGACGAGTATTCGAAAACTTCGGTACACATTTCGAAGAGTGCAAAAATCGTAACGGTGGTCATTTAGATGATATAATTTTCAAGAAATGAATTCCATCTAATTAGCTTTCTTGTGAATAAATAATTTTTAAAATATGTCAAATGTTTTTTTTCATACGATTTTTTCAAATGTTAACTAATTCATGGCCCACCCTGTATAATAACTTTTTACAATGGCAATATGACCTTTTAGAACATAGCCAGACTGAAGAATACTGCAGCGCACATCGAAAAAGATTAATTTATCACTATTAAATGAATGATTTCATCTTCAGTGAATATTGGGAAAACTATTTATAAGAAAGTCATTTACCCTCAGATATTTTTCCTTTAGTTAGCTGCGGCGAGTGTGAGCGCATCAGTAGTGCATTTTACATTGCTTGCGCCCATACTGTTCTCGATTTCATCTAATTTTTAGTGAGTACTTGGAACCTTATTTACCTCAACGATTTTTACTTATTGAATTACGTATACTGCGCAACAAAAAGTATAATTTGGAAATAATGCACAGTGTTCTCAATATCTGTTAGGAAATAAAAATTTTTCCGTCAATTCTTATAGAAGCAAAAACTATTATTTTATTGAAAATATGCCAAATGATTGTCGAGCATGTTTCCAAGGAAACATATTGAAACAACATAACCTCTTTTTATAAAGTTTCCAATATTATAACCATCATTTACGGCATCTAGGTATTTTGGACTGATTTTTCATAGTTTCGCATGTATTTTCCTTAAAAAATGACCTTTCTAACAATTGCCAATTGCTATTTAATTTCACCGGAAAAAAATGACAAATTTTGGTAAAATAAAAATAATATGTAAAGTTCTTTCAAAAATACAAAATAAAATCATTTTATTACCACGCCTGCTGGCGCGAAAATATTGTAATCGCGAAAATTTTCGAAAATGAGATATGTTTCTTAGACGTTTAGATGTACCATTAAAAACCATGCCACGCATTTCCATCGGCCTATGTGTCTGTCTGTTTCGGCGAACAAACACACAGAAAAAAATAAAAACTGCTGAAATTTCGTTTTTTGACGTTTCAGATGATTCTGATCATTTTAGGAAACATTTCTTAGGAGACAAGAGTTAGAGGCAAAGCGCACAGAGAGTGGGGGAGTATATTTCGCAATCTTTTATCGCTGGCATATTTATACGCCTCCAACCACAGTAGTCCTAGGCACATATTAGGCATATTTCGCTCATCATAGATGTCCCCGTACATTTACCCTCAAAACTTAGAAATATCTCCTACAGTCGGGTGTCGATACGTGGGACCTAGTCCCCGAAATGGACAAGCGTCGTCGTCAGTGGTCGTAGGTTACAGTCGGCAATCGCTTATACACTACATGGTGAAGGCCAATATCTATCAACGTTCATTTGCACCTGCAGCAATTCCTCTCTGGGTGGAGGAAGGTCATTCAATTTTTTGTTATGCATGTTGGTGACTAACTTTTTTCTCAGAAGTGCTAACTAGTCCCAAACATAATCCATAATATTGGAGATGTTTGCAATCATGATGACCCGCAGAACCACACTCCATCAGGTTAACCTACTATCTCTAGTCTTCATCGTCTGTAATTTTCATTGGTATATATTTATTTTTAAGATTCTACAAATACGTCTGTCCGACATCCGCTAGGTTATTCTGTCACCGCGCACCCAGCAAAGTAACTAAATAATCATTTTTTACCTTTAATGCAGGGTAGCTAAAAATGGTTCAGTCTTCGACTTCGTAGAAGCCCACGCTTCATCCTCTTCAATTTTTTCTACTTTATACATTTTTACAGTTTATCAAATTTAAATCTTCCCTGGCCCGAATATCCGTTCCTATTAACGCTTGAGCGCTCTCAAAAGGAATTGCTCTATCTTTCTCCATTTTATTTGCAGTTTTGTTTGTTTTCTATCGAACGCCCGATGTTTCAAATGCAGGCAATGGAAAGAGAAAATTCGCATTTTGCACTTGCAGAAGAATTTTATGATACATCTCTGGACGCTGCGTACCTTGGATGCACATGTACTTGCACGGGTATCACTCTAATAAATTTTTATTCTTATTTTATTCGCTAGTCCTACGTTTCTCCATTGATTAACATATTCTAAGTGATGATACCCAGCTATGGCATCCAAAAAGGTATCTGAAAGATACCTACTAGTGTCATGTATGAAACAATAGCAAAACACAAGAATGTATACTAAGTGACATATAAATCCGAACACCCAGTTTAAGTGGTTTTATTTTAATAAAATTTTGTATAAGTACTTAATGAAGCATAATAAGTAACTGATAAAAATTTCAAAATGATTGCACTGCTTTAAAGCCCTTTGACCTTTAATAATGTGCGGATGCACCCTGATGTGCTACGCATTCTCCAACGCGCCTAGGCATGCTTCTGATCAGGTGGTCAATGTCCTCCTGTGGTATTTTATTCCAGGCAACCACCAACTCCTCTCGAAGTGCTTCTAGAGTCTGAGGAGGACGTTGCAAATTGAGCAATCTCCTACCCATCATATCCCACACGTGCTCAATTGGGGATAAGTCGGGAGATCTTGGTGGCCATGGTAACAATGTGACATCATTATGTTGAAAGAAGTCTATTGTGACTCTTGCAACATGTGGTCGGGCATTATCTTGTTGGAAAGTTGGATCTGCCAGGGTGTCAAGATAGGGTAAAAGATGGGGTTCTAGAACTTCGTGGATATAACGCTGCGCGTTCGTGTTACCTCTGATGAAGATTAAAGGTGACCTGGAACCATAAGCTATAGCACCCCAAACTATAACTCCAACAGTGTGATGAACATGTCTTTCAACAAAAAACTGTGGATTCCTCCTTTCACCACGTCGCCTTCTAACCCTGGCACGACCATCGTGCATGCCTAAACAAAATCGAGACTCGTCACTAAAGACAATACTGTTCCATTCCTGATCCCGGAGTGACCGTTGTCTGCACCACTCAAGGCGATTACGTCGGTGTTCTCGAGTTAAAGAGAGGACCCAGTGTGGCCGGTATGAAAACAAGCCAAAACTTCTTATTCGTCGGTAAACACTTCGCATGCCAATAGGTCTTCCGTGTTCTGCAAACCGTTCATTTGCAATGGACCTGGTAGTGGAGAAACGGTCCCTTAAGGCCAATAATCTTAGGCGGCGATATTCACGGTCTGTTGTTCTACGGCGGCGTCCAGTGCCCCTTGCTCTTTGCGTACGGCCTTCTCGAAGTCATGCCTGACAACACCTAACCACAGTGTCTACACTTCTTTGCACTCTAACTACAATTGCCCGAAAAGAAAGTCCAGCTTCCCGAAGTCCCATTATACGGCCCCTATCAAACTCACTAAGTTAACGAAATCGTACAGGTCTCCGTACTCTAGGCATCGTAACCGATCGTAAAAGATGTCAAGAACCAAAGTCCGCCAACGTTGATTCTTTACTGCGGCTGAAATATTCATTTTTAGAGCTTTAATGAATTAAAAAATAGCAGTATAAAAACCGGAATGTCCAACTGATAAGGCTGAAAATTTTGTCACTTGTTATTTACAGTAAGATAAATACATTCACCAACTTTTATTAAAATAAAACCATTTAAACTGGGTGTTCGGATTTATATGTCACTTAGTATATTTGGAAATCTACTTTGATCGTTTGGTTTCCTACTGTCTGTTAGATGGCGCTATTTATCTATTTTTTGCCGACAATTTTAAATTCAGGTGTATCCTTGCCAATCAAGGTCAGATAAATTTTTCGGTAAACTCCTTACCTTCTTTAGAGGATATAAAAAAGCGAAACATTGAAACTAATCAATTGTTTGCGTTAAAATGTTGGATAAAAAATGACGTCCAATAGGTAGACTCTGCACTTCCTATGCAACGCTTTCATCAGTTCATGAATGAATCAATTTTCGGCAATTTAAATCCTCTGAGAACAATGTCAGTTAAAAACATGTACAATGGTTAAATCTAACAAATTAGGTCGGTCAAACAGGCCCGTACAATAGTTCATAGACATTATTTCGCACCAACTGGTCGTTACTGTTCATGTGGCAACGTTGTCCGTGTACATGTGTCTTGCCCTGCGGTACGGGTAGATTAGTCAGCCAGACCGACTCGCCGGTCTGTGAGCATAAATAGCACGAGTACGCGGATCTAAAATCATTCTGTTATAAAGGCAAATGTACTGGGAAATGTATGGTGTGAAATTTGGCTGATAGGTGCATAGAATTACTGGGGCTAGAAGCGTATAAATAGACTTGGGTTAAACAATTTTCATAAAGGATCCTCTGAAACGTCAAAAAACAAGGTTTGAGTATTTTTTGCTGTTTTCTTCGTCGCCACTGGACCGATTTTAAAAAACTGCACTGCTTTTCGTCCTTGACACAGTAGCAACTTAAGAGCCAAAAATAACAAACTCTATCTTTATTTACACTGCGTTCCGTCGTAATTTGTGTCTGGCATTGCGGCGTTGTCAGATTTTATTTTACTTTAAAGTCGCTTTTCTCTAAAAAAATGCCGTTTTGACCCCCATGATATAGAAACTTTTTGTTTCTTTTAAACCCCTCTATCATCCATTCAAATAATGACTATCATAACGTTTTCACCTTGTATACCAGAAATCCGCGTGTCTGTTTCGAACTGTAGCATTATGTGAAAAGGTTATCCAAATACTTGCAGCATAGATTTATAACACGTACCTTATTGGTACATAATCGTACGTGACCAACAATAAATCCCTTGTAACGTATTCCGCTGCCCCATGTTTAACTTCCATATTTATCGATTTGTGGGAGGGAGACTATCCATTCCATAAGGGCTGATTTGTACGTAATTTGCGCGAACTAATCCTAGTGCAGATGCCATCGCCGTGTTTGTTATAGGGAATAACCATGTAATATGGTTATGGGAATTTCGGGATCTCCACAGGGACGTGGGAAGCAAGCTAATTGGAACGGAAATCGATGAACGATATCCCTGGAGCTTGTGTTTGACGGTCTAACTCTACTTACTGTAGGTTGATGTAACTATTCTATAGTGGGTATATCTAAATCGCTGAGCTAAGGCTAGGTCTTAAAGTTGAGACTTTCGTCCAGATGACGTAAAATTCTTACAAAAGTAAGTAATTTTTCTCTGAAAACACGACCTTCTTGTTTCTTATCTTCATGCCTCAAATTCAAGTGTCAGCAAAATACTACCGTTGCTTATATCATAATCTATAAATAAAGATTTGGTAACACGTCATCCGATTTTTGTTTATATTTGTGCACCTATCCTCTCAGAGTTCAGTAGTAACCATGATTACCATCCATTGGCATTCCTCACAGCTAGTCTTCTCGGCAATAGTTAGAAATCTAGTTAGTGTCCCATAGATGACGCTACAGTCAACTTATCCAACTATATATATATATATATACAGGGTGACTTTGAAGTTGAGTCATTAATTTTCAGATAATGATTGTAGAAGGAAGATAAACCAAAATATGTGTGTAAAAATAAAAAATAAAAATAAAAAAAAAATGTTACCTTGTTTTATAAAGTATCCTCCCGACAAGTATTTCAGCGCGGACCTGTATTTGATCGTGAGGTCTTGGAGCACCGGCATGCCGTCCATATGTGAGGTCTTAAGTCACCTGGTTCACGAATTCATTGTACTACATTAACAAAGGCACGAGGGGTTGGTTGCAATCGATTGGAAAACCGATCCGCATAAACATGTGCCATTTTTTATTTCGTTTGAGCCACGCAACAGACACCACTATTCACTACCGACTGACACTGACTGTATACAACTGAATGAAATAATTGTAAAGACATCGTTCCAAATTGTTTCGCTTTTTTGTTTCCGATGCGATGAACCGATAAGGGGGATTATATCCGTTGTCGCCAAACACGAGCACATAATATTATTATTGAGACAGGGCGGTACTCAAACTTCCAAAGGGCTATAACTTTGTTACTTTAATTTTACCAGAAAAATGGTAAAGGAAAAAACATTTCTTTTGATCAGATCTACTCACTGTTAAAATAAATGACTCAACTTCGAAGTCACCCTGTATATGTGAGCAGTAGTCATTGCCAAAGCCAACGTCCAGTTGGGCTCAAAATACAATTAATTGTTAATTTGGAAATTGGCAAATTTTTTAGTCTTAAGTGGACTCTTTTGACGATAAAATCAAGCTTTCGGTATTCTCTATGGAGCCTTCATCAGGATTCTGAAAACACAGTTGTGATGCTAGCAAAGAAAACAAGACAGTTGTATGGCAATTTAAATCTGTCTTGATTTCTTTGCTAGCATCCCAATTGTGTTTTCAGAATCCTGATGAAGGCTCCATAGAGAATTCCGAAAGCTTGATTTTATCGTCAAAAGAGTCAACTTAAGCCTAAAAAATTTGCCAATTTCCCAATTAACAATTAATTGTATTTTATATAGATATATATACTTGTTGTTATATACCTTTCTCCGCATGATCATATTCTCTTTGTAGATCCTTTGGGCTTGAAGTACCACAGCAAGTGGCTATAACCGACCGCGTGGTGGTGGTTAGACGTCTCCTTGAAAATTCGAGGTCGTATAGCCATTTTATACTACAATGTGTAGGTTGGCTCTTGTTGTGGACTTCGTGTGTCGGTTTCTTCCCCCTCCAACTTCGTTTCCTCAGGTTACACCCGTATCCGGATGTGTGGGCATGTGTATCTACTTTTGTAGTTTCATATGTGCATTCATTTCGGGCCTGATGAAGCCAACCAGCAGAAATACGTATCGCTCGGGTTACCTATCCTATTTTCTGCTCGAATCAACTTTCCTCCTTTTTGCGGATTTTGCCCATTATTTTCCTACTTGTTGTTATATACCTTTCTCCGCATGATCATATTCTCTTTATATATATAACTTGAGACGTGGTCATTGTCGTCTAGACCAGTTAGGTGAAAAATTAAAGCTTCCGCCTTTTGTTGGGTACTTCGACAAAATTTAAGCAAAGAGGACTCTTTATACTTTTTTTAATTCTCTCTAGCTTTCAATGGACCTTGCCATCATCATCAGGAGCTGCAATTACAATGATAACAGTAGCAACAAGAGTGTAAAATGAATTTAAATTGAATCAACTTACAGTTAACAATTTCTTACATAACATTCTGAAAATCACATCATCTGAAGTGATTTGGCAACGTATTGGCACACGCCCATAATTCGTTCCATCTTTCAACACAAACATTGACAGCCTTCGGCCTTCTGTCAAAGGTTCATCCCACTCATTATTCCATGACCCCCATTTTGTGCAATCATCAAGTGGCTTGACGACGTAATGCTCTAATGTTTTCTAAATAATTTTTAATCTGTCTTTAACTTGTCTTGTCATATTTTATATAATTTTAACCATTGTACCATGTATCCAGCTCTCACCATGTTACTGGACGTTTCCCTCATCCTATACGAAAACAACAATTAGCAACATCCTCACATACTACTGTAAGTTGATTCAATTTAAATTCATTTTACACTTTTGTTGCTACTGTTATCATTGTAATTGCAGCTCCTGACGATGATGGCAAAGTCCATTGAAAGCTAGAGAGAATTAAAAAAAGTATAAAGAGTCCTTTTTGCTTAAATTTTGTCGAAGTACCCAACAAAAGGCGGAAGCTTTAATTTTTCACCTATATATATATATATATATATATATATATATACAGGGTGACTTCGAAGTTGAGTCATTTATTTTAACAGTGAGTAGATCTGATCAAAAGAAATGTTTTTTTTCTTTACCATTTTCCTGGTAAAATTAAAGTAACAAAGTTATAGCCCTTTGGAAGTTTGAGTACCGCCCTGTCTCAATAACAATATTATGTGGTCGTGTTTGGCGACAACGGATATAATCCGCCGTATCGGTTCATCGCATCGGAAACAAAAAAGCGAAAGAATTTGGAACGATGTTTTTACAAGTATCTCATTCATTTGTATACAATCAGTGTCAGTGAATGGTGGTATCTGTTGCATGGCTCAAACGAAATAAAAAATGGCACATGTTTATGCGGATCGGTTTCCCAATCGAATGCAACCAACCCCTCGTGCCTTTGTTAATGTAGTACAACGGGCTCGTGAATCAGGTGACTTAAGACCTCAGAGGGGACCTCACGATCAAATACAGGTCCGCACTGAAATACTTGTCGGGAGGATACTTTATAAAACAAGGTAAATTTTTTTTTTTATTTTTTTTTTATTTTTACACACATATTTTGGTTTATCTTCCTTCTACAATCATTATCTGAAAATTAATGACTCAACTTCAAAGTCACCCTGTATATATATATATATATATATAAATATATTTGACGGAGGCTTCAACTAATAAGGGAAGAGCTCATTGAAATGCAATATGAGGTGCCAAAGCCCTCTGAATATCAGTCACCTCTATCGGAATATTGAATGAAATGGTGAAAGAGTGATTGTATTATAAACAAAATCACTTTGTCCTTACAACATGCTGCTTTTTTGCAGAGAAAACAGGACAACTTTCATCTATTTTGCTTTTTTTGATCAATTCACAAATGACGGAGGATTTAAACAATCCGCCAATGAAAATGCAGGAAATAAAGGATCGATTTTCTAGCCCGAATTTCACCAACATTAATATTATGGACCAATGGGAAAGTACCTTATCGAAATGCAATTTGACAGAAGCTGTATTAGTGATTTCTATTGTAATATTGAATAAAATCGTGAAAATTCGACTGTATTATAAACAAGACCACTTTTTGATTCCAACATGATGCTTTTGTACAGAAAAAACAGGACAACTTTCATGCATTTTGATATATGTTATAGGTATACATTTAACAATCCATGAGCCCCCTCAGCGAATGGGAATGCGGCAAATAATAGGTCGATTTTCTAGCTGTTAAATTTGGCAGCAGATTTGGACGTTTGTTAATGTAACTTTGTAGTAAATTAGCACAATTCGATGTGTATACGATTGGTGATGGATATAGAATCATGTCGGGGTGGGGTAAGAAATATATAATGATGTAAATATACATAAGGGTTTCAAAATTTTCGCTTCGATTTCCAGCTTCGGATGCCGCCTGATGTTTGGTGAAATACAGTCGAATATAATCTCAAAATGGCGTTTAAATTAGCCTAAATTAAAAATAATCGTATATCTCTTAAAATTGCTTTTAGTATATTGATTAGTATATTTTTTGATTTCTAGGTAAATATGTAGCCAAATTAAAACGTTCAAAACGTAAAAAAATGTGCATGGTTGAACATTGTCAGAAAGTAGATTCTTGAATAGGTTTTGCCAAAATGGGTTCAAAAATGTCAATAATTAATTAAAAAATACAGTAGCTTTATAATTACTTATAACTTACCGAATTTGATGAACGACATCTTTTATTGGAAAGATGAGCTTGATGAGCTTTCATCATCGCTACTGCCTGAAGCACCAACGTCTTTCACGTGCTTAATACAGTTTTCCCATTTTTGCGCTGTTATTAATTCTAGTGCTTCTTTGAAAAGTCCTTTGAGGTCACAAAATTTAAAAGTTGTATTGTGCTTAGCTATATAATTTTTAACCTCTGCCCATATGAGCTCAATGGGATTGAGCTCGCAATGGTATGGAGGTAAACGGAGCACAGTTTTATTTTGACTTGCTGCCATTTCGTCAATGGCGTATTTTTGATATTCCGCCTTGTGATCCTTGACAATTCTTAATAATTGTACTTTCAGCATTGCTTCTTCAAAGTTGATATTTTTCGAGCGGAGCCAATTTTGAACATCAACTTTCCTTGAAGCCGTTGTTGGGACCTTTTCTATTCTTCGAGAATGATAAGGCGCATTATCCAACACAATTACTGCGTTTTCCTCTAAGTTCGGTAAAATTTTTGAAAACCACTGTTCAAACGATTCGCCATTCATTTCCTCGTGGTAATCTCCAGTTTTCTTAGACTCAAAGCACCACAGACCGTCAACAACAAATCCATCCTCACTGCCAATATGGCAGATAATGAGCCTTTTCCCTTTACCTGGAAATCGAAGTACTAACTGGTGTAGATTTATTTCAATAAGCGAACCTTTTTCAAATGTTTTCATCACATTCAGCGAAAAAACATTGAGACATGAGTATCAGATTGCTATAATTGGGATTATCTAGTCATATTGAAAGAAAGAATATTGAACGTCGTATGATTACTCAGCGCTTCACAATTTAATTTAAAGTTATAAACCTTTAAAAAATGAATGATCAGGAACCTGAAATACGCGCAAATATTAATATTAACAAATTATAACTTTATAAAGCTTAAAGTATGAATTAAAATGATTAGAAATATTAAGAAACGGTACACAATATAAAACTTAGTAACTTTTTTTAAGTTTATAATATTCGACATATTTTAAGATTATATTAAAAAATTATTGAAATATCGAAAACACATAAGAACATGGCTTAAAAAAGTTCTAACAAATGAAAATGACAATAAAACATCCACGCATTTTATCGAAAGTTATAAAAGTTTTGTTACTTGTAATATGTTTTATCTGCCCCCTGGAATTAATGTTTAGAACCTTGTTCCCAAGGTTTGAAAAACATCCGATTGTTGTCTATTACTCGCATTTGCCTGCTGGATTTTTTAATCCGGTGGACAGTCCAGCTAGAAAGGCCCTCCTGGATGAAGTTACAGAATCATCAACCCATACTTTACTTGTAGTGTGTCCTGCGTTTACCCACGTTTCATCAAGGTAATAAATCTTCCTGCTTTGATTTCTGTATTTCCCAATTTTTGTTAAATAATCCCTCCTCCATAGCACAATTTCTTCTCTATCCAGTAGTAAACTATTACGACCCCGTTTTTTCCATTTGAAATTTAAATGCTTCAGTAACGCATGGAAAGTTGATCGTTTGAAATTTGGCAACGTTGTATCTCCATTTACCTCCTGCAGTACTTTATCTATAGTAGGTATTTCATTCCTAAAGAAGAATTCATGCACTTTCCTCCTAATCGCATGCTTATCAGCTTCATCCAATGATTTAACAATACTTTTGCGATGTTTACTGGTCATTGGCTCAGAAAAGGTGTGATTTTTTTTGTATTGTCTTAACACATTAAACACTGATGCGCGACACACCCCAACTTTGTGAGAAACCTTCACAACAATTTCTTTGATGGTTGATGCCTCGTTCTCCTCGCGCTCGATCTTATATATACGTATATTCAAAATGACCTCTTTCATTTCTGCACTCAGGTGTCTTTTTTTAGAGCGTTTCCTAGGTGGACTACAGGAGTTTACAACTTCATCGGCAGTATCTGTACTACTGGGCATTTTGCGCAAGCAGTTGATAACAATAACAATCAATAACAAGGTATAACAATAACAACGACAAACTCAACAACTTAATAAGATAACAAACGAAAACGTCCAAAGAAATATCAAATTGCAATGATGCACACGACATACGTAACACGTTTGAACCTGAATGTGACTCTGCCTTGATACGACTGCTCTGCCGCTCGGCATAGGTATTTAATTGCGAATTGACCAATGAGGGCTCCTGTTTTACGTCGAGATGGCGGCGTTAGCGTGAAAATCACCCGAACCTTTTGTTTACATCCGGTCTATCTCTTATCTGAATATACTGTAGTGATATTTTAATGACAAGCTGTCATCTCATACTTTGACAGTATTTTGTTTTCAACATTTCATAGCTATTGGTTGCTAAAATTTGTTGATTGGCCCTTAGTAGGATGTTCTAACTGATTTTAACGACTGCCATAATGCATAAAAATCTAGTTTTGTCCATGTATCGCATACAGGGTATGGGACATAGTACGTACCTGTGAAAATGTACCGAAGAATAAACATACGCAACACCTGGCGAAGACTTGCTCAAAGGAATCCTGAATCTTTATCGTTTGTACCTCAAATTTATTTTTGCAAAGCTCACTATGATGTAATAATTAGATAAAATTATTCAGAAGTTGTTTACACCGAAGCAGCCGCTCAAGCAGAAGCCTAAATACCAGGGCACCACGGCTGCTATGAGGATCCCAAAGAAACTTTGTTGATCATCGGATTTTTGAACTGCCTAAATCAATGCCTATGCTTTTTCAACTAACTTTATGATCTAAAGTTGCTAGAACTGGAAAAAGCCTCCCATTGTGGATAGTTGCACAATCTTGACACTCTAGGGACAAAGGAGCGGTCGAATCACTATTTCATAAGCACTGTACTTACATAGAAGCATTGATGTTCTTCAGCTCAGCCGAGCAGAAATCTGAGTTAAAGGCAAAAAATTACAAGCCATCAGTGTGTCAATTTTTGGCAAATTTGTGCTTGTTGCTTATACGATTCCAAACTCCACGGAGTTTTAATTAATGAAACGAAAGAAATTATAACTTTTTACGTTAATTAGGAGTTTTGTTTTTTAGAAATTCTTAAGGAAGACGCCAGTCGACGAGTGTCAGGTATCTCTATTTAGAATTTATGTGACGTCACATTAAGGCCGATAGCTTTTTCACTGTGAAATTAAAAATGAAAATATTTTTTTTTCAAATTGGACTTACAGGTATATCCAACTTGCGCTTGTGGATATACAGGGTGCGGCAGAGAGGCTGAACGGTTTTAAAAAAATCATAAAATAGTTAATTTTTACTCGAAAACAAATTCATTGATGAAATCAGGTTCACAAGGAAATAGCATTTGAGACAGTCAAGTGTGGATAATCACATCAGGCATGTGGTGGCCGAAATCGTTGATGCAGTGCTGGAGGCGTTCATGGAAGTTCGCGTAGACTCTCTCCAACATCGCTCTCTCAACTTGGGCGACGTCCACGCAAATTTCGCCCTTCAATTCGTCCAGAGTTCGGGGCTTGTTTGCGTATACTCTAGGCTTGAGGTGTCCCCATAAGAAAAAATCGCATATGGATAAATCTGCGGACCGAGGAGGCCAATGAACATCGCCAAACCTGGAAATAAGGCGACCAGGGAAGAAAGGGCGAATAACGTCCATGGATGCTCGGGCTGTGTGGGCGGTCGCCCCATCCTGCTGGAACCACACACGTCGGATTGGAACAAGTCGTCGTCGTAATTCAGGGAGAAAGAAGTTGGTGATCATGTCGACGTAGCGCTCTGAGTTCACGGTAACAACACGACCATTACCGTCTTCGGAGAAGTAAGGGCCAATAATGCAAGTTTGCGATACAGCCCACCAAACCGTTACTTTTGGGCTGTGCAGCGGTCTTTCGTGTAACAGTTGCGGATTTTCATTAGCCCAGTAACGACAATTCTGCTGGTTAACCATGCTGTTTATGTGAAAGTGGGCTTCGTCACTCATAAACAAAATGAGGTTCTTCCATCTCACGTGCGAAGTTCATTCGTTGTGCATAATCTCCGGTCTGTAACTGTTGCACAATGGCCAATTTGTAGGGGTGAAAGCGAAGATCCATATGCAACATTCGCCTTACCGAACGATCACTAAGGCGAAGTGCAGCAGCATGTTTCCGGGCAGATCGAGACGGACTGCGAAGAAAGACCTGTCGAACGCGTTCAACATTTTCGGGAGTTCGAACTGTTCGCGGCGCTCCTCTTGGTCTTCTGTTGATCAGTTCACCATGTCTGCGAAGTGATTCAACCCAACGAAGGATGATGTTTCGGGAGGGAACAGCTCTTTTCCGATGAATGTTGAAGTGGCGACGATGACTGACTCATTATTTCAGACGAAACAATCATAGGCGAAAACGCTGTGCTCCACCGTCCAAGGCTCCATAACGACAACTGGTAAAATAATGCTAGGATCTCACGAGTCAAACGGCACCCTCCCCACCTCTCTCGTAGACGGAGGCGGAGAGTACTACCCATCCCAAAAACGTCCGTCCTCTCTGGCGTAGCCTGTATTTCGTTTTACTAAGACAAATACTGTAAGGAGCACCAATTCATTATCTGAAATTAGGCATGAGTCAAGTTACCTATTATATGTAATTACAGGAAAGTAACAAATTTATTCGCCAATTGTCTATTGTATTCGCATCGTACCAATATTTCTGTGAAAATCAGCCTATGTAGGTGTCCGACAGTACCCGACAGTGAGAACAGTACTCAATGAAGAATGAAATAATTGTGGCGGTATTAAAATTGTTAGGAAAATGTGCTCTGGTTACGGGTCTCTAGATGTACCGTTAGATAATGAGCGTAATCAGTTTTTTGTTTTGTAGTTCAATGTCGTTAGTGTTGTGGGAAATACGATTCGGGTTTATGGGAACATTTTTTACGGTGGAGTGTTGTGTTGATTCAATTATGGCTGGTCATTGAACACTTCCGTTGTTTTATCAGCTTCGGTTGTAATGGAATAGAGGTATTGTTGATCCAGAACGATTTGGGTAAAAAAGCTAATAAGAAAAATATAGGCCGCTACAGCAAAGACCACCTGGGAACTATGAGATGCATAAGCAACATTTTTGTAATAAAGTTCGCATTTAAGCTTGCAGGGAATAGATATAGTATGTTTCGGAGCTTACAAAAATGTTTAAGTTGCCTGACGACTGTTAAAACTACACATCAATTGAAATGTCATGCAAAGCAAATATTCTCGTGGGAGGAGGACGGGGGATGAGTAGGTGTTTTCGAATCTGGCATCTATGCGAAGTTGTGTTGCACTAAAATAAAATCTCGAACGCTTCAGCAGATTGGTGTTCTTGTTTCGGCATCGGCGTCGCATTCAACATAATTTTGCATACGATACTGGAATTTTAATTTTATGATTCTTGTTATAGTTTGTCATTGTGCTGTCACTTTTGTAAAGAAAGGCCAATGAGGAAAACGAATGACGTCAAGTAGATTGACTGTATACTTCTCACCTCTTCGAAACAACTTCTATTACAATTTTCTATGTAATGCAATTGCAACAAAAAGACGTGGATTTTGTCAGAAATATAGGTGCCCTATTTGGACATTTCATGAAAATAAATTTCCCTTAGATTGCAGCAATGAGCGTGTCCGTTCACGGTCGCCTCTTTTCTTTGAAGCTCGTCGTAAAACTATTCTTTAACAACGCTTGATACCTCACGAAATCAGATAACCTCAATAAGGTAAACTACAAGCATAGTATATATAATAATATCGCGCCAACCTCGTATATGCATATCGCCTAACCGCGCCGTCTGATACCTGCTTTAATAAGTCTCTTCAATCGGCTACTAAAGATGAAATATTTACAACCCCGCGGCGCATGGCAAGTGCGACCGATAGGTACGCGATCCGTTAACTCGAAATATTTATGTTTGAAGGGCAAATGTATTGGAAAATCTATAATGTGTCAAATACGTCTAGCAGCTCGTAGTGTTATTGTAATCTTAATATGAAAAAATTGCGAAGTTTCCGCAAATTGATTTTTTTTTTCGTCCTTGACCTTTTTTCTTCTCTGCCAGTGAACCGATTTTCAAAAAACTACAGAGCTTTTTCGTCCGTGCCAGAGTAGTAATTTAGTGTATGAATCTCGTTCAAGTCCGAGAAGAACTTTTCAAGTTATAGAGGGGCCAAGGATTAGCGGACAGGCGAGGAGACATACAGACATTCCGACAGACAGGCGACACAGACAGATTGACAGACAGAACTACGGAATTGAGTGACATGACGTATAGGATCCAAAAAAAATATCTCATTTTCTAAATATTTCGCTATTACAATACCGTCTTGCTAGCGGGCGTGGGGAGTGAAAGTAAGTATTTTCAAACAAATCCATACCTTGTCGTCTGCTACAACACCCAACGCAAAAAATGTCATAGCTTTTTAATTTCAAGTTATTAGAATAATTCTGTCAGATCTTTCAAGTTGTATTATTATGTGCAAGCAAAACCAGCAGTATTTTCGACCGTAGAAAACTTGCTGATTAACCATTTTTCTTAACCCAGTTTAATAGAAAATTGTATACAGAGTGTTCCTTAATGATATGCGAATATTAAAGGGTGTGAATTTACATGAAAAATTAATGTTAGTTTGCTTTATTAACTATGATCCAAAAATGATTCCTTACAAAAAGTCGGAGTGTTGAAGTTTTGGGAAAAACATGGAAATTAATTAATATTTTCAGAACCGCTTCAGATATTTCACTGTTATTTAGTACGTAGTAAAAGTTAATAAATCTGCATATTCTTCAAGGCAAAACTAATTTTTAGCTTTAACAGTGGCGTGTGTACGGGTATTGACTTTGAGATTTTTTAAGAAAATAATGGTACGCCAATGCTTTTTTGACAAACAAAAATTATTTTTGAATTCCCCGTTCAATTTAAAACAAATGATCTCTCCTGAGCTGCTTGCCTTCGATGCGCCATTATTGAGTAAAAAAATAAAAACCGTTCTATTGTCTAACTTGCAAAATTATTATTAATTTAATTGGAAAAATTAAACAAATTAGGGGTAATGAACAACTATAACTGACGACATTAAAATGACATTAAAACCAACGAAATGATTACAAAAATTGTTGAAAATGGCCCCCTTCACTTAGTATGCATGCTTACGCCCTCCTTCTCATGGAATTGCGTACTCGATGAAATATCCTTGGAGTGTTTTTTATTCTATCACAAGCTGAAACTATCCCTTCTCTTAATTCCTCTACAGTGTTAATGGGACTTGTGTAAACTAGTGTCTTAAGATAGCCTCACAAAAAGGAATCTAAACCGTTGAGGTCAGGGGACCTTGGTGGCCATTCTTGGGGCCCAGCGCGGCCAATCCAATGATTTGGATAAACAGTTCGTAAATAATTAAGAACCGCTACACTGAAATGCGGTGGTGCACCATAATGCACGTATGGTGTATCTGAAGTCACTTGAAATAGCATAAAAACCTTTGGTCGGCGCGTCCTTTGTAATTTCATGACGTATCATAGGCGTGCGGCATTTATTTAGAACGATAATAATAATAATGTTTTTATATCACAATAAATGGATTTTACTATCTTCTTATTTTTTTGATTTGGGATAAAAAATACTTATATTGGGAGCTTAATTTATGTTGACTGAAAGTTAAGAAATGGAAAAATTACAGAATTCCAACGTTTGACATAGCCAAATATTTACATAGCAGGTAGGTATATAAAAAGGTATATAAAGACTTACATTATAGGTATTTATATATCATCCTCGCCTTCGGAGCTGTCGCTAGAGTCATCTTGTAGAGGAATTACAACGGGATTTACAGGAGGCAAAACACAATATTCATTTTCTTTTTCAATAATATGCCTAGAACACTGCTTCCATAGTTCTGTGGCAGCAATATAAGATACTGCATCTCTTATTGTGGCCAACAGCGATTCACTTAATTGAGGGGTCTGATTATGTTTTCTTACTTTTTTTTTAAAGCAGCCCAGACCAACTCAATCGGGTTAAAAATGCAGTAATAGGGAGGTAGACGTAATACTTCATGGCCATTTTGCTGAAGCAGATTGTCAACAACATACTCTTTTTCAAATTTTTGTCTTTTAATAAGATCCAATAATATGGCTTTGGTTGATTTTTGTGGTATTTCCATTCCCTTATCCTTCATAAAATCAATAATGTCTTGTTTCTTTGTGCCTGTATTCAGAATTTTGTTTTTCTGTCGGGAATGGTATGGCGCATTGTCCATAATAATTACTGAATTTGGGGAAATGTTTGGTATTAACTGCTGCTCTATCCACTTTTCAAATAAGTCGGAGGTCATGTCCTCATGATAGTCGGCACATGATTCTTTGATATTTTTGGCAGATAACAGCAAGGCATTAGGTATAAATCCATTTTCACTGCCAGCATGGAGAATAATGATTCCTTTTCCACGGTTGCATGGTGCATTTAAAATGCACTTGTTGCTGTCGTCAACCCAGCCGTACTGCACAACATCATGGGTATCATACCACGTTTCATCCAGCTAAATAAGATTTCTTTTCTGCTCTCTATAGATTTTAACTTTGTGCAAAAATTCCTGGCGCAATTCAACGATTCGAGACGACTCCATAATCACCATTCTGTTATCTAATTTTTTGTATTGAAAACCACACAGTTTTACAATACAGTGCAGTGAGTCTAAGCATTTGTAATTATAAAAATCTTCAGGATAATCTTTTAATTTATCCCGTATCATTTCCAACGTGGGCACCAAATTTTCTTTATAAAATCCGTATATTATACGACGAATATCTTCCTGAAAACCCACGTCTATTCTTTTTAATTTTTGCCCTATGCGCTTTCTGTGAAAGGAATGGTTGACTACATCTCCCCTTTTTATAACCCGATAAATGGTAGACCGACTGATTATTGTCAGGATACAAATTCTGTTTAAAATTTGATTTTGCGAGGAATCTGGATTTTCGTTTTTCAGACAATCATACATATTTAGGATTACTCTTTGGGTCTGTTCCTCTAAATCTTTATGAAAGAATAATGCCTGCACAGGTTCATCAACCATCTCCTCGTGGCTTGGAGCATTTTCCCAAGGTCTCCAAAGGGCCATATTTAGGACACACAAGAACAATCAACACAACAATTAAATCAACAAGTAAACTGAGTATTCAAAAGTCAAAAACACACAAACTAATAAAATCTATGAAAAAACACGGACAGACTAAAGAAAACACGTTTATTCACCGCTACACGGCACTGACTAAACTGTTTCAATTTTCAGTAGCCACCTGCACTCGTTCCGAGCTCTGAAATACACGCTTTCTCATTGGCTATGTCCACGCATAGGCGTGCTTTATTCCACGTGGACCGGTGAAACTGCCTTTGATCTCTTATATATTGCTGCGAAATTTGGCGATTTTTGCAGCAACAGAGCGTGTTAGATATAGATATATAAAACGCACCCGGTATTTCACAGTGTTTCAAGTGACTTCAGATAAAGTATACCACATATTGCTTCTTATTACTAACGGAACATCATCAAGCAGCAAAGGCAACTGTTGTTGAGGAAAGTTGAGGTAAGTCTGTCCGTCAAGTCGTCCCGGCAAGAAGAATGGGCGAATAAAAAGTTTGTCAATAATTCCTGCCCATACGTTAACCGAGAATTGCTGTTGGAAATGGGTTTCGGTTACGGCATAGGGATTTTGTTCTGCCCACGAATGATTATCGTGGATATTCTTATTGGCATTTCGAGCAAAAATAGTTTCGTCCGTGTACAGAATCATTGATTCAAATTGCGGATTTTGTGTAATTTTTTGAAGATACCACTGACAAAAGGTCACACGCCTTGGAAAAAAAATGGGAAGTAATGGATGTACTCTTCAAATATGGTAATTATATAACAAAAATTCCCCTAAAATTCTCTAAAAAATTTGATGGCAAATATTTTAGTGTCTAGCGATCTTCCTTGTACTCGTTTCAGGATGTTCTTCGACTTCGTGCAGCACTGCTTCCTCAATTTCAGGTGCTCTCACACTTAGAGGTGTACCTTCAGATGTTCCTTTTCGGACAGAACCAGTATCAACAAGACGACGATGAGTATTAGAAAAGGTTGGACTATCTGGCAAAGCACGATCGGGACATCTCTGGTGATAAATCCATCTGGCTTGTTCACGATTACCGTCGGCAAGTCCATATACGTAATGCATTTCCGCATTTGAATAATTCACCATTATTAACGAGATTGTAAAAACTAAATACTTAATGAAAAAGATGTCACAGCGAACAGATTTGAATAACAGAGACTAGTCAGATGTCAGAAGCCAGAGACATATTCCAGAGTAACTAGATATTTATTGCTAAATTGCATTCTTCAATTGCTACATTAATTTTTTCGGACAATAGAACGGTTTTTATTTATTTACTCAAAAGTGACGCATCCAAGGAAAGCAACTCACGAGAGATCATTATTTGTTTTGGATTCAGAGAGATCATTTGTTTTAAATTGAAGGGGAAATTCAAAAATAATTTTTATTTGGCAGAAAACCATTGGCGTACCTTTTTTTTCTTAAAAAATATCAAAGTCAATATCCGTACGCACGCCACTGTTAAAGCTAAACATTATTTTTGCATTGAAAAATATGCAACTTTATTAACTTTCACTACGTACTAAATATCAGTGAAATATCTGAAGCGGTTCTGAAAATATTAATTAGTTTCCATTTTTTTACTAAAACTTCAGCACCCGTAGTTTTTGTAAGGAAACATTTTTAGATCATAGTTTATATAGCAAAATAACATTAATTTTTTATGTAGATTCACACCCTTATATATCTGCATAACATTAATATATGTAGTATATGTACTAGTTTTCAGCAATACTATTTTGAATTGTGTGGGATATAGGTCATTGAAAAAGCATTACTCACCTACGTAAAATAAAATAAAAGCCCTAACCTCATTTAAGTTATTGTAAAAACCTCTCCAGAGAATGGGCTACCTGACAGTAATTTTAAAGAAAAATAGGAACATATTTATATAGGTACTCACTTATCGACGCAGTGCGCAGCCGTGATGGCCCAGTTTTCATTGAGTAGGGCAGCCCCGCACTTGTGCAGATACGTGGAGGTCCTCCATTGGCGGAGAGAGATCTGCCAAGGCCATTCGCCGAATGCGGCATCTTCGCCTCCTACGATTCGAGCCGTTGGATGCATTCGTCGTCCACATACTGAAAGAATAGTTTAGTAAGACAGCTGTGAATGAACTCCGTCTCTAAGTCAAATATGTAATTTCGATTCGTAATACCCGTTTTACAATCAGCAAGAGAAATGCTAATCAGAAGCAGAAGCATAATAATAATTTTTATTTTAAAACAATGTACCAATATAAAAGGTAATTCCAAAGAAAAATGAATACCTTGGCGAGGTGCAATCATCAGGTGGTTTCACGATGTAATGCTCTAATTTTTAAAATAATTTTTAAGGTGCAATCATCAGGTGGTTTCACGATGTAATGCTCTAATTTTTAAAATAATTTTTAAGGTGCAATCATCAGGTGGTTTCACGATGTAATGCTCTAATTTTTAAAATAATTTTTAATCTGTTTTTAACTTGTTTTTGTCATGTTTTGTATAAATTTTAACTATTGTGCAATCTATTCAGCTCTCACCATGTTACTGGACGTTTCCCTCATCCTATACGTAAACAACAATTAGCAACATCCTCACATACTACTCTCCTGATGATGATGGCAAAGTCCATTGAAAGCTAGAGAGAATTAAAAAAAAGTATAAAGAGTCCTCTTTGCTTAAATCTTGTCGAAGTACCCAACAAAAGGCGGAAGCTTTAATTTTTCACCTAACTGGTCTAGACGACAATGACCACGTCTCAAGTTATATATATATATATATATACCTAACTATTAAATATAATAAAATTGAGAAAAACTCATACCTGAGCGTTTCTTGCTGCATCAGGGTGTCTTCTCAAAATGAAGATAAAATGTCAAAATCCGTTATTATGGACAATTTTAGGTAAGTAGTCAAAAATCAGGAAAAAACACACTGCAATGCAAAATTATTACCGGATAAAGAAAATTTTGTTCGAATTAAATTTTAAATAACTTTTTAACCTTTGCATCAATTTCGTTAATTTCTCCATCAAAAAAAATTTAAAATGTTTGTTGTTATACAGGGTGTAACTAAAAGACGCGTTTTGCCCTACATCTCTGAACACCATTGGGTTACTGAATAATGTGTCTTCACATGAGAATTTTACGCCGCAACTTTTCGCAACAGTTCGTTTTTTGATTCATGTCAATATCTCAATTATTGAAGAATATATGCTATTTTCAAGAAACTCCTGCGAATCATGGCCGTAAACAAGAACTTGCTTCAAGCAGGCTGTGTCTCAGCATTTTTATGGCATGCCAAAAAGATTCGTCTCAAGCAATACTCAACAAAAATGACGCCGGAACATCTAGCGTAAGCTGTAGCTTTACAAGATCATGGTCCTTGTATTCGGTATATCGCAGAAAGGCTTGCCGTTCCACGCAGTACGATATTCGATGCGATACAAAGACTTAGAGAAACTGGTTCTTACTCAAGAAGTCGTGGGCAGGGATGACGGAAAGCAACAAACGCAGCTGAATATCGGTTTCTGAGACTTCAAACTCTTCGAGAAAGGACAGTTCTTGCTACAGCTTTGACTCGAAGATTGGATGATGTTCATGGTACCATAGTTTCACCTGATACCGTACGCCAAAGAAGGTTGAGAGAAGGAAACCTATCAACTTGCATACCTGCTACAGATCCTCTATTGGATGTAGGTCATCGAAGGCAGGTTTGGTATTTTCTTGAACTCATGCAGATTGGGATATGGACGACTGGAGAAGCGTTATTTTTACAGAGGAGTCTCGTTTTACCTGATGGTCGCTAATGAATGTAGAGAAGGCGTGGAGAATGCTATGCTCAAAGTTGTTTCGCTCCTAAAGTGCAATTTGGTGGCGGAGGAGTGATGGTATGGGGCGGCATTTTTCCGGAGTCCCGCACAGATCTTGTTTTGCTACGAGAAGGACACGTTGCTGCCGACAGGTACTTTAAAGAGTGTTTGGAAGAACATGTGGTTCCTCATATGCCCTTTATAGGAGAAAATTTTCTCCTAATGCAAGGTAATGCTCGGCCGCATATAATAGTAATAATAATATTTATTTACTCTAAAATACAGGGAACATGAAACGAGTAAATAAATATAATATATCCATAGGAGGACAACGCCTGTGCATGGATCATATGTATGTTGAATTGCAAAATATAATAAAATAGAGAGAAAAAAGAAATTATTGGTAAGAATGGTAGTGCATTTATTGTGTAATATTTGAGATTATTTTATTAATTTGATTTCTCCCAATCGTGTTAATAAATTTTTTTAATTTTTTTTTAAGCCTAATGTATTGCGTAATTGTTTTAAATTATTTGGTAAATGTTCGTACAATTTTGGAGCTATATACAGGTGACATCGTTTCATTAGGGATTTGTTTGGTTTAGGAACATTTTTTGTGCGTAATTTATATCTGGTTTTATGATTATGTTTAATTATGTCGTGTTCACTAATAGTTTTGTGATAATGAGTGATGGTATGTAAGAAGTAAAGTTGTTTAGTATCATATACTTGTGCATCATTATATAAGTCATTAGTTGGGTATAATTTTGATTTGCCTAACATTGATTTTAAAATTCTTCTTTGAAGTACATCTAAACCGTTAAAGTATGTCGTGCATGCAGCACCCCACACTACTATACCATATGTTATGTGTGGCTCGACTAAAGCTTGATATATTATTCGTAGATAATATTCAGTTAACATACCGGTTAGAAATTTTATTTTATATGCTATGAATCTAATTTTCTTTAGTATGTGAGAAATATGTACATCCCATCTCAAGTGGGGATCTAGATAAATTCCTAAATATTTTGTATCATTAACTCTATTGATTTTTATATTTTTATCATTTACCTTAAACCGAAGGTGGTTATATTTTGGTAGATGATTAGATAGTGATGAAAATGGTAAAAAATGAGTTTTAGTAAAGTTAATTGTTAATTTTCGGTTATTAAACCACTGAATAATTTTGCAAAAGTCATTTTGGATAATATCTTTTAAGTCGTTCCAATCCCTACCTTTATAGAGTATAGCAGTATCGTCTGCAAAACTGACTATTTTACCAGTACTGTTAATTTTGAATATATCGTTTAAATAAATATTGAATAACAGAAGACCCAAAATTGTACCTTGTGGAACACCACATTTAACAAACATTTCTTTACTACCTATACGAGCTTAATAATTTTACTGATTGCGGTCTATTTGATAAATAATTTTCCATTAAAGTATACATCTTTCCACGAAAACCTATTCTTTCTAAGATTTCCAAAAGTATATTTATATATATATATATATATATATATATATATATGTATATATATATAGCCAGAATGACTAGGCAATACTTCAACGATGTTGGAATTCAAGTAGTAGACTGGACGCCAAGGATCTCAACACCAGTGAGCACATGTGGGATATGAAAAAGGCTTAGGCAGAACTATGGAAAATTTTAAACTGCAGCTGCGTTGGAACAGGCGCTGGTAAACGAGTGGGAGCAAATACCCCAAGACACAATAACTGGTTTAACCATTTCGCAACGGAGGATCTTGTTAGGAAATATGTCTGTCCTTACGGGGGAAACTCCACTTGCTGATTTATCCGCTTCCCGTTCCGAATCAACAGAATATGAAGCGCTGATCTATCCGCTTCCTGTTAGGAAGTCAAATAGCGATAATTTAAAAAATAACATTATAATTTTCAAAGACATTTTCATCCAAAAATGTTATTCAAAAATACAAACGCATACATATATTTATGTATATAACAAAAATATAACTTAAGTAACAAAATCTGAATATACAAATGCATGGAACGTTTAAAATTTTAACACAGTGTTGCTCTTCGTCGCCGGGTTGCAGACATTGCACATTTTTCCGATGATAAGAATGTAAAACTTCCCGACTTAAAATTCTCCACGCAAGACTTTGAGAACATGGTAACTGGGCTGCAAACCGCCTAGTACTTGTACTAAGATCACCTAACGCCAAATTTATGACTTTCAGTTCCTCTTTAACTGTACGCCAGACACCATGGTCTCTAACTCCGGGAAGTTTGGTCTTAGAAATGAACGCGTAAATACCTTTGCGGTAGGTTGGCGTCTGTTAGGAAATCTACGTCGATACTCCCGAAAAGCCGCTAAAACGTTTCCATCACAGAACCCGTACGCAGAAATAATATTGCCGTACTCAACATTGCTAAATTCCATTCCACAACACTCAAAAATGACAAAAAGGAACTTTTGGCTTGACTTGTACAAAAAAAGATTGTAGTAGTAACGATAACAACCGCATGACACATAATTTTGACAAACTATCTCCCAAGAAACGTCAAGTTGGTATCAAGGCCTCCTATTTTATTTTGTAACGAATTGTATTTCTGCTCTTCATGAGTCGACTAATTTGTTTTATTTTTATTTTTACGAAAACTGCACTCTAGGAAAAAGCACAAGAATAATTATTAGTAACAAATTAGAGGTGAAATCCGAGAAAATGCGCAAAAAAAACAGTGGCGTACTATTTATATTTGGAAAAATAATGCCAATGATCCCCTGTATCTCCACCAGTGGTGCACGTTAATTTTGTGTAAAGACTTTTGAATGTGGACAATACTTAGGTAAGTCCATATACCAAATTTTAGTTCATTCCAGTTGGCGGTTTTGAAGTTAATAAAAAAAAAGTTTTTTATTTCTAAACTAATGAAGCCCACGAGGAAAAAATGTTACATAGGAGACCCCCTTAGAAAGCAGTCCTGTGTATGATATTTCATTTCTGGTCACGACTTGTGAATCACCCAGTATTAGTTTGTTCAACAATCGTTTTGGTCTTCTTGGTCAGATATCTTCCCATTCCTCGGCGTCGCCCCCAGAATCGCTATTCTGTGACATTTCTAACAATTCCTGATCTGCTAACTCACTATGAGACATTTCGAAGATAAATATACTAAGTGACATATAAATCCGAACACCCAGTTTAAATGGTTTTATTTTAATAAAATTTTGTATAAGTACTTAATAAAGCATAATAAGTAAATGATAAAAATTTCAAAATGATTGCACTGCTTTAAAGCCCTTTGACCTTTAATAATGTGTGGATGCACCCTGATGTGCTACGTATTCTCCAACGCGCCTAGGCATGCTTCTGATCAGGTGGTCAATGTCCTCCTGTGGTATCTCATTCCAGGCAACCACCAACTCTTCTCGAAGTGCTTCTAGAGTCTGAGGAGGACGTTGCAAATTGAGCAATCTCCTACCTATCATATCCCACACGTGCTCAATTGGGGATAAGTCGGGAGATCTTGGTGGCCATGGTAACAATGTGACATCATTATGTTGAAAGAAGTCTATTGTGACTCTTGCAACATGTGGTCGGGCATTATCTTGTTGGAAAGTTGGATCTGCCAGGGTGTCAAGTTAGGGTAAAAGATGGGGTTCTAGAACTTCGTGGATCTAACGCTGCGCGTTCATGTTACCTCTCATGAAGATTAAAGGTGACCTGGAACCATAAGCTATAGCACCCCAAACCATAACTACAACAGTGTGATGAACATGTCTTTCAACAAAAAACTGTGGATTCCTCCTTTCACCACGTCGCCTTCTAACCCTGGCACGACCATCGTGCATGCCTAAACAAAATCGAGACTCGTCACTAAAGACAATACTGTTCCATTCCTGATACCAGAGTGACCGTTGTCTGCACCACTCAAGGCGATTACGTTGGTGTTCTCGAGTTAAATGGAGGACCCAGTGTGGCCGGTATGAAAACAAGCCAAAACTTTTCATTCATCGGTAAACACTTCGCATGCCAATAGGTCTTCTGTGTTCTGCAAACCATTCATTTGCAATGGACCTGGTAGTGAAGAAACGCTCCCTTAAGGCCAATAATCTTAGACGGCTATCTTCACGGTCTGTTGTTCTACGGCGGCGTCCAGTGCCCCTTGCTCTTTGCGTACGGCCTTCTCGAAGCCATGCCTGACAACACCTAACCACAGTGTCTACACTTCTTTGCACTCTAACTGCAATTGCCCGAAAAGAAAGTTCAGCTTCCCGAAGTCCCACTATACGGCCCCTATCAAACTCACTAAGTTGACGAAATCGTACAGGTCTCCGTACTCTAGGCATCGTAACCGATCGTAAAGGATGTCAAGAACCAAAATCCGCCAACGTTGATTCTTTACTGCGGCTGAAATATTCATTTTTAGAGCGTTAGTGAATTAAAAAAAAGCAGTATAAAAACCGGAATGTCCAACTGATAAGGCTGAAAATTTTTTCACTTGTTATTTACAGTAAGATAAATACATTCACCAACTTTTATTAAAATAAAACCATTTAAACTGGGTGTTCGGATTTATATGTCACTTAGTATATAACGTAAAATAACTAAAATATCAGTACTCGCGTTCGAAGAATAATAGTCAAGTAAACGTACCGCAACCTGTCTTTACGGTGCCACCTGTCAGACAATTCTGTGCATGCCTGGTTCCCCACCACCGAAAATTTTCGCTTGTATACATAGTATTTGGAACAAACAAATACCGACATATGCTGATCAACACGTTTCCCGTAGTTAACCGGGACCTCTGCCAGAAAGGATGATATCTGTTATTCAAGCTCGGGTAGAAGATACTCGTTTTTGATAACAATTTCTAATTACCAATGACGTCACTGTAATTTTTTGAGTTAAATTGTTTATGGTTATGATTCGTATAGTTCTCTTACCAACGTTGTTACTGTACATTTTTAAATTAAATTATTTATGGCTATGATTCGCATGATTTTGTTTCAAGGCAGCATATTTTCTTCAATAATTGAGACACTGACATGAATCACAAGAAGAACTGTTGAGAAAAGTTGAGGCTTAAAGTTCCCATACGAAGACACATTACTCAGTAATCCATTGTTTCCACAGGGTGTTTAGAAATTTAGGGCAAAATGCACCTTTTTTTGTACCCTTTATGACAAACGTTTTTTTTTTGCAAGATCAGTCGATAATGATGAGAATGAAATTACCTACAACTTGACAGAAAAATTAACGAAATTGATGCAAAGGTTAAAAAGTTATTTCAAATTTAATTTGAACAAAATTTTGTTTGTCCGATTAATTTTGCGTGGCAGTGTACATTCAAATTAATTTATATCATTAATACTGCTTTGCTTGATGAGATAAACATGGAGGACTATGAAAATCACTGGACAAGTTTTATATGTTACATTATTCAAAAAGCTTCTTTTCTAATAACCATAAATTTCCGTGTTTTCGATACCCGCTACTTCCATAATTTCAGTTTCCTCTGAAACTGAAACATTGAAAATGATTCTGCTCATAGTTGGTGCAGTGCACACAGACTTTCAATTTTAACTGATTTGGGGAGCAATACATCAACTTATACCATCATCATACTGGGTATTGCACTTATATCTGGAAAATAAAGGCGAAAATGTTTAGAAACATTCCTGATCTCAAATTTTTGTTGCACTCCAGGTTTCGGACAATTTATGTTCTCACTTTATTTTTGACTCCTGACAAGTTTCTGACCATTTGAAGCCGAAAAATTAGTCATTTCTTACACAGTCAAAGAATGGCTTATTTTATAGTATATTCTCGTTATCTGTGCAGCCTACGCAACATTTTTGCTATTCAGGCAACTGATTTCGGTGTGGGCGTGAGATTTCCGGGATTTCCTACGTCCTGTACGGCCTTTTTCGCAATTCCATTATTTTTATTATGCAAGGAGCTCGCAGCGATGATAATAGTTCCCTGTAGGGCGCGTCGGCCATTGAGGAAAGTCGGAAAATCTTGTATATAAATGCTTACGGTAGGCTGTTTATGTCCGAGCTTTTCAAAAACATTTATTATCGTTAAATGAACGTCGAAAGAAAAAAACTTCCAGTGTGAGAATCCTTTGTGTATAAGTAAGAAATGATTAAGAGAATACAGTCCGAGACCTCATACCCACATTTACGAGGAACCTAACGACGTTTTTGAGCTTACTAGAGAGCTACATTCTTGCTTGGTTCGCGAAACAATACAAAATGAATTGACTGCCGCCATTCTGAATCCAATAAGGCGTGTACTTTGAAATGACGATTCATCATTTTCATAGTAACCCTTATGATATGAATATCAAATGAAAAGATTTCATGAGGGAAACACAATAAGCGAAGCGATGCCGTGCTAGGAGCCAATTTCACCAACAACAGTCCGTTATTCTCCACCTATAGGGTAACAGACCGTCAAATACAACGAATGAGCTTCAAGTTCCAATCAACAAATTTTAGCAACCAATAGCTATGAAATGTTGAAAACAAAATACTGTCAAAGTATGTGATGACAGCTTGTCACTGAAACATCACCAGCTTATTGAATATTAAGAAATTACATATAATTCAGTCAAAAGTTAAGGAAATGTTTAATTTTTGAATAAAATTCATGTTTTAATTAATTACTATTGTTGATCTTTTATTCCTGTTTATATTATTTTCTTCAATTGATATGCGATACTGGATGTTTTTTCCTATAAAACTCTTGCAGATAGCCATTAAGCACCTACTTGATGACAGGCTCTATCAAAAGATATTGCTCGTTTCCAAACGTTCATTCATTTACTTGCCGTTCATCAGAACCATTATGGCACCTTAGATTGATATTCCCACAAAACCATTCAGGTTTTTTGATATTCATACATCCATAAAGTTGAATATTTTTCGTCGTTCAGGAACTGAACAAACATCCACACTATATTCACAGCGATTAAGAAATTCCCAAATATATGCCTTAAAGTTACCAGCAAACCTAAAACCTGCAAAAAAACTACAAATCTGCCATATTTTTCTTTTTTCACGAGTACACATTCTAGGTTATATTTATATTAGACATTATTTGAATACAGCTGATTATTGCATTTCAAGGAGTGACAAATGTGTGGGATCTGTCAACTCTTGGTACCAGTCACAAAACATATACTCTGAAGGTTTAATTCCATGCTATTCAATGACAACACGGTGACTTGTGTGGTTGTCAGCGGGCATTTTGTGAGGGTGCGACAGGGTTGCCAGATTGTGCATTAATATTCCGTTTCACCCTCCTGGTTCCAGTAGAGTAAGTTCGGCCAACTGTTGAAATATACTCTACTTTGCTTTATAAGACTATTAGTGACATTTTTCCCAGAATCATTGCACAACACTTGAAAAATGCAAATGAAAATTTAAAATAATTTCCGTGACGCCGCAAAATAGCCCCGTCGGTACCTTGGGTTATACATCTTGACAGTCGGGATGTTCGATACGATTCTATATAGTATCAATACATTACATAAATCATATGTCACAGTGTTTGTGCACCGATTGCAACGGTTAGATAATACCAAAAATATTTTCATAAATAGGAGATCTTTACTATTCCGGATCGAACAATCTACCAAAGATGCTTATAGTCATGATACCTAGTAAATTTTCACAAAAAAATGCAAAAACAGCAAATGTAAAAGGTTCATTTCGCACCCTCCACCACGGGACGTGATCGTCGTTAGACTTGGCAACCCTCGAGTAACAGATAGATATCCCCGCCAGTCAACGACGCCAGTCAAAAACACACAATAAATATTACTAGTTTTCATGATTTTTGGACTTAAAAGACATTATTTGTGAAACATTTTTCATAATTTTTTGTCTACGTCCATAGTAATTGCATTATGCATCAGGGAGATGTAGGGATTGACACGTCTTACACATATTATCTGTGTTTTAGGATGAGAGGACATAATGTTTTTATTGCTTTGAAGAAATTCATTAACCCATAACTTAATAAATGATTACTATTATGATGTAAAGAAAGTTGAGGAATTGGATCGAATGTATTTTATATTCTATTTTCTTGCAAAATACAGACAAATTCACACTATTCAACAGGTATGTAATGATAACTTTCAGTATATTGAAGTTGGTAAATTCGAGAGAACCATGCATTAACAAACGTCCAAATCTGCTGCCAAATTTAACAGCTAGAAAATCGACCTACTATTTGCCGCATTCCCATTCGCTGAGGGGGATAACGGATTTTTAAATGTAAACCTATAACATATATCAAAATACATGAAAGTTGTCCTGTTTTTTCTGTACAAAAGCATCATGTTGGAATCAAAAAGTGGTCTTGTTTATAATACAGTCGAATTTTCACGATTTTATTCAATATTTCAATAGAAATCACTAATATTCAGAGACCTTTGACAGCTTCTGTCAAATTGCATTCCGATAGGGTATTTTGCCATTGGTCCATAATATTAATGTTGGTGAAATCGGCCCTAAATCCAGTATTTAATGGCGATCTGCACTTTTAATAATCATCCTGACGATACGGGTATCAAAGGGGAATGCTTTGTGAGAGAAACATAACGAACAAAGTAACGTCATTCTAAATTCAGTATGGGAGCTGCCGTTAAATGTCGACTTATGGTTTCCCTGGTCACCGCTAAGGTATGGGTATTAAACGACTTAATGAGAAAAACACAATAAGCAAATAACGTCATTCTGAATTCCTTATGGGGACGCTGAAAAATTTCGACTTATGTTATATGACTTACACCTATCGGCATCCTATGATACACATAAAGTAAGAGTGGAGTCCTATTAACGGAATATATCAAAAATTATACAGGAGGTGCAAAACTAGTTATTTGACATCATAAATACTAAGAATTAAGAAATGAATAAAATAAAAAAACACTTAAAAAAAAAGCTCTTATTTAGCTGCTACTGATAGGAACCAAACATTTTAAAATATTCTTCCGATTGTAAATATCTTGTTTTCAAATAAAAGCATCTTACTTTGAGACAGCAGGATGAAAGGAGAATTATTATTGAGATCAAGGAGCTTTATTATCGTTTAAAAAATTCCGAATGGACAAAATGCTTGATATTTTCACCTCACTATATTAGCAGCTAAATCAAAGTTTGTTTTAAAAATGTATTTTTTATTTTATTTATTTTTCGGAATATCTGTCATTTTATAGAATTATTATTGTTTTATGATTGTATAGCCTTAAGTTAAATATAAATATGGAAAGTCAATTGAATACTTACGCATTTCTTACATTTTTTTATTATCCAGTCTCAATTGTCAAATTTCTAGTGATTGGTAAAAAACACAAAAACTGAAAAATTTCGAAGCTTTTGGTTTTTGACCATTCATGTATAGGGTAATTTGTTACATTCAGTGGCGGGTCCAGGGGGGGCTGTAGGGGCTTAAGTCCCTACCCGCAAAACCCAAAAAACAAAATTACTGCGTTTTGCGCAACATTTCTATTTTTATTAACTTTGTACTGCCGAGTTTATTATAATTCTTGTTGGGTGGTTCCAAATGTGCAAGACGTAATCGTGAATCGCCATGATTATCAATTTGGTGCGTAATGAATATTCGGAAATTCGACTGTGAAACATCCTCTAAGGCGACACAAATAATAAGTGCTATTGAGAAAACCGAATTTCTCATCTCTCTGCAAGTCAATGATCCAATCGTGAAACTGAGCAGGGTTCTCCAGACACCAGTCCTTCAAATTTCATCAGCTTGTGCTCACGTTGCCGAAGTTATCGACTCGTTACTCGAAACAAGAAAGAATGAAGCATCTTTTGAAGAATCTTTCAGAGAAACCAAGAAATTCGCCGACGAAATTGGATTCGGGTTGAAGGTCCCTCGTTTTTATGGTCGGCAAGAAAACCGCACCCTTCTACAAATCGAGGGTACGACGCTTCTGGGATATTTCCGGTTAGTTTTCCGAATTGTGAACTTCGATTTATAATAGCAAAGATCATGACTAAAAGACGTGTATTCGATGTTTTTTCAGGTCCACCATTTTCTATCCATTCCTGGATTTCATGATTTATTTTTTGGGCTCAAGATTTGAGGGAATGTTTTTGGATCTCTAGAGAGTATGATTCCAGCATATCATACAAAACACACGGCCGAAGAAACTGTGAAAGCAGCGGTAATATATGAAAACGATTTGAAAGAATGCAGCAAAACAGAGCTCAAACAAGAAAGTATTTTGTGGCACAAGAATTGTAAAGACAGCGAATTAAAGAAATTCCAAACTGCACTTGAGACACTACAGAACATTAAATCGAGTGGACTCGATCATTTTTTTCCCCGTTGCTGCAAATATTTTCAACGATCCTTGTCTCCTCAGCAACTGCTGAACGGACTTTTTCTCTGCTGAACAGATTGAAAAGCTAACTGCGTGTAAACATGTCTGAGCCTAGACTTAATGGGCTAGCTTTGGGCAACACTCACAGAGAAATTGACGTTTTAGTTAGAGAAGTCGTTGAAACATTTTGTCAAGTCAAACCTCGTCGACTTGAAACGACTGGACTGACGTAGATTCCTGAAGTGCAGTTTTTACATAAATAAGATCTTTATTTATAACCTTGTATGGGTACTCGTATTTCTCCCAGCTTCCCCTGAGGTTGAATCCTAGAACCGCCACTAGATAGAATTTGTTCTATTGCAGTAGGCGTGCATAATTTGCAGCCATTTGACAAATTACACTGATCAACAGCCAAAAAATATCCTAAATAAAATCAACAAAATATTACTATTTTTAATGTACTAAAACCGGAATGAAACTTATTTTTTCAATATTAGTTCAAGTTTTAGAGATACGGTAATTATATGTGTTCCTGCTGTGACAGTGTTAATATACTGTAATTCACAAGAATGCACGTGCTACATTTTTATATTCGGCAAGGAAAGATGATGTAATCGGCATGATTGTGTTACGTTAACATACATGTACATTATATTGTTTTATATTAGCCACTTTTTCCTCAGTTGGCTGACAGCGTTCATGCAAGATGTCTCGAAAGAGTGTAAACAATCCAGATCAGTTTTGTTACGTGTGTGGTGATGTGACTTTTGCGTCTCAGAGACGGTCTATTACTCCACTAATAACAAAGGCATATCAGCTTTATTTCGGTTGTAAACTAGGTGATCAAGACAAACAGTGGGCACCCCACATCTGCTGTAATACATGTGCTTCAAGTCTGAGGAGCTGGTTAAATGGCAAAAAACGGTCTATGCGCTTTGCTGTCCCAATGGTTTGGAGAGAGCCTACAAATCATATTAATGATTGTTACTTTTGCATGGTACCTTGTGTTGGACAAGCCACAGGTATGTCCAAGAAAAAAAAAATCGGTCATTAACTACCCAAACATACCATCTGCGATGAGACCTGTGCCTCACAGTGACGAAAATCCTATTCCAAAACCCCCAGAATCCTACACTTGCAAATCAGAAAACGAATCAGATCATGGCGATCGAGTGATTCGTCAGGAAGAAGATATGCCATCAACGTCAAGAGATCCTGATTTTATACCGAGCACGTCATGCCACCAACCGCACAAAATAACACAGTCGGAATTAAATGATCTTGTAAGAGATTTAGAACTTCCAAAATGTAAGGCAGAGTTACTTGGATCAAGACTGCAGCAGTGGAACTTGTTAGAAGACGATGTTTCGGTATGTGTTTTTCGTAAACGCCACAAAGACTTAGAACCATTTTTCAATATGGAGAATAACTTGGTTTTCTGCAGTAACATTAACGGCTTACTGGCGGCTTTAAATATAAACTATAACCCAGAAGAATGGAGATTGTTTATAGACAGTTCAACATTGAGTTTAAAGGCAGTGTTATTGCATATTGGAAATATTTCACCATCTCTTCCTGTAGGGTATGCAGTTCACATGAAAGAATCATATGACAATATGAAGTACCTATTGACATGCATAAAATACGATGAGCACCAATGGCATATTTGTGGCGATTTGAAAGTTGTTGCACTTTTACTTGGACTGCACAAAGTTTTGCTGTTTCTTGTGTGAATGGGAAAGTCGGGCAAAGGCACTTCATTACACCAGACAAAACTGGCCTGTTCGTCAATTCCTAGAGCCAGGTCAAAAAAATGTACAGCATATGCCATTAGTAGATTCGAAAAAAATTTTATTACCACCACTGCATATCAAGTTGGGCCTAATGAAAAACTTTGTCAAGGCATTAGATAGAGATGGGTCAGCTTTTCAATACCTGCGTCAGAAATTTCCAAGACTAAGTGAGGCAAAAGTTAAAGAAGGTATTTTTGTTGGGCCACAGATTCGAAATATTTTGAAAGATACACAGTTTGAAAACACTTTAACAGGTATTGAAAAAACTGCTTGGAATGATTTCCATCTGGTGGTCATTAATTTCTTGGGAAATAGAAAAGTTGACAACTATAAAACCCTTGTCAAAAATATGCTGTCATCATATCAAAAGATGGGCTGTAATATGTCTCTTAAGATACATTTCCTACACTCACACCTGGACTTTTTTCCTGACAATTGCGGAGCCGTAAGTGATGAGCACGGCGAACGTTTTCATCAGGATATTTCAACAATGGAAAAAAGGTACCAGGGAAAGTGGAATCAAAAAGACAGCGCATATAGTGATTCTGATAAGTATATGAATCTTGTTACTTTTTTTAATATACCCTTTAAAATAAAAAGTTTTTTTCTAAACCGCAACTAATTTTTTTATTTCATTGTCATTATTGGATTCAGCGCCCCAAAATTAACAAAGAAGTGCACTTTTCCCACAAGATACAATTAAAAAACTAAAATTGGTTGTCCAGTATTATTTACGGGATCCTAGACTAATATATCTTCACCCACTTGTCGCATCCGTGTCACCAATCTACTCGTATAGGAAAAACGGCTGAAGCCAGAATGAAATATTGTCCCGAAACCTACATCGTCCATCTTTTTGCGTGAAAGACTTGAGGATTCTGCGAAAATAACGTACATTATGAAGCCTTATTTTCTGAAAGAGGTGGCATTTCGTTACCCCGACCTCCTACGCCTTTATTTCGTCGCACCGACGGCGGTTCGTTGTGTGTAAATAGGTTCATTAGGCAGAGCAAAATGACTTGCCACGCTTGTGAAAGGACTGTGAAAGCAAACATTTCTTTTTTAAATTTGAGTAGCCGCGAAGGCATACACCCTGGTACCGAAATACTACAACTGATTTTGATCGGCCACAGACTATCATATACCTGACAAGTACGCCTGAACAGTTACGCCTGTCAGGTGTACCTTATAATGTGTGGCAGAGATAACTAGCCTCTCAGGCGACCTGACAACTGATGAAAATCAGTTCTGCCTGACAGGCGAGTAGATAATCTGTGTGTGTGTGTGTGGCGGTGAAACCTGAACAGGTCTCAGTTTTTAACAATCTTTTATGTGGACAGCTTAAATTCTTAGGAAGATTTTGAAAAGTGTCGCAAGGAAATAATGAAGTTCTTGGTGATTTCATTAAAATTTATAATAGTTAACCTTGTTTGTAGAAAGTGAAAGATAATGACTATCGAAATTGAGGCAAGAGAGATGCTGCATACAGGAAATTTGTGACTAAATTGTTGAATATTTGAGACACTCATACGGTTGTCCGTTTGCTAAGAATCTTAACGTAGCAGTCAGTCTTTGGTGTGGGGGTATAGCTGCTCTCATTTGTGTATCTTGTTATTCAAGGAAGATACAAGTGACAGCAACTCGTTGTACACGGATTCATTCATGGGCAGGAAATTCTTATAATCTGATGCTTAATGTCTTATTTCATGAAGGAGATTGAAATGGGTAAATTTATTTCTTCTCTGCAACCATTCCTCGCAGCATTGTTTGCGTTTCTTCCGTCTTTTGTTAAATTACACAAAAATTACAAGAAAAAGGGCAGATCATCTAACAGTATTTTCATATATCTATGAATTATTGGCAGTGGTCCAAAAAAGTTGCTGTACAAAAAACGTCGATTTATACATTTATTTCGTGTTAGAAAATGCATATCGGTAAATTTGAAATAGCAGCCATAGGTGAAGAAAATTTTACTACTACTAATTTTGTTCATAAAAGTGGCCTTTTTTTTGACGAGCTGTCCAGCGAATGGCCTAAAATTGGACTGATTCTTTTGCTAGAGAAGTAGTATATCTTATTGAAGGGGATACTAGATTTCCTCATAATAGCCGTGTGAAAAAGAGTCGGTAACGGTACGTCTATTTTTGCCTTCTAAGCAATTACTGTTTTTTATTTACAGTCATAAGTAGGATGATTTCCACTGAAAAGCTGTTAAAAAATACACTCTTTGACGAAAAAAATCGATGTTTATTGGGCCATTGCAGCCGAAATATCATTTTTCTTAAAGAAGCTACCATAAAGTCAGTAATCAACATTAAGGCCGAATTTTACTACTGACCGGCGAACTAGAGAAAAATTGTATGAATTGTGCAAGATGGACGCCTGACTCTTATACTAACTCATGAAATACCTTATATATGACGTAGCTTAGCTATAAAAGCCTATCTTTTTCATTTGTGCCAGATCACAAAATTTGTGACTCAGACAAATATTCTATCAATTTAAAAGAAAAGTTTGTGTTATAGTCGCAACCTCGATCAATTAAAACGTGGCGTTTCTGCTCTACTCGAAACGTGGATCGGACCTAATACAATAGGTTGATATGATAGCCATTACTGGACATGTTATTGAAAATAACAGTGTCACTACTTACCTACTTGAGAGAGACAATTTGAAAAAGGGCTATATTTTTAACAGCCCATCAACAATGTTCATTGAGGTTAGCTACAGAAACCTATTTTTCCTCTTTATAGGTCTGTAATAGGTCAGTCAAACTAGATCAATTATTTTTGTCCTTGCTCTACAGAATTCTGCTTAATAAACTCTTTCAAGGCATATATAGTAATGGGTGATCTTTTTGCTAGTATCTTTTTGGCAACACTGTTTTTGACAGATGACGCGTGAATCGTGTCTTGTGTCATTGTCAAACTTGTTCAGTTTGGTCTATAATTTAACCATGAATCGACTTACGAACGAACAACGCTTGCAAATTATTGAATTTTACTGTCAAAATTCATGCTCGGTTAAGAGAGTGCATCGAGCACTTTATGGGCAATTTGGTCGGCCTACTGAGGGAGCTATTCGGAAGCTTGTGACTAAGTTTCGAACCCAGCTTACATTATTGGACATTAAACCACCAACACGCAGACGTAGAGTAAGGACTGAAGAAAATATTGCGGCTGTATCCGCCAGTGTTAGTGATGACCGTGAAATGTCGATTCGCCGCCATTCGCAGCAATTGGGCCTCCGTTACTCCACTACCTGGAAAATTTTGCGACAGGATTTGGGTGTAAAGGCTTATAAGATACAGCTGGTGCAAGAACTGAAGCCACACGACGTCCCAAAACGTTTCCAATTTGGTGAATGGGCGCTGGCAAAGTTTGAGGAAGATCCATATTTTTATCGAAAAATTGTGTTCAGCGACGAAGCTCATTTCTGGTTGAATGGGTTCGTTAACAAGCAAAATTGTCGCATCTGGAGTGAAGACCAGCCAGAAGCATTGCAAGAGCAACCAATGCATCCCGAAAAAATCACAGTTTGGTGTGGATTATGGGCCGGTGACATCATCGGGCCGTACTTCTTCAAAGACGACAATGGCCGGAACGTAACTGTGAATGGCGAGCGCTACCGTGCGATGATAACAAACTTTTTTTGCCCAAAATGGGAGAGCTGGACTTGGCTGACATGTGGTTTCAACAAGACGGTGCCACATGCCACACCGCACACGAAACAATGGCTCTATTGAGAGGCGAGTTCGGTGAACAATTTATCTCACGTTTGGGGCCCGTCAATTGGCCGCCTAGATCGTGTGATTTAACGCCTTTGGACTATTTCTGGTGAGGCCATGTTAAGGCTAATGTCTACAGGGATCAACCAGCAACGATTGCCGCACTGGAATCCAATATTGAAGCATTTATTCGTGAGATGGGCCATCTAAAGCGGAGCCGCGGCCAACATTTACATGAAATAATCTTTAAACATTAAATTATATCGACCGTTCTATCGACTCAAATAAATATTTAATCGTTTTTTAAAATTTTTGGTGTTTTTTTTTTTAAAATCAAATCCTATACCTCTTAAAAAATTACCCGTTATTATAGAATATTTATTCTTTAATAAACGTCGAGTACATCGCCAATTTACTTGACGATCTTGCAAACAACCCTTTTCCTTTCAATGAATGTTTCTAATTTTGATCCAATTTTAGGAGCTTTGCCCCTCTGTGGCGCCGATCGCGTGTGTTCTTGATTATAAATGCTAAATGCATGCCAAAGAATAAAAAATGTTTCGCATAGTATATTTAGCTATTAACCATTATTAGTATCCAGAAAGCCTTCTACCATTTAATTAATTGTATTTCTTTAATACTACACACCAGTCTATGCCAAGATATAAATATATTGCGACTGGTCAGCTTGAGTATTAAGGATTAATAAGCCGAACGTATGTCAGGTGACGTCACGACCGAACCCTGACGCGCACGTGTGGTCCGCCAAAGCACCCAGCACAGAAAATGTCATAACTTCCTTAAACTTTAAGTTATCGGAATATGTAAATCTTTCAGACTTTTGAACGATACCATTTATACTATTATATTCAAGGAGAACTAGCAGTATATTTGACTATAGGAAACTTCCTAATTGTCGCCACAGAACGGTTGTAATATCTGCTTTGGTCCAACGTGTAAACAATCTATAGCATTGATCCTTAGACAATATCTGTTTCTCCCCGACTATATTTCATCCATGATAGCGTCTGATGCAGACTCAAAATTAGCATTTGACGTCATGTAGGCTGAATGTGAGGTATTCCCTGGGCGCAGATGAGAAAATATAGAGCAAGGAAACGGGGTTGTTTTTTTATTAGTTTATATCAGGTTCATTATACTTTGTAATATTTCCCTCCTGTGTCAAGCTTCGTCGGTCGTTCGCCGTTTATATAGTTTCTACTTTACATACGTCAGTATACCAGACGGTCAGCAGAAAAATATCATTCAATTCAGTGTATACATTCTAGCCCCAGAGAGATGATAAGGGTTGTCTATGCTGACTAGATAGGATGCAAAATACAAAGCTCTTGACGGTGCAGCCGCAGCGTAAGAAGAGTTCTAGCCTTGATGTCAAGTTTTCGAGATTGTTTAGTTTCTTCATCAGGGCGCACTGCAAATAATATTGAATGTAGTGAATTTATATTTTCATACAATATTCTTCTATGTGTTCTGATGAGAAAAAGAACAATTTCAAAAGCACGACATGATGAAAGAACAAACCTTTTGGCCTGAACGTCATTACGTTGTGACTGCACACTTGAGCACCTTGTATTTTGCACCATTTCTACTGAATTCGAAGAGGTGTAATCAACCAAGAGCACAGTACTTAACCCTATTGGTCATCTCGCATGCGGTCTCCACCTGCTACTCAACGGGCCCAAATTATTAAAAAAAATATATATTTAGGGCCGATTTCACCGACATTATTATTATGGACCAATAGGAAAATACCTTATCGAAATTCATTTTGACGGAAGCTGTCAAAGGTCTCAGAATATCAGTGATTTCTATTAAAATGTTGAATAAAATCGTAAAAATTCGACTGTATTATAAACAAGACCACTTTTTGATTCCAACATGATGCTTTTGTACAGAGAAAACAGGACAACGTTCATGTATTTTTTAATGGGAGAAATAATAGGTCGATTTTCTAGCTGTTAAATTTGGCAGCAGGTTTGGTCGTTTGTTAATTCATGGCAATCTCGAAATTTGTTAAGTTTAATATACTGTGTGTATATGTGATCATTATAGCTACACATATCTGTTGAATTGTGCGGATTTGCAAGAAAATAGAATATAAAATGTATTCCAACCAATTCCTCATCTCTCTTCACATCATGATAGTAGATAATCATTTGTTATAAATTCATGGGTTAATGAATATCTTTAAAGCAATCAAAACAATATGTCGTCCCCATACTAAAACACCGATATGTGTAAAACATGTTAATCCCTACATCTCCGAGGTGCATAATGCAATTACTGTAGACATAGACATAAAATTATTAGTAATTACTGATAAATAATGTCGGGCTCATGCACGACTTAACGTAACCGAATTTAAGGATCAGCTGTTACTACACCAGTGTCCTCCATGTGTTACGCCGCCAGATGGTAACTAGCTAGTGATTTCCAGTGGTGGTCAAAGGTTTTGGTGACGTCACAGCCATTTTTTGACATGATTCGGGTGGTTTCGGAACTCGTCTTACCCTTGGATAGCCCTTTCTATACTGTTCTATGCTCGTATTGACGTAATTATAATAATTCTGTGGTGTCTCGTGTTCCACGACGATTTACGGTCAAAGCCAGGCGGTGAATCATCTGTTGTTTTTGTTTGAGTTGTTGACGAATTTGCGGTAGAGATTTGTTTTGCTGTTCGTCTTCGGGTGTGTTTTTCTGCCTTGGACTTGTTTTTTGTGCGATATAATCACATATCGATTACAAAAGTTGCAGTAAACATGGAAAAACCTTCAGCTAATCTGAAAAAAATAGATTTTACACAGACATAAAGCATTTTTAAAAATTTTGGCTCAATTTTACTTAATTTCATGATATTTAATAAACTGAAAAGATTTCAATGGCAAGCTGTCACTGCATATTTTACAGTGTTTTGTTTTGAATACTTTGATGCTATTTGCTGCCAAAAATTTGACGGAGAGACCTTGAGGCTGATTGGGTATATTTAACGGACTGTTTGGTACTCGTACCCAATTGGTGCAGAATAATGGTTTGTTAAATTGTGAAATCCACCCATAAACTGGATAAATTCCCAGCTGACAAACATTCCCTACATAACGATATAGTATCATATGGTATATCGTATAACTATCCTTAGCTGATAGTGTCACACCGGGCGACCAGAGTCAAAATAAATCTGTATTTCATTACTAGAATAGCTAAAAATTGCTGAGGACCTCTCTACTGGAGAATGAGTTATATCCCATGTTTCAGGAGATCTTGTAGGTGTTGTCTTTGACCATAGGTTGCATGGTTTAGATCAGGGCTGTCCAACTTAGTGTGGCCCAAGGGCCACTTCAAAAAAAAATGCAGTTTGGAGGGCCGCATTATAAAATCTTTCTATTCAACATTATTACTGAGTTTGTAAGAATTGTGCATATTCGGTATTTGAGAGTAATTTATACATGTGATGTGTACATGACCCGTGAAGCGGGCCGCAAGAAAGGAGTTCGCGGGCCGCATGCGGCCCGCGGGCTGTATGTTGGACAGCCCTGGTTCAGATAAATAGAATGCAAAGGGAATAAAGATCTAGGATCCTGGCTTCAGCATTAGTTCTGTTGCCAGTCAGTTAGCTGCGAAGTATTTTGTTTTATTTTGAATGACCCTTCATCGTTGCAACAGCTGCGTTCTTGCTAGTATAGGCTTTCACAAAAGCCGCAGTGACAGTCTAGTACGTACTGTTCTCATCTGAATCTGTGTATAGACAGCGGATTAATTTCTCTAAAGCGTTTGACAGCTTAGACCATAACATCATTCTCAATAAGCTATCTAAATTTTGATCTTTCAGATTCACTACTACTATTTTTCAAATCTCATTTACTTGACAGAAAGCAACTTGTAATCTATTATGTTTTTAAATGATATTTCTGAAGTTATCGATGTTGATTTTCTCATATATGCTGACCATATGAAACGCTTCTATAGAATATCTGATATTGAAGATATATAATAGTAAATGCGTATGGCTTTAATGTAAGAAGTACTGGTGACTTTCATAACTCTTTTACATTGAAAATACTGTAATATGCTTTCTGTAAGATCTAAGCGTGGTCTGGTATCCGGATGATCAATCTTATATTGACCGATTACAGTCCATTCAAAGAAAGTTTTCAAAATATATTTCCTGTAAAGAGGATTGGATACACCCTGCCATTGGCTTTCCTCATAATGAATTGATGGTGATTCGAAACATCTGTGAGTTAGAGAGCAGACGCAGAAAGAATTCAGCTCAGTTCCTTCACAACCTTATCCATGGGATTATAGGATTACAGACTTCAGTGTCATCTTATAACAACTTAACTTCTGTGTTCCTAGATTACAGTCACGCCAAGCCTAGAACAGACATACTTAAGTTTTATCCTATCTATACAGTGTGTCCCTGATTCGCTGTATACAGGGATCTCGGCTCTTGTGATATCTACAGCAAATGTTAAATGAGGAAAGTTTTCGAGAAAACTTAGTGCATTCGATAGCCAGCTTCAGATTCACGATCGGTCAATTGGTTTTGGAAATACTCGTATAGGCGAAAAACCGAAAATGTCGAATTTTGTTTTTTTGCCAGTAAATGCGTAACGGTTAATTTGACTGCTGTCAAATATGACATTATTCGGACATTTTTTTAAGACAAATAAGATAGTGTGTATGAGACAATGTGTTTTGAGCACAGTTAGAAACATGCACAGAAATACACTAGCTAAGGTTGTCCGAAAAACAATCGATAATTGTTAAAAATGGTTGTTATTTCGCAAATCTGTGAATTAATACCCACTTACATAATTAGATTTTTCATTACATTACAATTTTATGAAATGTTTGCTTATTCAAGTGTAAAATAAATTTACAATGATTTTTCTTGTTTTTTTAACACACTCATATTCAGTTGGAAATTTGTCCGAAAACATTTGACTGGTTGACAAGTCGATATTAACGTTAATATTCTATTGAAAACTCAAGGCGTTTATCTGCTTTTTATCCCTTAACCATTAATGCTATTTTTTTACAAATAAATCATGGCCTCGTTAGAAAAAAGCTAATATACACAATAACATTACGTGTGATGATATTTTGGTGATACGCCAATCTTTTATGCACTTGTAAGACATCACCTGACTGGAAATTTTACACTCTTCAAAAATTAAAAACCTATACGGCGACTGTAAGAACATTGAAAGTTGATGCAGGTCGCTGGAAAACAAAAGACGATTGAGACATGTCATACATGTGGTCATATTTTTCTTAAAAAATATCCAAATAATGTCACATTTTGGCAACGGTCAAATTAACCGTTTTAGCTTACTTGCAAAATACAAATTCCGCCATTTTCGGTTTTTCGCTGATATTTTCAAAACCAATTGACCCATCGTTAATCTGAAGCTGGCTATCGAAAGCACTAAGTTTCCTCCACAACTTTCCCTATTTAACCTGTGCTGTTTGTAGGTATAGCGGGAGCCGAGATCGCTCTATAGAGAACACTTTATAATGTGCCGTAATTATAATTCAATTAATGGCGTTTTACATATATTTTCGTTTTCTGAATTTTGGGAGACAGTACTACTAATTGAAGAACGCTTTTTCCTCAGAGTTCTGTTTTGAGGGTTTTTTCAGCATTACAGCTCTCTCAACAACACATCCTCCACTTATATGCATTTATTTCTTTTATTTCCATGTTTATCCATCCTGTAGTTCGCTTTGGCTGTTTGATGTTGCTAAATAAATAAAATAGAACCAATACTTAGGCATATTTATCTCATCTGAATGTGATAAATAATAATGATTTAACCGTCCAACCAATTTTGTTAAGAATTTAGCAGCTCGAACTATTGATCCAAGTCGGCAAACTCAGCCGTCTATGATTATTTTTATCCAGTTGCATGTGTTCCTACAACTATAGGACGTCTGTATGGCCTCCTTGAAATTCATAGTTTTCTACGTCTCCGTGTCAACGCTCTATTTTGAGGTTATGTCACACATATCTATTTGCATCAAATTGTTCATGCTTTTGATTTATGCCATGTTTTGTTAGCCTGAAATTTCATACAATGCAAAAAGAAGACATACCTGCACAATGAGAGAGCGCTGACGCTGACATGGAACAGGTGCAATCTAGAAATTTTTGAAGGAGAGAAAAGGATGCCATTAAGGCGTCGTACAATTGTAGGAACGACTGACGATACGGCGCTTAGTATCAGAAAAATTACAATAAAAGGCGATCTAGGCAACTAGAAAATGATGACCTCTGCACTTGTTGATTTGCGACGGCCAACAAACCCACAATCGGTCAACCAAATTCGCTTAAAAAATTGGCATCGCATAGCAGACATGTTTGCGAACATAATGCGTTTCTTTCCTGTGCGTGCGGCTTACTACGAGAAAAATCGTAATGAAATATCATCAACTTCCTGTGGGGATGTGCTAGACAATGATGATCTGCCCTTGATGGTTCTTGACCTTTCAAGGCAAATGCAGTCAGCCTCGACACTTGCAAATAAAACAAAAACGAATCGTGCGCATTTCAGACACGATTAAGCCGCTAGTTACCTTTCTTTTTCTTCTTCTTCTTTCCGTCGTACTGCAACTCTTGGTACTAGTCCAGTACGTAGAAACTAAAGCTCATAAAATTTAACATGGGGGCAGTTAGAGGCATGTAGAATCGAAACCAATCGTTCCAAAAGAATGAACCAGTATTCGAGAGCTTTTCAAAAATTTGGAACAGATTATTAATAATTTTTTTATTGCTGTCACGATTTTTCAAAACAGGTTTGATTAGATCAAAGCTGGAGAAATGCTCTACCAAAAAATATACGTATACATGGTGTGCCAATCATATTCCGAATCGCAGGTAGGCAATTACCTGGAAATGTTTTATTTATACTTCAACCATCACAAAGACCTAACCGCTAAGAACCCGTGGGTGCCATGGGGTTATAGGAGGATGCAAAGGAAATGGGGGACGTCATCCGGATTCTAGCGAGAGAACACAAACATGTGACATGCACATAATATTTTCTCGCTTTAGATATCCGATAGGTGGTACCTCCACAATCGATGGACTAAGATCGTCCTAAACCTACGAACAATAACATCTGAAGCCAAGAGAAAAGGTTTTTTGCGGCGTTATTGTCCATTGGTTATGTCAAAAACCTATTAAACGTCAAAAAAACTATAATGTCATTTTGCAGACTAGGTAGTTTTTAGGGTGCAAACAGTCCACGTTTGCTCACTAGGGTCGTTGTGAGCGTCCATTTATGGAGGAATGGCTCAACTGCACATCTACACGCATTCATGGTTGCATATTATGTTTTGTGCGCCAAGTGTAGTCAGTAGTTTTCATCTCTGAGAAAATAGTTCGTTGAATAGTAAGATCGCATCTGGATGATTGTGAGTATAGGTCCTCATATTTATAAAATCAATGATATTTGCTGTGTGAGAAAATCATTACTGAATATGCTGCCAATGAAGTATATCCGTTGGCTGTGCACAACGGGTTATATTTTGTCCTTTCTGCAGAAAGGTTATGTTTAAAGTTTTAAATTACGATTTAATACGTTTTTTTGTGTTTTCAAAAACTTGTCGAGAATTATGGGAAATCGTCACCGCGTTGTATCTAACTACTGTTAGAATGTATATGACTTGTAATTTGACATTGTACAGTGAATATAATTATTCCTTATCTCTCTCATTTTTCAAGTTCAGCAAATTTGCATATGTAATTTCCAGAATGGATAAGAAAAAGTGGATGAGAAATTAATTTCTAGCTTTGAATCTCAAGCAAGTATATGTGAGACAAGAATCCAATAGAATTATCATCAACACATATTAGGACACAAATTTCCTTCTAGGTACTTTCAGCTTATAACTCCAGTAATGCCACCTCTGAAGCAGATTTTCAGAGCCAAACGTTGAAAACTGAAGCATAATGACGTTTAGACAACACGTACAACTACAAAACGAGTTCACGATGTCTCCATGATCTAGTGCTAAGTTAACATCTTGTAGAAAAACCTAGATGTCACAAAAAAAACAATACAAAAAAAATCGGCATAATGCGGCCAAAGCGTCTACCACTACCTACCTACCTGATGGTTTTGAAAAAACTATGGCTACATACACTATTCTGTATACTTCCCAAGATTTTATTTTGGTACCTCGTATCTTTTCCGTCAGTGCCGCCGTATTGAAAGAATGAATGTAAATTGGTTTCATGGTATGTTTGAGGAATGTTTTTAGAATCACTGTTTTCATAGATTTTGGAGTCTAAACAGGGATTTGTAAACAAATGCTTATCGTTTTACTTACCACACCACAAGTATTGTAACCGTGAGAAAATTAGGAAATTAGATGTGCCTTTGGAAGTTATTTGACATCCCCATCACGAGAAACTATGTTACCAATTTCAGTCGGTTTGTCTGTCAGTCTATCTACTCTAATAATTGACCCGACTGTATCTCCAAAGTACCGGATTTTGGTGAGACTTTTACACAACGTTACTATAATACCACATGCTACAGTTGTTCAATGTATTTACTTATCTCGTATGATACTGTGACGTAACCACCAAAAGTCGTAAAAAGACAGTTACAAAGTTTCCCATTTGCCTGTTTTCATCAGCTACATAACACCTGTCAAACATACTCTTACTCAAGTGGATATCTTACATTTCTTCGAAGTGCACTACTATTTGTGAGTATCATTCCTTATACAATTTCTTTATAGTTGTGTAAACCGAAAGTATTTGGATCAACATTTCTATCGACCACATCAACACGTATTGTGGAAAATCTGTAAGTACCGGACTATACGTACTTGCACTAAATTAACCTTTTTCTGTGCTTTGTTATGACATCTCTGCGATTTTAAGTACGTCGTTAAGCGAGGTATTTTAATATGCATACTTCTAAGTATCCTTTATGTAGTGGATTCACAATACGATTTCGTCTTGTTGCGGTTTTAAGATAAATCGGTTATGCCTGTATGCATATACGGACCCGCACAGTGCCAAAGAAATATTCATTTTATATCTAAGGTTCTGAGAAACCAGCATTATGGTTACGAACAGCCTCCCACGGCTCAAAAAAATGTCTGGCATGGAATATGGGATATTTATATAGTATCGATTCGTACGATATTGATATAAGAATCTGAATTTGTTTGACATGTCATCATGCACAGTTCCCTCTTACCCTCAGCATTCTGCTGACGGCGATTTCAAAGAATCCCCATGAATAATCTTGTTTTTGAACAATATAATCCCTGTCCCTGCTTCCCACGCAATCACGTTTTTATAACACGTCGGAATCGATATTTTCTGTTTGAGGAAATACGATGTTTAAATACTTGTAAAAAGCTATTTTATGTATGTTACGTTCGCCATTGTGGGTATATCAGAGCTGCCCGTAGGCGCTTTGCGTGTGCCTAAATCTCAAACATATTATTTCAAGTATATTCCAGATGCCGGAAAATTCCAAGGGTCAGAAAGAGGAAATGGGAGAAAAAATGGAGAGAGAAGGATAAAGAGGAAGTCGGTTGAGTAGGTACCTTGGCATTATTATTTAGGACTTAGATATTCTGATTTGATCTAATGAGGTTTGTTGTTGAAAAATTTGACTTGCTTTGAACTTAGTGATCTAGTATCTCTTATACTTAAAGGTGAATCCTTTTTATTAGCATGCATTTTTAGGGTTAGGGATGTATTTCTTGGAGCTTCTCTCGTGATTATCTGGGTAATTTCTAATATGAATTTTAATGTTACGGTATGCTTCTGCCAGCTCGTAACCTCTTCCATGATCCAAGGAACTTTTCCATTGCTAGCGAGTTTCGTCCATTGAAAATGAGGCCCTAAATATTTTCTTCGAAACTAAAGTACTACCAAAAGAATATTTCCGCCCCTGACAGTGTCTTTGAAGTCACAGGAATCAAAATTTGCGCATAATAGATGTTTTTCCATATGAGCATCGGGCTTATGTATTGTAGCAGTCAAATTAGATCATTTATTTTTGTTCAAAATTCTACTTGAAAAATCTTTAAAGCACAAAAGACGGGATGCTTATTCTTCCACAGACATCGGGTGAGTATTCAATTCACTTACCCTGAGAAATAACCTCGCTTTCCAATTGTTTATATACTTAAGCGCTAATTTTCCTGCGCTATCGGTATACGAGGTATGTCTTTTAAGTTTTGCTTATGGGAATAAAACAACACGGTAGGTAGTTTCAAATGACTTATTGTTTTCCGAAGTATTCTCCACGAAGATTAATACACGTCTGCATGCGCTCGAACCAATGTTCGAAGCACTTATTCCACTCGTTTGCTGGCAGATCCAAAACGGCATTTTTGAATGCGTCAACTGCTTCTTCTGGTGACTGGAACCTTTGACCACGCAGTCTGTTTTTAATTTTCGGGAAAGTAAAGAAATCGTTAGGACTAGATCGGAACTATATGGAGGATAGTCCAATAATTCCACGTTTTCTTCCGTTAAATACTGCCTTGTTTTTTGGGCTGTGTGCGAGCTTGCATTGTCTTGGTGGAGGATGATTCTTCTTTCGGGGTTGATTTTGCGAAGCTCGGTGATGACTTTTGGCAAACAAGTGGTGGTATACCAATCCGCAGTAACAGTTCTTTGCTCATTAAGAGGAATTATTGCAATATGACCCGTTTTTGACACAAATGTCGCGACCATCTCATTCGAAACAGTTCGAGAACGGATGTCTTTTGTTGGCTTTTCTTCACCTTGGAACACCCAAACAGCCGACTATCGTTTATTTTCTGGTTCATAACAGTAAATCCACGATTCATCACCACTAACAATGCTGTACACATTTTTGCTTTTCCAGAATTGAAACGGTCAAGCGTTTTTTGACACCAATTAACCCTGGCTGCTTTCTGCTCTTCCGTCAACAAACGTGGTATCCAACGAGAAACTAATTTTCTTACTCCTAATTCTTCATTCTTTTTGAACTGAGGTCTTTGAGATCTTCAAGGACGCCTCAATCTCGCGATATGTCAGATGTCTATCTTCAATGATGAGTTTGCGCACAGCATCGACGTTTTCCTGGGTGACTGCCGAAAACAGACAGTAACTCAGCAAGGCATTCTTGTTGCGATAATTGTCTCTGAAAGTTGTAATAAATTATGGCGCCAAAAAGGTTCTCGGTTGAGTTCCATTTTTCTAATGACTCGGTGACACTTACACTTCACTGTAGTGAGAACCCTCCACGTATTGTTGTGAAACTTTGAATTTAAGTTTACTAAATAGTGAGGTTAAGATTAGTGACGTTCGATCCGCGCGGCTTACTATGTTTCTATATGCAAAACTTAAAAGACATCCCTCGTATCGGTTATGATGCCGCTAGCGCCCTCTACTGAACACTGCCATAATTACAAAGTTCGGGCGATTTTATATTGTTGCATCTGCATTGCATTAAGAAATAGACACCTCTTAAAACGAGTCAGTATTCTCAGTAGACACTCAGTTACGAATTTCATTTCTCAGCATGACCGCGTTTTTGAATGTAGAACCCCAGAAGTCAGAATTAGGATCTGCTACTTTTACATTTTATCAAGTTTCATCCAGTTGAGGTCATTAATGGCCTTCAATATAAGATCATATTTTGTGAGATCATTCACGAACCTGGAACATGTATTCATCATACTATGAATCCTAGTTTTTGTTATAATATCTAAATAGGGATATAGTAAATCACTATGCAATACGATATTTTTGAAAATTCAGATTCACACAATTGCTGTCTCGCATGATCATGTAATATAGACCTATTTGCAAATAAATATCTGTAAGTAGGTAGAGTACTCGCTCAACAAATAAATTTTAAATCATCATTCATTATAATAGATATCTACGTTATTAGGATGATCAAACTGTTTTATTACCTTTTGAATTTATGTTTGTCATTTTTTAAAAACGTTCCTTTTAATTTTATGTGAGTATACTATCATACTTGTCTTTAAAGGATTCAAACGGAGATTATAACTCCTACTTAACTTTTTAATATGGGCAAGTTCTTGATTAATGTTATTATTCGCTGTTTCCATTGCTTTTAAATGAATAGAAAATCTGAGTATCGTCGTGAAAAAATGTATGCTGAATAATTTTACCTCTGTTTTTAAATCTGAAAATAACAGTGTTCATAAGACAGACCCTTGTGGTACACCAGAACAATTTTTTTGCGGTTGAGGGTTTTCTCGAAATCGATTTTCTAAGGATATTCAAACCAATTTTCTCCAAAAAGCAGTATTTTAACAAACATTACTTAAGAGCGGCGATTCATGTAAAATTGAATTCATTATACAACAAACAAACAAGAAAAAGGAGCAAAAAAAACATATTTCACTCATGTGAGTAACATCATAACTTATCCAAGCAATTTCCAGCTACTCCCAGAATGCTGTTCAAACTGTCAGCATGTATATCACAATAATTTGATATTGCGTTGAAAGTTTCACACCTTCAGTACCTTCAAAAACAAATTTGTGCGAGCCCAATCATAATAAAATGTTTTAGCTGTACGAGTTTGAATAGATTGAACATTAAAGTTTGTTTGAGCCACAATCCCATTAGCATAAATTTGATTGTGCAGTAGTTTATGCAAGGACATAATTGACGCACACTTCCTTCTCAGTTCTAAAGACTGCACTTGAAACCTAGACAATAACAAACTTTCAGATATGCCACGTTCAGGATATACGAGCCCCTTCCCACTTCAGTTGGTCCAACTATTGAAATCTTAGTTTTTTTCGTATCAAACACAAATAATAAAAATGTAGCAGGGTGTATATATATATATATATAGTAGAAAACACCAACTTTATCAAAAATAAATAATAAAAATGTATTAACAATGAATATTTTGATAATATATAGTAGAAAACACCAACTTTATCACTCCCTAATCAAATTTGCAGCATAAAAATAACACATGTTGCAATTACAGCATATCAACCTATTTTCATTTCAATGCAAAATAAGTCTATAACGCATAGGTGGCTGTGAAAAATAAAAGCCATGACAATTGTTTTTATTAATCACAGCTGTCAGAATACGTTTAAAATAGTTTTGGGTAGTTAAGGTTTTCAAAATGGGTAAAGGAAGGGTTATTAGTGAGAAAATTCGGTTACTGATAATTAATTTTTTTAATTCTCGGAAATCAAACTCAGAAATTGCAACTTTGTTACACTTATCGCGGTACAGTGTGAGAAATAGTTAGAAGATGTAACGTAACTGGTTCAGTTAATCTTAAGCCACGATATGTGAAAAAAAGTAATATCACAAATGCCGACCGAAGAGCATTAAGAAGAATTATCGTGAAAAACAGCGTGCCAATTACTTACAATTAAGTGCTCTGTGGAGTCACGCTGTTGGAAGGAGAATTTCGAGGTCCACAACTCATAGAGAGGCCCATAGACTGGGATCTAGCACTTGCAAGGTAAGTTTTATTATAAAAAAAAGTGAAGTAAGAAACCTAAAGTTGCATAACTTGTTTATTGGCCAAACAAAAGCAACTATTAACTCCACTGCAAAAGAAAAATCGGCTTAGATGGGCTAAAGAACATAGACAATGGACACCTCAACAATGGTGTGCAATACAATGGAGTGATCAGGCCCGATTCGAAGTTTGTGTTGGTGACAGTCGCAGTAGAGTTATTCGCAAAAAAAAATGAAGGATTCCATGTTGACTGTCTGAAGAGAAAAGTGAAATTTTCAGCATCCATCATGGTCTGGGGCAGTATGTCATCAAAAGGAGTAGGAAATCTTCATTTTATTATATTTATTATATATAATATTTGGCAATTTTAGAAGAATCGCTTTTACCAGTGATGGAAGAATGTTTGACATCCGGCCAAGATTTTGTGTTTCAGCCAGATGGTGCAGCGTGCCATACCTCAAAAAAGGCTATAAAATGGATGGAAGAAAATAATGTACCACTTTTGAAATGGTTTTCTAACAGTCCAGATCTGTCACCTATTGAAACTTTGTGGCACGAGATAAAAAAGGTTCTACGACAACATCCTGCTCGTACAATCACCGAACTGAGACAAAAGCTTCAAGAAATATGGGATTGTTTTTTCCAAAACTTGGTTAACACTATGCCCCAAAGAATTTCAGCCGCAATAAAAAATAAAGGCGAGGTTACCCAATGGTAATCTTTCAATTGTTGCTTTGTTAACTTCGCGCATTTATTCGCACATTTTTTATTTGTTCAGATGTTCTATTAGTTATAGGTCTAAGTGATTTCAAATATGTATTTTTTACGACTAGAGTGTATCTAAAATGTTTTTGAGAAAATAAATTGTTTTAGAAGTAAATAGTTTCGTCATGTTTAGTTTCTAAAGGCATATTTTGGTACAAATCTTGAACTGGGCCAACTGAAGTGGGAAGGGGCTCGTAGTAAACCTTGGTGCAACATGTATATGTATGTATATATATATATATATATATATATACATATATTGTTTGATATCTGCTACTTAACAACTTGTTTTTTTTTTGCATGGGTGGTTAAGCGTAACAGTAGCATGTTGCTAAAGCTTGCAAAAACATGCAACTCTTGTTTCTCTGTATGAAATTGTACAGTTTAAATAAAGATGATTATAATAATAATTATTATTATTATTATCATATCCGGACCAGAACGCGCTTACCGTCCCGCGGCTCTCCACAATTCAAATGTCATCTTTGCAGGAACATTTTTTGGTCTTTCGACCGGACTTTTCAAAGCTTTCCACGACAATATTATTAAAACTTAAGTAATTATTGGCTTGGCTTTTTAATCCAAATAATGACATATATTTTAGAACTTGCATGAACACTTACCATCCGTGAAGTCGCTCATATTGATAGGCTTCGATACAAGCTCTGTCGTCGAAAGCACTGGGCCAATTGGTGCAACTGTAGGAGGTACCGCTGTTGAACTTCCGGGAACACTTGGTGGTGACTGCGTCTCCTCAATCGGAGCAACACTGCTTGACTGGGTGACGTTCTCCACTATAGGTGGCGCTTCGGTCGTCAGTTTAGGCGGTTCAGACGATATTGGCGTGGATGGTGATGACGATGACACTGACGGTGTGACATCTGGAGATGTCGTGGAAGACGATGGTGGAGATGTGGCATGAACTGCTGTTGATGAAGGCAACAATGGGGGAGAGCTGCTAGTAGGTACCTCTTGCGTGGATACGTTTGCTGGGGCGACGCTAGGTAGCAGTACCCAATGGTCTGGCGATGTTACAGGAACCCAGTCTAAAATAGAAGCAGGAGTATGAATGAGTATGCATCTTCATGCGTTTATTCAGCATGAAAAAGGCAACCAATTGTATCAGAAAGGTATCACCTAAGACTCAACTTCCATAACTCCTCAGAGACGCAAAGACCATTGAACCTTGACCAGTGGGAAATAGCTGGCAACGAAGAAACCGATGAATATACCAAAAAAGCAGGTAGTCTCATCCTCATGTGTGTGACTAGAATTAGACTACAACATTTTATGTAGTCATTGTGAACAATGGTGACACGTAGCTAGTGATGATGGTTGTAAAAAGTCTAAGGAGATGCTTGTATTTCATATAACAGGACAAACTTCCACAATTAATAAGAAGTACTCTGATTAGATTTTTAACCGATCTATGGATTCAGGCATAATAAGTCAGTGGAGATGCTAACTCTGAACTTTTAAATTATCTCTATTCAGAACTAGATCAAGGTACAAGGTACTTTTGTTGTAAGTCTCACGTTTGATTTATCTAAAGCCTTTGAAAGCCTGAGTAAGTATGTAATACCAGAAAAACTACATTCACTTGGTTTTAGAGGCCTTACTTTGAACTGGCTCGAATCATACTTATCGAAAAGAAGTATTATTGTAAGAAATGATAAATTATTGACTTATAAATACCCAGCTGACCTAGGTGTACTGCAAGGATCAGTATTGGGACCGATGTTATTTATACTTTCCATAAATTACCTTCGTAATTTCATTTCTAAGGGTAGAGTCACAATGTTTGCCGATGATACTACAACCACGGTTTCTGGCAGTTGTGTTGAAGAGTTTTATAAGAAGATGTTGAGAGTTTTTGAAAAGTTGGAGGTTTGGTATGAATCGTATTAAATAAAAATCAAACTAACTTTCACATTAAAAAATTATTCCTGTAGTCACCAAAACGGCTTTAAGTAATCAACTTGGATTGAAGCTGGTAGACAGTGTTAAGCTCGTTGTTACCTACTAAGGAGCTAATTTGATGCAGATATGACTTTTGAATCTGTGATAAACTATTTAAATAAAAGCTTCTTTGCATTATTTCGTATAAAACAATGAAACAATATTTAGATGAAAAATCTCTATTATCTACTTATATGCATTTGTATATAGCCACCTGTCATACAATATCCTCTGCTGGGTTAGAGCGACTGGCATAAGCAGAGTCTTTGTTTCACAAAAACTAATCGTCAACAACAAACTGCCTGTATAACATGCCATAAATAGATTTTCCCAAAATGTATTTGTTAATGAGTAATATGCCGACCACACATGGATGGGCCACCCTGTATACATAATTCATGAAACTGAAATGCTCATATTCCAAAAAATTTTCTGAAGCTTGCTGCGTAAACTGAAACTTTTTGCTTTGTTATCTTGAAAGTAGAGCATTGCCGGGTTGTGTCGCCATTAGCGTCATGTAAAATATAAAAATATGCAAAGCTCCGTAATTAGTGTACAGAGCATGTTATCCGATGAAACGTATTTCTTTTTCTAATTACAGTACCTTTGCTGTCAGCTTCTTAGCAACAGTATATCACAATTAACTGTAACGAGTTGCATAAGCCGGGTATAAACTCGAATCATTCACTTTCAGAAAACCTACACTCTTCTCAGAATAGCCTAACGGATGATAGCAGAATCGATGATTCAAAAATATAATGCTACCTTTTTTGGCCAAACGCAGTTTCTGTATAAAAATATTGCTTGACAGTCCGAGATATACTTAGAAAAAAAGAATGTTGCGTTTGTCGCTGTTCCTTTTTCAGTCAATCGCTCAAGTCGAATTTGCATGTGTACCTTTTTTTCATAAAACCAAGTATATTGAGTAGGAAACTGGAAAATAAAAAAAAGAGTTATATCAAAATATGGATTTTGTTTGTTTTTGTTTGAGCTTTGTCAAACTTTTGTTATATTACGCAAAAAAATTACAAGTTTTATCCACTTAATAGTTTGAGAACAATGGAAAATGCAACAATATGAGTTTTTTAGTACTGAACCAGATTGCGATAGTGGAAAAGCTAGTACTTACTTAAAATGTCTCATTTAGAAGTCAATTTCAAAATCTTGAAAATGAGACTTTGATGTGCTTTTTCGGTTTGGGAGCTCCCGAGTTACTGTATTTTCAAAAAGGAATGGTACTTTATTTTTTTAAGAGCGAAGTTCAGTTTAATTCTATATTTTTATGCCTATTAACATACGATTGAGAAAACCCAATATATTTGTAAGTTGCCTTCAAAATTCTACACTTTGAGTATTCATAAAAGCCTCTAGGTGGTTTTTAGCTAAAGTTACTACCATTTCAGAGACGCCAAGAGTATCATACGCAAAGCTTATTTAATAATAATGTTTATTGGGGACTTATGAAAAATAAAGGTAGATATAAATAAACAACACCTCAAGAGGGTGAGGATTGGCATTGCCATTTTTCACCTCGTCTACAGCAATAACAAAGAGAATCAACTATTTAATTTTATATATGGTCTTGAGATTCATCTTATCTCTAATTTTACATAACTATAGGTAGTGAATAAACTGACATACCAATGTAAATAAAATACAATATCAAGTCGCTAGTTAATAATCTGTAGCTTCAGAGGCTTGTAACTGGAAAAGCGCCTTCTTCAATTCCTTTTTAAAATTATTGACCTGAAGTAATTTGCAAAAGTTCTAAAGGTTTAGTCAACAAACAAGGTGCTGTGTAAATGGAAGCTTTTTTGAATTTATATGTTACAGGGCCTGGAATATTAAAACAATCATCGTTTCTTAAGAAAACATAGCGAACGGATGATCTCTTCTCTAAAACATTATACAGATAATTTGGAGATTTATATTCTGAAACTTTATACAGTATAACACCATAAAAAGCAATGAACGGATCAATGAGTTTACAAATATTAATTTAATATCACATATGTGTTCATATCTCTCGTTTTATCATTATAATAATAATTTGACTTTATTCATAACGTGACATTCAAAACTTAAATTTGTATCTAATACTATTTCTAAACTTTTTCAAATAAGTAATTTCACTTAGGTAAGTTTCAAAAAATACGTCAGAATGATAGCTTTGAAGCGCATTCAAATTAGTTCACAAAGATATTTAACAAAATGTCCACTTTACAAAATGTAATTTCTGGTGTTCCGCGCGGCAATGTATTAGGTCCATTACTATTTACATTCTGTACATCTGATTTACTAAATTTTATATCGCATGATTAGAGTATTCATCTATATGCTGGCAAGCCAAATAAAGTTAATTCATTGATTTTAGAATTAAATATAAATCTAGAAATGATTGCAAACTATTCCAAAAGTTATTGTTTGAAACTGAGTCCCTCAAAAACTAAAGCTAGCTGCATTGGTTCTAGGTTAAATATTTCAAAATTTAAAGAATTGATGAGTACAGACATTATTTTAGGTGACACAGCTGTTGGAATTGTAGAGGAGACTAAGAATTTTGGAATTTTATTGGACACAAATTCAAGTTTTGGGAACCATGTCATTAATAAACTTCTAGTATGCTATTGTGAATATAAGTCACTTTGGAGATACAAACTAGGCATATAAAATTAAGGCATACCAATGCACTAATCCTCACTCATCTAGACTATGACGCTACAGTATATTATAATTTTCTTACGGAAGAAATGAAGCACAAAATTCAAGTATTACAAAACTGTTGCATGAGATTCTGTTTTAAAGATATACGTGAACAAGAACATATTACTGGATAATATGTCAGGAATAATGTTTTAAAATTCAAGTATCGTGTACTACTTCAGTATGGATGTTCACTCCGCCAAGTTTCATTACGTAACATTGCCATTTTCAATATTCCAGTTCATACAACGTCCAAATTCAAAAAATGTTTTACTTACACGACACCATACCTACTGAACGATTATTTAGAGCTTTTTGAAGCACCTTCCATCCAAAACTTCAGAAACGAGATGGAAATAGTGCAACTACAGCTACAAAGATTTGAATCCACAAATTAAATTTATGGCGCTTACGAGTACTACACTATCTTCCATTAAAACTCAGACTATGTCGTATTATATTCTGTGTTTTGCATAATATCAGTTGTGAATCATACCAATCATTCTGTTGATGTTAAATCAGCGCTCATGAAATTAACTTTTTAGGTGGAGGTGAAAAATGGCCGTACCAATCCTCTTTCCTTTCGGGATGTTGTCGTTTTATATTTTTTGTGTATATACAATCCAACAAAAAATATTATTATTATTATCATTATTTGCGTCAAAACGTGTTTTTTGTTGTACCTCACGATTTTTCTTTGATTTGTCAAAAAAAGCGACGTAACAATACTAATTACACGTTTTTTTTTTTATATCTTTAGACGTTTGAAAAAAAAGTATCAGAATATGAATAAATCACCCTCAATGATTTGGTATCTTGCCATGTTATATAATCGCTATAACGTTGATTAAATACTACTAGAGACTTCTATAAATTCCTAAATTATGCATTTTTGGGAGCACTTTGTAAATACAGAAACCTTTTTCTCAATGTAATGTTAACTGAAATATGGCTAGAATTAGCGTGGGCTCCACTTTTATTTCCTTCTGCACTGACAAGAAAGGATTATAATCGCGAAAGATTTCGAAAATGTGATATGATTTTTGAATGATACATGACCACGAAAATTTGTTGCGTGTAGGACAAATGCTTATTAGCGGTCATTCAAAAGCATACAAAATCCATGTTTTCGGAGACTTCCCTATCAATTTTCAAACAGTTCAATTCAGTTTAATATTTTTGGCCTTATAAGAAAAAAATAAGAGTGCAAGTTCGACTTGAGCGACATCTAATAATCTTCAAACAAGATGGAAAAAATGCGTAGAATGTTTTTATGTTATAGACGACTGTGGTGGAATAAGGACAATAAATTACCCCCTTGATTTCAACGTGTCATTAACGAGAGACTCCAGATCGTGATCAAAAATTTAACGAGCAAAGTTACTCTTCAACGGCTTCCTAAGGAGGACCATAAAAAATTTTCTTATACAAACTCATGGAAACAGCCTAATACAATGCTACTTACCTTCTTCTGTTGTAGTATTCAACAAGATCGCAGGCGGAGTAGTTGAAATTGTATGATTCTTCTCATCTATTACCGCCCACGTAGCAACGGGTTTACTGGTTGGCTTAGTGGGTGCTGAAGGCCTTAATGCCTCGATCTCATTGGTCGCCGGATTCCCGCTCACGGTCTCTAACAGCTGACTCACATTGAGCTTGCTTATTGACAGTTCGTTTGATATTGTTGTTGTTGATGTTGATTGTGAACTTGCTGTTGTTATCTCTGTTGAAGGGACAATTAAAGGTTTCTTAGTGCTCAATGGAATTGATGGTTCTTTGGTAGTCAGCTTTACTGGGACGGTAATGGTAGCGTTTGAAATTGGTTTGGGAGTGCTGGTAGTCGGCCTGATAGACGGTTTGGATGTTGTTGATGGCTTTTTTGTAGGTTTCGTAGAAGCTGGTGTCGGTTTCTTCGTGATTTTCACTGTCGTGGAGGACTTGGTTGTGGTTTCTTGTGGCTTTTTTGTTGTGGTTGTTCTGATGGGCTTCAAAGTGGTTTTTGTTGGTTTTGGTGTCGACTTGGTCGGTTTTTGCGGTTTTGACACAGCGGTAACTGTTGCTGAAAAATAAATTGGTAAGATGTTAGGTCTTTTCGTTTGCGTAGATCACTGAGATCATGTGTATGCATTCTCAATGGGACGCATTTACGAAGCTCCAACTTGACTGACAATTATAGAGCAAATCTTATACATATGAGTCAACCAACTGGTTGCTCATACTCAATTTATTTTTAGTCTTATCGCTGGTAGTGTCAAAATACAAATTTTTCACTAATAATTCTTTTCACACTAAAACACAGTCTTCTGAAACAAATTATATCGATTTTATTACTTCTAATACTCTTCCGGCAACGCACGACTCGTGGGCGATAAAGGCTAGAGGTATATAAGTTTTAATGACCGAAAAGTCAATTTGTTAATCTATGAAAAGGCCAAAATACACTTCGTTATATAGGTACATGTACAAGGTGTCTCACTATTACATGTCAGTCTTTCTATATGCATCTAGAACTCAAAAAATTATGTGACAAGTTCCTATAAAAATAAAATGATCTACCATGCGCCGTTACGGATGTACAGAAGGACACTTCTATTTTTCTCAAATACATTTTGAAAGATACTATCATTCAACGACTTTTTGACAACTTAGTAACAAGTCGGTGCCGCACTTGATGGTGTCCATGGAAATCAATTAACTCATTCAGACCATCAGGGATGAACTGACTACACGCAATATTGATGAAATAGATATATTTATACCATAACGTCTCTTTTCAAAGTGCAACCCTGAATTAATATTTTGAACGGTCAAGTTAGCAGGCTGAATTACGAGATGATGGAAAAATGGTACGGTAAAAAAATAAAGACTCTTTATTATTAACTTAATTAGAAAAATTAAACACATTAGGGGTAACGAACAACAACAACTGACAACATAAACATAACATTGAAATCAACGAAATGATTACAAAAATTGTTGAAAATGGCCCCCTTCACTTAGTATGCATGCTTCCGCCCTCCTTCTCATGGAATTGCGCACTCGTTGAAATATCCCTGTAGTATTTTTTATTCTACCACAAGCCGCAACTATTCTTTCTCTTAATTCCTCTACAGTGTTAATGGGACTTGTGTACACTAGTGTCTTAAGATAGCCTCACAAAAAGAAATCTAAGCTGTTGAGTTCTGGGGACCTTGGTGGCCATTCTTGGGGCCCACCGCTGCCAATCCAACGATTTGGATAAACAGTTTATAAATAATTACGAACCGCTACACTGAAATGCGCTGGTGCACCATCATGCATGTACCTCATGTTGTTTCTTATTACTAACGGAACATCATCAAGCAGCAAAGGCAACAGTTGTTGAAGAAAATTGAGGTAAGTCTGTCCGTCAAGTCGTCCCTACAAGAAGAATGAGCTAAGAAAGTGGTTGCCAATAATTCCTGCCCATACGTTAACCGAAAATTGGTGTTAGAAATGGGTTGCGGTTACGGCATAGGGATTTTCTTCTACCCACAAATGATTATTGTGGAAATTATGAATGGCATTTCGAGAAAAATTAGCTTCGTCCGTGCACAGAATCATTGATTCAAATTGCGGATTTTGTGTAATTTTTTTAAGATACCACTGAAAAAAGGTCACACTCCTTGGAAAATCAATGGGAAGTAATGCTTGTACTCTTAAAATATGGTAAGGATTTAACAAAAAATCCACTAAAATTCTCCAAACAATTTGATGGCAAATATTTAAGTGCCTAGCGGTCTTCCTCGTACTCGTTTCAGGATGTTCTTCGACTTCGTGCAGCACTGCTTCCTCAATTTCAGGTGTTCTCACACTTAGAGGTCTACCTCCAGATGTTCCTTTTCGGACAGAACCAGTTTCAACAAGACGAATATGAATATTAGAAAAAAGGTTCCACTATCTGGCAAAGCATGCATCAATTTCATCACCCAGAATTTCAGGTTGCTAACTTGTTCGCTTAGCAAAATAAGTATAAACAATAATTCCAGAATCATATTTTTGGAAAACCTGACTCCTTTAACTGAAAAGTTTATTCGTGTTCGATAAACTGAGAAAAATATAAAAATTGATCAAGTGACCTAAATAATTGTATCCCGTGGTGTTTCGGGCCGCTTATTACTAATCTGTTATTAGAATTTCCAAAAAGATGACCAGCATGGTAAATCGAGCGTCAAAATTAATACAACCGTACTAAACAATGATGTTTTTCCTAAAAATCGCTCATACTGTTTACCAAACTGTCAGACCTGCGTAGAATCATACAGTGTTGGCCAAATTTATTCAAGAAAAATCAGTTTCAGGTAGCGTCACTTGTAACAACTGAGTACAAGGAGAATGCATTCCTGCAGGTCGTGATCCAAGGAAATACAGGGTGTCCTGAAAGCTGGGACTTTTCTTTTAAGAGTTAGCTACGTTTGCAGTATCAAAACGTTTGCGGCAAAGCAACACCGAAAACGTAATACAGAAGTTGAAAAAAAATGCTCACTATTCAGTTGGTGAAGAATTTCAAGTACTGCCTCTTCCTGGATTTGCAAGATTTGTGCCCCTAGGTCATCAACTGCGTGCTTTCGGACCATATAAACAGACATTATGTAGCTTTGATAGAAAGAAACATCAAAAACGACAACCACGTTCTGAGTACAACCGCGGAGTATCAATAAGATCTTGGAGAAGCGCATATCAAATCTATAATTATTTTATTGCTTTAGGTTTTTCAAATGCGGTTTGTTTATATACTAGGTTAATTTAGACACCACGCGAAACCTTATTTGGATACTGACTCGCCTAGTCTAGTACAGCATACGTTTTGACGTAGGAAGGGATTGTGGAAGGGGCGGGGGGGGGGTAGCAGCATGGTACTGGCTCATTTATTTCTAATACCGGTTCTGTATATTACTCGTAATATTAATTTTTTAAATTTATTTTTAACGTATTTTGTGTTGTTATTTTTGACGCTTTTGTGTAATTCTAGAAAATCACATGTACTTGAAGAAGGCGTATTTTTAATAAATCTTTTAAGTTAACTGGTTCCGCAACATTATGGAATAGACTACAAAGATAAGTACAGCACAGAATAAGAATTAATATGCCATAATAGTAGACAACCCTTAAGGAGATTGCACCTAGGAGTCATTTAGGGGACTCAAGCTCGGCAAAGGAGCTCCGTACGACATCTCTTCATTGGAGCTTGTGACATTATTTTTCTGTGCCTAAAATGCATAGGAGAGATTGCGATTCATTCTGGGACATCCTAGTTGAATATGTATAGTAGTCATAAATTACGAGTATTACCCGTGGGTCTTGGTCGACTACTTGGTGCAGCGGTAGTACTTCCAACCTTCTCTGTCGTAGTTATTCTGCTGGGGCTACTGCTTGGTGGATATCTTGTTGTGGTTAGAGATGGTCTTGGTGCTTTGGTGCTAGATGACGAGTAACCTCTTGTCGTAGTTTCTGGCACTGTTACATCATCAACTACTTGGAATGTTTGTAACCTGAAACAGAAATGGAAGAGTCATATAAGATGGTATTCATCTCAAAGTGTAAAAGCTTCAGTTTCTGAAAATTTATTTATCAAATACTAAAAAGATGGTTCAAGTCTCTCAGCAGAAGTAACTATGTAATACTACGAAAACTCTATACCATGTAGAACAAAAGATGCGCAAAAAATCCTCAAAATGATTGAAATATCAAGCAGGCATAATAAGCAAAAATATTTAGAGGTGCTATAATATAGCAATAATATCTTTACTAACAAAACACTGACATATCAACTAACATACGTCACAAACAGGAGTTGTAGAAAATGCTACTTCCAGATTTAGCAACAATGACTAGGCAGATTCATTGATAATAATGTATTCTGCATGTATTAATCATACAACGAATAGCTATATAACTGAAATCTCTGTTCCTACGATGTGATGCTATATTATGGCTACAAGCATGGACATACTATTGGACTTACTAAAAAATCAGGTATTTGATTACCTTTCGGGGGTTGTAGCTTCTTCAGTAGTACTGGTTGTTGTTATTCTATCACCAAATGCAACCGATGATGATGTCGTAAGCTTCGGTCTTTCAGTCGTTGTTAAAGTTATTGATTCCGTTGCTATCGTTGTCTTTATCGTTGTCTTCGATGGTGCTTTTGTCGTTGCTTGCGTACTTGTTGTTATTCTAGTGCTTGGTGTCGTTGTCCTTACACTTGCTGTCGATGTTTTAATACTTGCGGTTGTTGTCTTAACACTTGGAGTCGTTGTTCTTATATTTTGTGTCGTCGTCTTAACGCTAGGTGTCGCTGGCTTACTACTTGTACTACTTGTAGTCGTTTTGACACTAGGAGTCGTTGCTCTCCTAGTACTTGTACTTCTTTCTGTAGTAGTCGTACTTGAACTAGAAACGGTACTACTCTTGGTGCCTTCCGTGCTCTTCTGAGTCGTACTTGATAGCCTAAGCGGAGGCTCCCGTTTATCTGCGATGTTATTGTCGATTAATTCTTTTGGTGGTTCGATATGGCAACAGGAACCGAAGTAGAACCTATCGATGCAGGTACCTAGATGAGTGCCGTTCGCTTTTAGACAGTCTATAGCGAACATGCACACGCCTTTTTGGTTACTTTTTCTTGATATGCACGGTAGATGTCGGATGTTTCTGCCATTTGTTGCACCTGAAACAAAAAAATCTGTAAATACGTGAAATGCATTGTTTAAAATTCTGCCGTGAATTCTGCATAAAGTCAGTGGAAGTACACCGGTTTCAGTCATATGGATCAATCAGTAAAGGGACACGTGGTCTCGCGGGTTCAAATATACTAAGTGACATATAAATCCGAACACCCAGTTTAAATGGTTTTATTTTAATAAAATTTTGTATAAGTACTTAATGAAGCATAATAAGTAAATGATAAAAATTTCAAAATGACTGCACTGCTTTAAAGCCCTTTGACCTTTAATAATGTGTGGATGCACCCTGATGTGCTACGCATTCTCCAACGCGCCTAGGCATGCTTCTGATCAGGTGGTAAATGTCCTCCTGTGGTATCTCATTCCAGGCAACCACCAACTCCTCTCGAAGTGCTTCTAGAGTCTGAGGAGGACGTTGCAAATTGAGCAATCTCCTACCCATCATATCCCACACGTGCTCAATTGGGGAGAAGTCGGGAGATCTTGGTGGCCATGGTAACAATGTGACATCATTGTGTTAAAAGAAGTCTATTGTGCCTCTTGCAACATGTGGTCGGGCATTATCTTGTTGGAAAGTTGGATCTGCCAGGGTGTCAAGATAGGATAAAAGATGGGGTTCTAGAACTTCGTGGATATAACGCTGCGCGTTCATGTTACCTCTGATGAAGATTAAAGATGACCTGGAACCACAAGCTATAGCACCCCAAACCATAACTCCAACAGTGTGATGAACATGTCTTTCAACAACGAACTGTGGATTCCTCCTTTCACCACGTCGCCTTCTAACCCTGGCACGACCATCGTGCATGCCTAAACAAAATCGAGACTCGTCACTAAAGACAATACTGTTCCATTCCTGATCCCAGAGTGACCGTTGTCTGCACCACTCAAGGCGATTACGTCGGTGTTCTCGAGTTAAAGAGAGGACCCAGTGTGGCCGGTATGAAAACAAGCCAAAACTTCTCATTCGTCGGTAAACACTTCGCATGCCAATAGGTCTTCCGTGTTCTGCAAACCATTCATTTGCAATGGACCTGGTAGTGGAGAAACGGTCAATTAAGGCCAATAATCTTAGGCGGCGATCTTCACGGTCTGTTGTTCTACGGCGCGTCCAGTGCCCCTTGCTCTTTGCGTACGGCCTTCTCGAAGCCATGCCTGACAACACCTAACCACAGCATCTACACTTCTTTGCACTCTAACTGCAATTGCCCGAAAAGAAAGTCCAGCTTCCCGAAGTCCCACTATACGGCCCCTATCAAACTGACTAAGTTGACGAAATCGTACAGGTCTCCGTACTCTAGGCATCGTAACCGATCGTAAAGGATGTCAAGAACCAAAATCCGCCAACGTTGATTCTTTACTGCGGCTGAAATATTCATTTTTAGAGCGTTAGTGAATTAAAAAAAAAGCAGTATAAAAACCGGAATGTCCAACTGATAAGGCTGAAAATTTTTTCTCTTGTTATTTACAGTAAGATAAATACATTCACCAACTTTTATTAAAATAAAACCATTTAAACTGGGTGTTCGGATTTATAACTCACTTAGTATAATAATAATAATTGACCAAAGAGAATGGTACATTGCGTGCGGCGAGATTTAGCACCATTAAAGTCACACTTCAACTGCGTATTGTCAGAAACAAGAATCTGCAGTGTAAAGTAAAAACATCAATGGTCTTAGCACTGATCCTTGTGGTGCACCTGACTGAATGTGGTTTGAGGTCGAAATTTGATTTTTGATGTCCACTTTTTGCTTCCGTCACCTTAAATATGATCTAATAACGATGCAGGCAACTTCATCAAAGCCATAGTGGTGACACTTAGCAAAAAGTAGCCTTTGGTTGGGCATATCGAAGGCCTTGAAAAAGTCTCGCAGTACCAGCAAGTTTATGTATTTACTGTCGATGTAAGGAATATATGATGATATCTGTGAGATATAGGATAGACACAAGCAATGACAAATTTCACAATAAATTTGCAACATCGTTGTTCATCTACTAAAGATCCGGGTACTTCAAAAACTTAGCCACCATATTTTTTTGAATAAGGCTGCCCAGACGAGTTTCGAGAGATCAACGAAAAAATTTATTTGTGACTTCTAGTATGAGCTAGGTAAGGACCTCTGAGGTCATTTGGAGGTCAACTCCGTGAATTCATATAGCAACCACCATTTTCGACAGCAGATCATGAATAGCATAAGCTGCTAGATAGGAATCAATGTTCGTATACGAGGTCAAGTAGTCACAAGTTAATGTAGGTCAATGAGCAATCATGCCATTTGAATTTACAAATTTGACCTCTAACTGACGTCTGACGTTTTGGTCAGACCTGAGGTTCTCAGTCAACCTGTTTTTTATCGTCTGAAGCCTTTGTGTGAAGCTTTTTCTCAAAATAAATGTGTTGTATGCGGGTTTCTGGTGTCTCCTTGTACTATTGTGGTGTTACAGCTTGACATAACGGCTTAACACTTATTATCGCCTGAATGCATGTATTAAGATTAACTTGTTTAGTTCATTTCACGGCTTTTGGCGATTACGTCACAATGCCATACAAAATAAGTAAACATTAACATTAACTGTATCATGTACGAACTTGACCTTCCATACGCAGCTGCTACTCGTTCTTGCATACATGGACTAAGTGACAGGAGACCGCTGTTTTCATTCACTTTTCCAAAATACGCCAATAAATCTAACACAGACTATCGACATTGCAGTTGTATCTTTAAATCAAAGACTCACGCTCATGACAAACAAGTTGTCGTATTGACAGTGACAATTATAAATGTGAAATAGTCATTCGTTGACGAGAAAATCTTAAAGACGGCGCTACAAGTCTAAAAAAGACACATGTTTATATGGCCAATCAAACATGTGTTCAAAATTCAGTTCTCTTGTATACGCCTCGGTTCCAACCGGTACAACTGGCACTTTTTTCAGAATATTTTATTTATCTCTCTTCTAGGTGACACTTCGTGTGTTTTTTTTTTCATTTTTACGTTCCTGAGAAGTGTATTACTACATTAGTCTTTAAGGTGCTGTAACATGTTGAGATTGCAAATTTGAAATAGCTCCAGTATAGCCAAGGACTGCCTGAGGTACAAATTTCCTCCCCAAAAGGGCATCTAACCTTCCGTGTTGCTTGCCCTGCATCTGCATGTTTGAGATCCAACAACAATCCAGGAGAAAGAGCCGAGATAAAAAAAAATGGTCCATCAATTCGGTTGAAGAATATACATTAGATATTTCCTTCAAGAACACTTTATTCAGCTCATTATGAATGTAGTGTTTGCTAAACATTTTATGTCGGTTTGGCAACGCCGCTCAGTTACAGGCAGAGTCACGTATAAACAAAACGCGCGGAGCCCTGACAGATTGTGAATCTCCAAATCAAGGGCGGACCGCTCGTAGATCTCTATTTTTTTATAAACCAGCAAGGTTGCTGTCTTTTGGCTAAACTTTATGATATAATCTGAGAAGTGTAAGTTACAGGAGAAAGTGGTAGATCCAGTTTAAAATAGCTATGATAAACTGTGGCTTGTGCTGGAAACAATTCAACAGCGTAGTTCAAAATAAAGTAACAACACTAGCCATTTTACTTCTCCGTCATAAAGCAAGAATATCACGGACGACACGATAAACGTTCAAGCGTTATCATAGCGAATGCATCAAAACATCAGACGTCGCTAGTAAAATCACGCAATTATACGATCAAATCTCGGCTTTATGCATGCGGCACTCAGACATCTTGATATGTTCTGTGATTATTATTTATTTGCACTATTGTGTATTCATTCAGAATTCATGAATCCAAAGCTCGCGATAAGTTGCTATTTGTATTACTTCTATAATGAAGCCTCTAAACGGGCAACATTATAACTGCATGATCTAGCTACAACAGAGTAGCCAGCAACATAAATATGGCAATATTTGTAGGGTGGCATGGATGTATTGCTACACATCTTTGACATTTCTCACTCACTTTTACTTCACACGCCATCCTGGTGAGAGAGTATGCTAATCGAAAAGAATTTCGAAAAAGAATATCGTATGTAATGTACATCTCGAAAAACCATTCCGTCGGTCTGGATATCTATCTGCTTGTCTGTCGGTCTCTCCGCTAATCTTTGGACCGCCTATAACGTGGAAAGTTTTGCTCGGATTTGGTTATCGCTATGCCAAGGACGAAAAAGCTTTGTAGTATTTGAAGATCGGTCTAGAAAAAAGGTCAAAGCCGAAAATAGTGAATATCAGTCAGACTTCGTGTTTTTTTATCGACGTCATTTTTAAAAAAGTTTTTACCTGTAAAAAATTGGGGGGAGCGGTTGTATTCTGAGCAGACGGATCGCATACCTATCGACCGCGTCTGCCTCTGCTCCCGGCGAGGTGCGAGTCTTGGTAAGTGACTGGTATTACTGCCGCGTCTGACTAGTCACTGGTGACTAGGTTGGGAATCGGGGAGCAATGACGTGGCCAGATGGACTACCGGTATGGCAGTCAAGGAGTGTGTATGGAACTTAGTGTACGGACCTGTGGTGAACAAGCTACTTGGTGACATTCTTATATATTGTTGTAACGTTGCCGAACAGCGCAATCTTATTTAATGTAACGTAATATCCAGGGTGTTTCAGAACTATGGGATCAAACTTGTAGGGGTGATTATTATTATTATTATTATGACTTTATTGAGTATTGTTATATACAATGCAGAAATCTGCAACAGGGCGAAGTCTAGCCTAAGCTACTCTACTTAACCCTAAATAAAAGCTAACAAGGAAGAAAGCCACAGATAATACATAAAATGCAATCATCAGAAGTGATCAAATACAAAATAGCATAGAAAATATGAGATAATTTGAATGAAAATAAACAAAAGCCTAAGACACAAAACCGCAAAGCGAAGAGTATATAATCAAAAACTATTGAACTATCCATTACATTGACTATTGTAATAAAATTGCCTTACCAGGACTTTAAACATCGGTACAGAACTAAACTTAAGCACGTCATCGATACTATTGTATATAGTAACAGCATTATATGAAAAAGATTTTCTAAATAAAGATAAACGAAACTTAGGAAGAGAAAGTTTATTAGTGAACCTCGTATTTAAATCATGCAAATCACGCCTAAAGACTAATTTTCTTTTCAGGTAAGCAGGGCTCTGTGATGATAAAATACGGTAAACTAAAATAGAAGTATAATATTTATGAGTATATTCCAGGTTTAACCATTCTAACTCATTTATTTTAGCTGAGATTCGATCAAACTTTTTGAGCCTAAAAACAAATCTACAACAGCAATTTTGTACCTTTTGAAGTCTGTATTTCAAAATAGACGTTAAGAAGGGATAATAAAGCGTGATTGCATGATTTAAAATAGGTAATACTAGGCTCTCTGAGAGGTTTTTACGTAATTTAAAATTTAAAATACCACCATTTCGATACAGTAGCCTTAAAACTAGGTAAGTCTTTTTCACTAATAGTGAGACGTACTCTTCAAATCTGAGCTTACAGTCGAAAATAACACCAAGATTCTTTGCACTATTAACTACTGAGACTGATTTTCCATTTAATGTTAAGTCGATATGCTGCATAAAAATTTCATAACATGGCGGAGAGAAGATAACAACTTGACATTTATCTGGATTGAGGTTTAAGTTGTGATTAAATGAATATTTTTGAATATTTTCTAAATCTTGATTAATATAAGCAGATGCGGTATTTATAAATCTAGGATCGAACGACAGGTATAATTGTGTGTCATCAGCATTACCTTGTATCTTGCAATAAGTGATAGTTTTAAAAATATCAGACGTATATATAATAAATAGCAAAGGTCCTAATATGGAGCCTTGAGGGACTCCAGAAGTCACAGGCTGGAAGTCAGAATACGAGCTATTATCAACCACAACACATTGGTAACGGCCCTGAAGGTAAGATTTGAAAAGTCGGCAGTCCAATTGATTTATACCATAATATCGTAACTTTGCAAGAAGTAAGCAGTGATCAATCGTATCAAACGCCTTCGAAAAATCAAGAAATACAAGAGCTGTAGCAAGGCCAGCGTCGAGAGATCTAATATCATCTGATACATTTAAAAGGAGCGAAGCTGTGCTATAGCCCCTTCTGAATCCAGACTGTGATTCAGGTATAATTTGGTTAGAAATCACAAATTCATATAAGTGTAAATAGATCACCTTCTCCAGTACTTTAGACAGAGCAGGCAGTATACTAATTGGTCTTAAGTCATTATATACAGACGGTATGCTTATTTTGAGCAAAGGTTTTATAAGAGCATATTTCCATAAACTAGGATAATAACCAACCTCTATGCAGCAATTTATAATATGAGTTATGTGTGGGGCAGTGACAGAAATAGAGTATTGTAGCATTTTTGCACTAATTTCGTCCACACCATATGCGCTAGACGTTAGATCAAGAACCAGTTTTTTTACTTCATCCATATTAGCGAAATTAATAGAAAAAGAAATATTGGATTCATTGTAACAGTAGAAAACATTTGAGTATAGGGACCCATATCCAGCGCTACTGTTGTTATCTTAAAAACGATAACAGAGCTTGTTTTTTGTAGCTGCATTCCATATCGCCTTAGTCATGGTATCGTATTTGTGAAGTTTGCAAGAATTTAACAAAAATTAATTGTTGCTAATGGAAAACTTTACCAATCAAGAATTGAAGATGTGCATTTGGCATACGGAGCAACAAGCTGCAAGGCACGAGCAGCAGCGCGGTTGTATCAGGAACGTTATCCCGAACGATAGCATCCGGGATACAAAAAGTTTATTGCTATTCATCGACGGCTCTCCGAGACAGGCATGTTTAAAACCAACGTGCATGACACTGTTGTTGCTCGAACCGTAAGAGCGGTCGAATTTGAAGAAGAGGTCCTTCAGCGAGTTGCCGATGAACCGTCAAGTAGCACACGTCACATTGCTGAGGATATGAATACGAGTAACACTTCCGTCTGGCGGGTGCTACACGAGCAACAATTGTTCCTAGTAAACATCAGCAAAGTTGGTATGTCAACACATAAGCAGGCATTGTTGATGACTATTTGATTGGGCCATACCTTCTACCGGAACGGATAACAGTACCTATTTACCGGCGTTTCTTGGAGGAAGTTCTTCCAGAACTTTCTGAAAATATTCCATTAAACGTTCGACAGCAAATGTGGTTTCGGCATGATGGATGCCGGCCCACTTTGCTGTACAAGTCCGTGAGTATTTGGCTCAGCGATTTGGGCACCGTTGGATTGCCAGAGGTGTAGCAGTTTCTTGGCCTCCTAGGTCACCCGATTTAACGTCGCTAGACTTTTTCCTGCGGGTCATGTAAAGTCTTTGGTTTACGAAACTCCAATAACAAGACTTAATTGGACGAATTACAGCAGCATTTGAAATCATTCAAATCGAGTATCCAATTTTCAGTCAAGTCCGCCGAAATCATGTGTGACGTTTAAATCGATGTATTCATGTTGGAGGAAGACATTTTGAACAATTGTTGTGATGATGTCATGTACAGAAGGCAAAAATTAAATGCATTAAATCCTATTTAGGCAATTCATCATATTTCTAAATTTCAATGCGTCATAGAGCCGTAGTGCCGTAGAGACACTTTTCCGGATATGGGTCCCTATACTCAAATGTTTTCTGTTGAATAACCCCTAGAAGTTTGATCCCTTAGTTTTGAAATACCCTGTATACAAGGGCGGATCCACGGGAGGGGTCATGGGGCGACTAACATTTTTTATCGTTTTGACGGCAGCCTCCCTCCGCTCTTTACAAGAGCTCTCAGGAGCACTGATGCAGTAGCGGATGACCCCCTCCCCCTGTTCTTCAAATTTCAATTTTGCTCCGCCCCCACTTCCCCTCCCTAGGCAGCTTCCGAAATCCTCCGCTGTGACCAAGTGATGCCCTTAACTCTGGACTCTTGAGTCTGGACCGGCCTTTATAGTAATTTAAGCTGCCGCGACACCGACGATTTCGTCAGCCATTCGTACCTGATTTTGTAGCCCTTGTTTGTAGCTGATATAGCCGAAATATAATCGTATAGCTGGAACATAATATGAGGCAATATAACCATAATGACTGGACTGCCAGTTGCCATAATTCTATAGTCAAATTTTCCATCAAAAATATCTCTCTCGTTTAGGGCACATTTTCTCAAACTTATTTCTCCTAGAATCGCCTTATGTATTAGTGTAAGCACGTTTCATTTATTAACAAAATCATAAATTATCATCATTGCTGCTCTGTATCAGCTTATTGCCCCTCAAATTACTACAAGTGTCCTTATCGCCCCATATATGGGCTCCCAGCGTCCAAAGGGAGGGGTGGGTTGTCTTATCGAGAAAGCTTTATCTAGAGGCTCCATTATATAGGGTCCACCAATAGCGACTCAGTAAAGTAAACGTCAATTTGACAGGAAAGCCATCATTTTTCCTTAAAGTATTTATATGTATTTGTTAGTTGAATGTTCGCCATTTATCGCTATTCGATATAAGGCAGAAGTTATTCGAAAGCACTACAAAAATGGTGAAAAAATATAAAATTCGTTTAGATGTATTGTCGACTATTTAGGTCGGCATTACCGTTGAACAACAATCAGTCGTTTAGTTCTTAAATTTCTGCTGATGACCTGCCAAGGACTGGAAGGCACTTTACTATCCAAATTAGGAAATTGTTCCGTTGGAAGGCGAAACAGTGTTGGTACATCCGAAAATGTCGCCGATGTAAAAGAAGGCGTGAAAAAGACTCCAAAAGTTCCAGTGACGACACACAAGAATTAGTCATTTTATCAATCATTTTATGACGCATTATGCACAAAGACTTGAACCTTCTAAATACGGCTGGAGTATCAAATTAAAATAGGTGTTGGATATCGTAGATATTTCGGTAACGTTCTCTAAAATCTCGATTCAACGCGAAGACATAATTGCTGCTTAATTACCCGTCATTATTCTTGTACGAATCTCAAACACGACCGTTTCGCTTACTGGTATGACCTATAATTGTAGGTTAGTAAACTGATTTGTTGAACAAGATAATATTCTCCAAAGCATAGGCCTAAAAATAAATTCTAATACCCGGCGGGGCTTAGGGGTCTATCGCTAGGTCTTTTTGGATGAAAAAGAATACCACACGCCCACACAATATCTAACACCACATAATTGCTATAAACGAATCTAATTCATCATTTAAAAAATCCTCGTTCTGTTACAGGTCATCACAATAAAAATACTCGATGAACAATGGCATACTTCCTGAGCAAGGTACGTAATGTAAGACTTAGCCAAAGTTTGTCGTTATACAGGGTGTTTCAGTTTATTGTTGCATAACTTTAAGATTCGATAGAACTTTTAAAATTAATGCTTAAAGTCTATATAAACATGGGTCGAAAAATGCGTGGCTTCCGGAATACAGGGTGTTTAAATTTACTTTCTAATATAGTTTTTTTAAAATATTTCGACCAATATTTGATATATAACAGTAAAAATTGGTATACAAGGGTTTTTTGGTACGACAAAACGAACCATGGGCATAGTTTTACTGTAGCCGCTTTAGGGCGCTCTCTACTGTACCTGTAGTGTATTAAAATGACCGAAAAATTTTTCTTAGTGCAATTTTTTGCTTTTCGAATAACAAAACTGATTCTTCGCACTTTTCAACATAAAAAAGCTCTCTTGTGAATTTTCGTTATAGTTAGCCGTTTTTGAGATATTTCGATTTTTAAGGTTCGATGCATTTTTAATTATTTATGATAAAATAACGTTAAAAAGTCAGTATCTCGATAATTTCTAGAAGTAGGCTGTGCCTGCGAATATTTTTGAAATTGAAAGCAGAATAAGGTTAAATGTCAATTAGTTGACAGTTAGTTTTGTTGTCTGTTGAAACCTGAAATGTTTTTTTGCAATTGTGATTGCACGAAATTCAGTTTCTGTTACCTGTTTTTTTTTTAAGTTTCATAAAAATGCCATTTTTATTCTCCAATCAAGAGGTAGCGGATATTCATTTTGTGTATGGCTTTGTAAATGGAAACGCAGCAGAAGCAGCCAGAGAATACGCAAGAAGATTTCCAAACAGACGACATCCAACTCGCTCAGTATTTGTAAGAGTGCATCGCCAAATAATTGAAAATGGTTCTTTCAGCGCAGATTTACCCGTATGATTCTGCGTGAGTTTGATAGAGATCCGACCACAAGTGTTGGAGAGTTTCTGGTGCCTTGGGAATTTCAGCAAGCCATGTTCACCGTGTTCTTAGAAATGACCATAGACGTCCTTACCGTTTGCAGCCTGTGCAAGGACTACAGCCGGAGAACGAAGAATCACATTTTGTCAGTGGATTCTTGATAGAACTGATAATAATAGGGAGTTTTTAAGTAACGTTTTATGGACCGATGAGTCATGCTTCACTAGACGTGGAGTGGTAAATTTTCATAATCAACATATTTGGTCGCATGAAAATCCGCATGCAGTTCGGGAAAGAAATTTTCAGCATGAATTTAGAGTGAACGTATCTACGGTAATCGACTATTTGGACACTACCTTTTGCCTGCAAGGTTAAATGCAAATATTTGGGATGATGTTATGTTAGATTTAAGAAGATTGGCCTGGTTCCAGCTTGATGGTTGTCCAGCTCATTATTCGAGAATAGTTAGAATCTGGCTGGACGAAAATCATCCAGAAAGATGGATCGGCCGTGGAGGACCAGTCGCCTGGCCTCCTCGATCCCCTGACCTAAATCCATTAGATTTCTTTGTGTGGGGATTTCAAAAAGAAAAAGTGTACCAGACTCCCATAACCACAAGAGATATGCTAATAGACAGAATCAGGAATGCATGTGATGAAATAAGGCCTTATTTGAATAATGCTATACCACATTCGATCATTCGTAGATGTGAATTGTGTATTGAACAATTGGGTTTACAGTTCGAGCAACTACTTTAGATTTTGTATGTTTGTCCTAACTATCCAATAGTATTTTAGTTGTAAATAATTAATTTAATTTGTTAAAAATAATATTGGAAAATTAAACAAATTAATATTCTGTTTTTTTTGTGTTTATTTGGATTTCGGAATTATTGCTGTGTTTAAGAATACAATCTAAGCGATCGTCTTAATTACTTGTAATGCCCAAATCGAAATATCTCAAAAACGGCTAACTATAACGAAAACCCACAGGAGAGGTTTTTTATGTTGAAAAGTGCGAAGAATCAGTTATTTTATTCAAAAAGCAAAAAATTGCACTAAGAAAAATTCTCGGTCATTTTAATACACTACAGGTACAGTAGAGAGCGCCCTCTAGCGGCTACAGTTAAACTATGCCCATGGTTCGTTTTGTCGTACCAAAAGCCCTTGTATACCAATTTTCAATGTTATACATCAAATATTGTTCGAAATATTTAAAAAAAAAAACTATTTTAGAAATTAAATTTAAATTTCGGAAGCCACGCATTTTTCGACCCATGTTTATATAGACTTTATGCATTAATTTTAAAAGTTCTATCGAATCTTAAAGTTATGCAACAATAAACTGAAACACCCTGTATACTGTGAGGAACGTTTACACATACGACTGGATTTGGTGTCGTGCTATTTATACATGTATTTCTTTAGTGCACTGTAAGCTCTTGATATGTGGATTTTCATACCAGGATTACCACGAATAAAAACCAGGAGTGGAGGAGAAGTTACGACGCGTGATCTTTAGTGAGTAAAATACGGACGATATGAAAAACATCAAAGTAGCAAATTATGAAATCCTATATAAATAAGTGTTTAGCAGAGCATAAGAACTGCTAGTGGAAATATTGTATCACAGCGATGACTGTAGTAGTAACCCAAGACAATGAAAGCGAGTATTTTGACGGCTCACCAGTGTTACCGGTCTACTGATTTTTTGGAAGATTTTCTTATATCTGAACCACCCGGATCTCCTGAGGACGAAACACCCAGCGGCCCCGTGTATGGGGATACTGGGGAACACTTGTGCATGGAATATGTACACAATCTGGCCCCGCCTTGGAGATCCGCCGGGTGGTACCTCCACGTTCGACAGTCAGAGATCGTATACCACCTACGAACAATGACAATATCCGTTGTCTTTAAATTCTTTGTACTACCTATAAAGTAAAACTAATACTGCACTCTTTTCGTGTACTACTCGTATTGAAGTCAGTAATCGTGCTTGGAGATGGTCGGTCATACCAATCCAGCGTTTCACAGACAACTATGCTCAAATATGGATCAACTAATTGGATATACTCGTATACCATTACAAAAAATGCACTTTTTTACCAGTAAACCGTGAAAGTACGAGAGGCCAAATGTTGAATGTTTTTGAAGTCTAGGATGCTGATAACATTCAAATATCGTTTTTATTTTTTTTTTCATTTGCTTTCCTAAATCGGTCATTTGTCCCGCGATACGTCGTACGCTTCACGTGCTACAAATTTCTTACATGGGCGTCTTCGACGCGCTACGCTCATTGGCCCATTACATAACTAGTTCTATCGGAAACACGTTCCGGTATGTCCGAACGAACCCATACGTTCACTAACCTATTTTCATTTTTATTTCCATCATCTTGCCCATCACTGAAAATAAAAGAATAACCAGATAACGGTCCCAGTGACCCACATTGGAGCCTACCATATGAAATTCCATTGCGACGGACCCGCCAGCACAGGGCCGGTTTTGCGACTTTTCTGCTGTGTTCCGCTATTTGTTACAATGTGTGTGAATGTGAATGCCGACATCGGTGAATATATGTTAGAGGAGTGGTTCCCAATATGTCTATGTCTATGAATTTGTCATTAAATTCTACGTTCATTTTCGCTGGTCAGAGGACTTGATCGAACACATCTCGACAGTAGCGATAGATGCTGTGGAAAAGCTGGGCTATTTGTATAGGGTTAAGCAGTACTACCATGTACAAGGCCCAGGTATTTGGGGTGCTGCCGCTCCGATTACATTATCCATGTCGTCCCTACAATTGTAGGGCTCCTTTATGGCCTCCTTGATTGTCATAGTTTTCTACTTCTCCGTGTCAGCGCTCTATTTTGAGGTTATGGCACAAACATCTATTTGCATCAAATTGTGCTTGCATTTGAGTTGTATCATGTTTTATCAGCCTGAAATTTCCTACAATTTAAAAAGAAAACATATCTTCACAATAGGAGAGCTCTGACGCTGACACGCGACAAGTGTAATCTAGAAATTTTTGAAGGAGAGGAAGGAGTATGACAATCAAGGATGCCATAAACGCGCCCTACAATTGTAGGGACTACTGACGATACGGGCCTAAGGGACAGTCTCGGGACCGGACCGTCGGCGATGTAGTTCTCTTGCGGCTCACGATGTGCCTGCCAGACAGATCCGCCTGACTTTGGCCACCTACCCTAATCGTAGCGAACTTTGTACATCCAGAACAGCCCGATACGACCGCGCCTTGGCCCCTAAGGGATCGATATTGTGGAACAATCCACCTGAGGATGCTTTTCCTACTTCTAACCTTGGCAGTTCAAAAGTCGGACTAACAAAGCGCCTCATAGTAGCCACGGTGTCCTGGTATTTAGGCTTCTACCTGTGCGACTGCCCCGGTATGCATAAGAAAACAGTTACTGTCCAATTTGAACCTGAGATTATTGAAAAAAGAAATGTTAAAGCTTATTGAATATCTTATGGTATCGTAGGTTTGAGAACCGCTGTGTTAGACTTTTACTGCTAGCTATGCACATTTTTGTATGGGCGTCTTATGTAATTTTTTGTAGACTCTGTCAGCAACGTTAATGAACTCTTGAGAATATGTTAATTTTATGTCGTGTCTCACGGACAAGGTTTCATGGATGTTGTACAATTTGAATCGGAAAGGTAAGAAACTGTTATTCTTCCGTAGCATTATACAGAAATACGAATATACCTTTTCCACATGAGCTTTGATGCGTTTCAATGGTTACAGCTTAGAAACTCGTTAGTATTGAAAGAGCAATATCAGTTTAGATCACAAGCCCCAGTCTACAGCCAAAACCGTTGCGAAACTTCTTCATTTGGTGACTCGTAACAACCATGCAACCACTGTCGATACCTGCGTATTTCTATTAATAAAGAAGGCTAGGCCTGAAATCTCGGTAGGCATAAGAATTTATCAGTATTTTTCCATTCTTCGTTTTTATATTTGAGCATACTGAGATAAGGAACTCTTGAGCAGTCTAATTATGACAAAGACACTTTGCCAATCTTCTGAACCGCTTGAATCTGTCGAGTCTGTCAAAGCTCAGATAGCGCAGATAATTTACGTACCTACGACTTATTCTCAAAGTACTCAACAATAAGATTGATTGCTGTTTTATCTTACAGAAGATAATTCTCAAAGTACCAAATTTGCGGACTCTGCTTACTATTTTTTTATATTCTCGTCCATCGTACGAATTTATTGTTGTCGTTACCTGTGTATGTAATTTGTCATAATTTTGACCATATATCATATATGGCAGACATTTAGGAAGCCTTCAAAGGGTTATCTGGAACATGCTTCCACGAGAACCATCCGTGCTTTGATTTTTTTATAGCAAACCCATTAAAAAGAGGACGTACGGATGACAAGAACAAACTAGGTTACACTGTAGATCATATAAACTTGAAAATTACCTTTTAAATGAAGAAAAACCTGAACCGATAAAGATCATCCTCATGCAAAGGAAAATGTTCAAGGAAAAAAATGATTACACTATGAAGCTACTATCAGAAAATGTACTGCTACATGAGCATTATGATTTAATTTAGAAAAGGGTACTATCTTGGATTCTCCTGAAGAGATTGAGAACAAAAAAAAATTTGGAAACAGATATATTACATTACAAGGACAGGTCTGAAAAAAACTGAGAATTTGAGATAAATTCCAAATGAAAAGGAATCTCATTACTCCATAACAGATGTCTCATCCACAGATCAACAGGCATCCACAGCATTAACAAATAAATCTATCCACATCAATAAATTTTAATTGAAAGGAAAGCAGAGTCAGCAACGTTCCACCCATTGCAATATACTGAAAAGAAATATTTTCAACCAAAGTAACAAATGACGAATAAACTACCACTGGCACTCCCGTTGAAACAAATGAAGATTTCGCCTTGGTCCAGCAGAAAAAAAATAGTAAAATCAAAATTGGTACGGACGTATACACAAAGAATTTCAAATATTTTAACAAAATCAAGGATAACGTTGCTAAACGTACTAACCCAAACTTCCTAGAGAAAAAATTTAAAAGTCTTAATATCCATCTTAAGGAGGTAGAAACATTCTACAAGGACAAAGATAACAATTGGTTTTTGATGGGCGTTGATCCTGAAGTTACCGAAATTGTATACCAGGAAAATGTTTTGACAAAACGAGTCATCCTTTGACGTTTTCGTTAAAAAAAAAACATGTTCCGCCCTATAAAGAAAAAAATACCGTTACATCGCAGACACCATTGAACATGGGTTTTTGAATAAGGGTATACCTACCAATAATGTCATATATTTCAGTATTTCTTTTAGATGTTCAATCAAAGTATTTACGGATAATAGAATATTATCGTCACCGTCAATATTGATCTACGAGTCGTGCTTATGTGCTAAAGAAAACTAACACAGATTTATTCCCCCAGCGCAGTGAAATAAATTCTTACAACACTAGATTTAATACCATATTCAAAATGTTGATCTTAGTGCTTATAAAAAGAGTCCGATGTATTTATGTAGTGATATGTATAATAAATTGCCTTTAGATATTAAGCAGATTACCAGATTATCTTTGTTTAAAAGTAAGCTTCGGAACTTTTTACTAAATAAGGTATTTTATAGTACAAATGAATTTTTGTGCGAGCAACTCGCTATTGATATATTTGGTTCTGGATCCCCATTATTTCATGTCATGTATTAGTTATCTACATCTTTTCTTTTTATTTGACTTTTCGTATCCTATTTACAGGCTCACACAAATAAAAAATAAGTCTGATAAAATCTATGTATATCAAAATGACCCATATTATCCAACTTTGTTTCTACTTATAGAGCATTCCATATTACTTAACGAAATTGTAATTTTAAAAGATATATTCCATTGTTGGTAAATATTGTAGAGCAACACACATTCATGGAGGCTTAATGATCTTAATCAATACAAATTATATTTGAGGAGACAGATTTTGATAGTAGAGTGAACTATGTAATAAACATTTTTAGTTAAAGCTTCACGACTCCAATCGTCTACTGATTGGTATATGGTAAATCATGTGCATACCTGTATGCTACTTTCTGTGTAAAACCATTTCTATTTTCTTGCTTCGCATATTGCTTCTTCCTTGCTACTTGCTAATTGGATATCTGTTGAGCAGATCTATGTTTGCAAATAAGTAAATAAATTGCTGCGTTTGACAAAATTCATACAGGATTTTTTTAATGTCACGTGATCCCAATGGTCGTCATCAAATGTTTCATGTATTCCACGGTAATATTTGCCTATAAAGGGCTATAGAGAATTGTCCTCTAACTAATAATTGTGCTGATTTATTCGTTACAATTTTATATGATTCACATTGCTGATATATTTATAATTTATAGCGAATAATAAAATAGAAACCAACACCTACACAATACGGTAGCAAGCGCAGCTGCTATTGAGGTCACGAGCAAAAAAGAGCAAAGAACACCTATCGCTTTTACGTGGGTGAAATACAATGCATGTTAGTTGCTCTTAGTGAAACTCTTTCACTTACTAACTTACATTAGACAGCATGGCATCACTTACTTCAACCAGAGTTCGGAAGGTAATTGCGGGCAGAGAATCGAGAATCAGCAAAGAAAACAAAAGTTCGCACTTGGCTGCTAAAACAATCCTGCGTAAAGTGGACTGACTCATTGCTTAAATGTAAATCCAAATCCAAAACCTTTATTCCCGTACAGACAATTTCCAATTATTGTATTGAAATTGTCAATTCTACATACCCTATAACCTACAAATAATCTTAATTTACAATGCTCAAAAAATCGTTAACATGATAAAAGCATTTGTGTATCAAAAATTGCTCCAAAATACACCTTGAACTGGTTAACATTTTCAATCGACGCAATGTGGCTTGGTGAATGGTTAAAGAGAATAGGACCAAATTCATTAGGCGATCGAAATGTTCCTTTTGATCTTTGAAAACATGTAATTACAACGAAGGGACAGTCATAATATCAAAATCTATAAATTATTTTTTGTAACCTTCTTTTGGTGATATTTCTGCCAGTGGTCTGATGCATATCTGCCTGTGATACAAATTCATCTTCAGCGCGTGTTGGCCAACCCCAGAAACATACCCCACACCTTAATCTTGAGTTCACATTAGCAAAATAAAATTGTTCATTTGATAAGATGGTTTTTATTTGCCCCAACACATAGGTTTGAGAATTGTCTATCGTACCTGACAACAGTTTTTCATATTGTTCCCAGTCTCAAGAAGTGGTACAAAAACATATTTCTTCCTTTGGGCTAACTATTGAGATCATAAAATGCCCAAGTAGCACACTATCCCGCTTCGATGTATTCTATAAGCTTCTCATAGTAGGAATATACTGCTAGCATTGTCGCCTTATCATCTATAAAACCATGCAAAGGGTATATTCAAACGGTTGAGAGGAGATTCAAGATTTAAATTGGTTGAAGATGGAATCACAGTTTGTTTATGCTATGACGTTGCTTTTCCATGAAGTAGTTCGCACTAAAAAGCCATCGTATATTTTAGAAAAGACACACAACCTAAGACGTTTATTATTATTATTATATATTCACAGACGCTTATTATTAATATACAGGGTGTTTCAGTTTATTGTTGCATAACTTTAAGATTCGATAGAACTTTTAAAATTAATGCATAAAGTCTATATAAACATGGGTCGAAAAATGCGTGGCTTCCGAAATACAGGGTGTTTAAATTTACTTTCTAAAATAGTTTTTTTTAAATATTTCGAACAATATTTGATGTATAACAGTGAAAATTGGTATGCAAGGGTTTTTTGGTACGACAAAACGAACCATGGGCATAGTTTCACTGTAGCCGCTAGAGGGCGCTCTCTACTGTACCTGTAGTGTATTAAAATGACCGAAAAAATTTTCTTAGTGCAATTTTTTGCTTTTTGAATTAAAGATCTGATTCTTCGCACTTTTCTGCATAAAAAAGCTCTCTTGTGAGTTTTCGTTATAGTTAGCCGTTTTTGAGATATTTCGATTTTTAAGGTCGATGCATTTTTAATTATTTATGGGAAAATAATATTTTTTTTACATTTTCGATTTGGGCATTACAAGTAATTAAGATGATCGTCTAGATTGTGTTTTAAACATATCAATAATTCCTAACTCCAAATAAACAGAAAAAAACAGAATATTAATTTGTTTAATTTTCCAATATTATTTTTAACAAATTAAATGAATATTGGATGCTATTGGATAGTTAGGACAAACATACAATATCTAAAGTAGTTGCTCAAAATGTAAACCCAATTGTTCAATACACAATTCACATCTACGAATGATCGAACGTGGTATAGCATTATTCAAATAAGGCCTTATTCCATCACATGCATTACTGATTCTGTCTATTAGCATATCTCTTGTGGTTACGGGAGTCTGGTACACTTGTTCTTTTAGAAATCCCCACACAAAGAAATCTAATGGATTTAGGTCAGGGGATCGTGGAGGCCAGGCGACTGGTCCTCTACGGCCGATCCATCTTGCTGGATAATTTTCGTCCAGCCAGTTTCTAACTATTCTCGAATAATGAGCTGGACAACCATTAAGCTGGAACCAGGCCAATCTTCTTAAATCTAACATAACATCATCCCACATATTTGCATGTTCAGCCTTTAAAAATTCCAAGAAGGTCACAGCATTTAACCTTGCAGGCAAAAGATAGGGTCCAAATAATCGATTACGGTAGATACCAATCCACACGTTCACACTAAATTCATGCTGAAAATTTCTTTCCCGAACTGCATGCGGATTTTCATGCAACCATATATGAGATTATGAAAATTTACCACTCCACGTCTAGTGAAGCATCACTCATCGGTCCATAAAACGTTACTTAAAGACTTATTATCAGTTCTATCAAGAATCCACTGACAAAATGTGATTCTTCGTTCTCCGTCCCCTGGCTGTAGTCCTTGCACAGGTTGCAAATGGTAAGGACGTCTATGGTCATTTCTAAGAACACGGTGAACATGGCTTGCTGAAATTCCCAAGGCACCAGAAACTCTCCACTTGTCGTCGGATCTCTATCAAACTCACGCAGAATCATACGGGTAAATCTGCGCTGACGAACATTTATGTTTTGATCCCTTTGGAGATTTCCAAAACCATTTTCAATTATTTGGCGATGCACTCTTACAAATACTGAGCGAGTTAGATGTCGTCTATTTGGAAATCTTCGTGCGTATTCTCTGGCTGCTTCTGCTGCGTTTCCATTTACAAAGCCATACACAAAATGAATATCCGTTTTAACTCTTGATTGGAGAATAAAAATGGCATTTTTATCAAACTTACAAAAAAAAAACAGGTCAAAGAAACTAAATTTCGTGCATTCACAATTGCAAAAAAACGTTTCAGGTTTCAACAGACAACAAAACTAACTGTCAACTAATTGACGTTTAACCTTATTGTGCTTTCAATTTCAAAAATATTTGGAGGCACGGCCTACTTCTAAAAATTATCGAGTTACTGACTTTTTAACGTTATTTTATCATAAATAATTAAAAATGCATCGAACCTTAAAAATCGAAATATCTCAGAAACGGCTAACTATAACGAAAATTCACAAGAGAGCTTTTTTATGTTGAAAAGTGCGAAAAATCAGCTTTTTTACTCAAAAAGCAAAAAATTGCACTAAGAAAAAATTTTCATTTTAATACACTACAGGTACACTAGAGAGCGCCCTCTAGCGGCTACAGTAAAACTACGCCCATGCTTCGTTTTGTCGTACCAAAAAAAAACCTTGTATACCAATTTTCACTGTTATTCATCAAATATTGTTAGAAATATTTAAAAAAACTATTTTAGACCTATTCAAATATGTAATAGAATAATTAATATCTCAAAAAATGTCGTCAAGAGGGTTGATTCTGCATCTCCTACGCAACACCGTCATCGGTTCATAAAGGATTATATTCGGCACAAGTTATGCCCTCTGAGAAAAAAGTTAGTCAAATAGGTCCATACAATTAGCCCATAGGTATTATTTCCCTATCCTACCGATAGTTTATCTGGCATCGTCGCCGCTTGACGTTAAACTGTTTATAAGCAGGAATTCCGTAATCCTGATGCTAGACGTGACGGAGTTTTAACTTTCCACCACTGCCGTTCTCAACCAATGAAAGGCAGCCTACAAATCACGTGTTTTTTGCCACAGAACAGCTGGTTATTCCGCTTGCTTTTCGCTCTGTTTGACATTTTGATATTTTTCGTTTTGCTTTTCGCGTAGCTTTAAGATTGTTTGCTACATTTTGTTTATTAAAATAAAAATAATATGTTTTATCACGGTATGTGTGTTACAAGTGTTACTACTGCTTATATGTTAAATATTAAATGGCCTTCTTTGCTCCTCTTGCAATTTTTCCATCTTCAAAACGCCAGTTATGCAGATGCCAACAATTGCAAGGTGTGACGATCACTTTTGCATCATTCATTTTTCAAAACACAAATCACAGACGAGGTAAGGAAATACAAATACAAACGAGAGATTAACTAGCACCTCTTGTCCGGTAACCAGAATGATTTGCAAACCGGTTTGGTCTTTAAATATGTGAGAAAAATGCGATTTTTGGATAGGTTATGAGTTGATGAGTGTTTAATGTCAGTGTATTCACTGTAGATGCTGAATGCTTTACCGTTCTGATTGAGATATTCCTCGAATAACGCTTTGATAACTTTGTTATTATTAAAACTTCAGTTACAACCTTTGTGAAATCGCGAACTCCATCTAGTTCAGTTCTGGCATCCTATGTAAAGTAGAAGTCGTAAAGTTGCAGCTCAATTTGAATTAATTACCAATCCAACAGCTCAATTTCCTTTGCAGTATAATAACAGGATGGTTAGTTTGGCCTTATCTTGGATTCACATACTGCATGAACCAAACGTTTTATTGATATTAATAAAATGTAACAAACTTGGAGATGTGATGATATTGTGTAGCTGTGTGACCATGATCAGAAACATCAAAAAGTTGAGGTAACGCTCAATTGCTTCTCAGTGACGTTTTTCTTGGCCTTCATTTGAAAAAAATCTAGTGAAATTTTTAGGTAAAACTTCAGCTGATCTTGTACCTACCAAGGTTCTTATTTTCGTTTCTAGGGTTAAACTTCTTACAGCCACTTTTATCCTTTCATTATGAGATCGTTCATTTCTTATAATAAATTAAATTAGAACTAGTGAAAATAAAATAGCAAGACTGTCTTAATAATGCCTACTATTGAAGAGATTTGATGTATTTTCAATACTACCTTTCAATAATATTAAAACGTTTTAGCATGGAACTGTTCTTTATTCGATGAGCCAAGGCGATGTACAGGAAGATTACTTATTTAGATATTTGAAGTTTTATCATGACAATCCAAGGTCTACTTAATAAACTCTGTTCACTTGAAATACCTAAGACTTGGCAATGCCTTATTACATTTTTGGAATTAGAACTAGAAATTCTATTCAACTGTGCAAAAAGAGAATATGGCGTCTATGAGAAAAAAAGAATGTTGATGATTGAGGACAAGAGATGAAACGTCATATTGACATTGACCTTGTAGATGAGAAAAATGCGACATCGATGTACTGTACTGAAGTACTTTTTTTTGAAATATCGTCTCAAATAAAGTCGGGAAAAAATAAAAGCGATTTTGAAAAAATTCGGTTTCTTTCGCTTATGTAATACATACTGGAAATTGCAAAACTTTTTGAGTGACAATTTAATAGTTGTCTAAATTAACTGCAATTTAACGGACTTTGAATATCTTGCCATTTCCCAGATCTTAATGGTGAGAAACGAATTTGAAACACTCGGTATATACTCGTATGGTTGTTAACCTGGAGTATACACTCTTTGTAAAAAATGACCCAGCACTCATGAGAAGAATAAAGTGTCATAGCAGTTTTCTTGCCTTTAAATGAGTAAGCAGTTAAAACGACCCATTATTTGATGGAAGTCAGCAAAACAAGCTTTTGTGCCTGACACAAACATTTTCATATGGTGCGTGTGACTACAACTGCTGCTCCCACTAACTGACCTATTTTGTTGGCTATCATTCTGTTGCTGACTAAAATCATAAACTACCAGCAATTATCGTGGTAATGTCAGAATACCATCAGGGTCCATGTATACTAAGTGACATATAAATCCGAACACCCAGTTTAAATGGTTTTATTTTAATAAATGTTGGTGAATGTATTTATCTTACTGTAAATAACAAGTGAAAAAATTTTCAGCCTTATCAGTTGGACATTCCGGTTTTTATACTGCTTTTTTTTAATTCACTAACGCTCTAAAAATGAATATTTCAGCCGCAGTAAAGAATCAACGTTGGCGGATTTTGGTTCTTGACATCCTTTACGATCGGTTACGATGCCTAGAGTACGGAGACCTGTTCGATTTCGTCAACTTAGTGAGTTTGATAGGGGCCGTATAGTGGGACTTCGGGAAACTGGACTTTCTTTTTGGGCAATTGCAGTTAGAGTGCAAAGAAGTGTAGACACTGTGGTTAGGTGTTGTCAGGCATGGCTTCGAGAAGGCCGTACGCAAAGAGCAAGGGGCACTGGACGCCGCCGTAGAACAACAGACCGTGAAGATCGCCGCCTAAGATTATTGGCCTTAAGGGACCGTTTCTCCACTACCAGATCCACTGCAAATGAATGGTTTGCAGAACACGGAAGACTTATTGGCATGCGAAGTGTTTACCGACGAATGAGAAGTTTTGGCTTGTTTTCATACCGGCCAGTTCTAGAACCCCATCTTTTACCCTATCTTGACACCCTGGCAGATCCAACTTTCCAACAAGATAATGCCCGACCACATGTTGCAAGAGTCACAATAGACTTCTTTCAACATACTGATGTCACATTGTTACTATGGCCACCAAGATCTTCCGACTTATCCCCAATTGAGCACGTGTGGGATATGATGGGTAGGAGATTGCTCAATTTGCAACGTCCTCCTCAGACTCTAGAAGCACTTCGAGAGGAGTTGGTGGTTGCCTGGAATGAGATACCACAGGAGGACATTGACCACCTGATTAGAAGCATGCCTAGGCGCGTTGGAAAATGCGTAGCACATCAAGGTGCATCCACACATTATTGAAGGTCAAAGGGCTTTAAAGCAGTGCAATCATTTTGAAATTTTTATCATTTACTTATTATGCTTCATTAAGTACTTATACAAAATTTTATTAAAATAAAACCATTTAAACTGGGTGTTCGGATTTATATGTCACTTAGTATATATTGATTATGAATTGGTGGTCACCTCAGAGTACAAGTAGACCGCAAAGGGTTGAGACAAGTTTCTATATTGGTCACAGAACCCTCGCCTGTGTACCTCATCTTTTGTTACAGTTATTGCTAAGAAAGCATGAAAGTAATTTAACGTCAACAGAAGCATTTCTCTGTTGACCAGGCTGCAAAATACGCCGATGTACAATGATTACTGTGTGTCCCCAGAGCACGAGAATCAATCGAGGCGGGCCATGACCGAGAAACAGTCGAGTAGCGCTCGGTTGTACCGGCCAGCGCCAACGCTGACCATGATTCGTGATTCACATTTAAATTTTGTAATCGTGTGGCGTTCGCGCTAGTTTACGTGCCTCGAAATCGGAAAAGGAGTAATCGATGGCGGACATGGGCCACACATCACTGTTATGGACTTTCTTTTTCCTTGCCATTGCTGGACTGGGGAATATGGGACAGGGTGAATCGATGAATCTCACTTGAGGCTTGCGCTGGACGGTGGAAGGAAGTCTGAGATGAGATGTTCCCATGCAGCTAGGGTCGCGGCACTTACCACGATTTATAGTCTTGAAATTAACCAAGGATCTACTTATTATATTATAGAGGCACGTCGAATTGTTCATGGAAAATGATGAATGATATGGAGGAACCACGAATACTAGAAATAGGAGGTTAAACTCATCCGGTGAGTGTGAAACCAAAAGTGACGAAAATGAAGATTTATGTTATGTTCGGTTTATTCTCATTTGGATTTCTAATAGGCTGAATATAATTTCCATGTTTTTTTTAAGCTTATCTGTATATGGCAGAATAATCTGCTGTTACAGTACAGCCATGCTTAAGCGAAAATGAGACAAATAAACCACTTTTAGAACAAAAATTAGCTACGCCCTTATTTATAACAAGGCAGAAGAATGAGTCAAGTCTACTCAAACGACTCAAATGGAATCGAAATAATAATATTACTGCTTGAATTTAAATGTATGAAAACTATTGTGTCCACCTCCTGTAAGCCACAGACATAAATTTTCGCCCTCTGCAGTGTCATAAAACGAATATTGAGCAATATTTGTTTCAACCATAGCTCCGCCCATACCGGGTTGCTACTTTTCAAAAGATACAAAGCATTTAATAGTAGTAACTTTATCTCAGAATACTGGCGGTTCTTTCCGTACGATAGAGAAACCTAGGGTCACCAGACAGACCGAAAAACAGACAAACGAACCGACGGAAATGAGTAACATATTTTTTCGTGATACAACATAAAAAAAATAATATCTCGTTCTTGATTTTTTTTTAGCTGGCTAAGATTAGAACAATTCAAAACAGCTTCTGTTGACATATCCATCACCATTCTCGATGGATGGGGACAAAGGAGCAGATGTACTGTTTTCTTATTCACACTATCTGCCATAGGTGTCCCAACAGCCTTTGCGAAGTTGAGTTCCTGCCTGAAGATGTATTAATGCACCTGCGAAATCTGAAGACCTCTTCCTCCCCTGGTAAAGATGGGATGACGGCTGCTGTACTTCAAAACTGCGCTTCAACACTGGCCCTACCATTAAGCTTGATATTCACATCGTCTTTTAGATCTCATACCCTACCCTCATGCTGGCTTAGTGCTTCTGTTACCCCTGTATTCAAAAAGGACGACAAATCCTCCGCTAAAAATTATCGACCAATAAGTCTCGTTCCTATCGCCGCCAATACAGCTGAAAGAATCATATTAGATAAGCTCCTGTCATTTGCTTTCGAAAATGACCTTATCCCTAAGAATCAGCATGGATTTCTCCCTGGTCGTTCAATAATGACCAACCATCTCCACTCTCTCAACGATTGGACTCATTATCTGGACACAAAGACTCCTGTTGATATAATCTACTTAGATTTTTCTAGGGCTTTCGATCGCGTACCACATAGAAGGCTTCTGTTTAAGTTGGAATGTATGGGAATAAGAGGCGAGTTGTTACTGTGGATTAAGGCTTTTCTCACCGGGAGGCCTTTCTCTGTGCGCGTCAGTGATAGCCAGTCTCACCTTCATCATGTAGCAAGTGGAGTTCCTCAAGGCTCTGTCTTGGGGCCAGTGCTGTTCCTTCTGTATACAAGTGACCTGCCCGCATTGATTTCCTCCACATGTTCAGCTTATGCCGACGACACCAAGATTTACAATACCTCATAAATTCTGCTATGCTTCAACGAGATCTTGATATTGTTTGTCAATGGTCAGTCAGTTGGCTTTTACCCTTAAATCTAACTAAGTGTTGTGTCCGTCACCTCGGGAAGACAAATCCGCGATTTACATACAAGATCTCTGACCACAACATCGAAGCAGTTTCGAACGATCGTCTTTCCTGGTCAGAGCATATTCACCACGTTACATCAAAAGCCAAGAAACTTCTATACATGCTGGAGAGGTCTTTCAAAGGATCCGATGTCAACACTTGCGCCTACATTTACAAGGCATTCGTGAGGCCAATTCTTGAATTCGCTGGCCCGGTATGGGACACTGTGCTTCTGTGCGATAGAAATCTCGTCGAATCAGTACAGCGTCGGGCTACTCGTATCCCTTTTGGAGCACGAAGACCAAACTATGAAGATCGCCTTGAATCATTCAACCTGACCTCATTCTTTGAGCGAAGACTTCGTGGCGATCTTATAGTTACGTTCAGGATACTTCATGGTTTGATGGGCACCAACCTGATGCATCTATACCGTCTGTCGCGCAGCAATCTACGCGGACACAGCTTCAAACTGCATTTAAAACAACAGTCCAGGTTTCTTCCCAACCGCATATTCAACACCTGGAATAGTTTACCTGAAAGTGTGGTTGGTGCTACTTCAGTTAATAGCTTCAAAGTGCAGTAATAGCTGGAGGAGTGTACAAACTTTATAGCTATGAACTGTCTTTTTTATTTTTTTCTATTTGATGTATTTGTGTTACGTGTCCGTACACTATACATACTGCATGAGCTTATAGTACTGTGTACTCTGCTCATCTCAATTATCATAATAATAATAATAATAATAATAATAATGATAGCTGTGTTTCCTGGAGATAAGAGCGCATCCAAATGATAAACAGTGATGATAATAATAATAATAATAATAATAATAATAATAATAAGTTTATTCCATTATTGTACAAACATAACTGAGACTAACATACATATACATACGTAAATAAACTGTATTTGCCCACAGAAGGATTAATTCTTGTGCATGAGAATGAATTACTTAAAACTAAACTAAAGACATATTTACATACATGGCTCACGGATACGAAAGATACATACACATATATATGAACATGAGGTTTTTGAATTACTACATGGAGTTTAATTTTCTTTCATATGTATCATCCTTGCAATTTCATGTCGACTTTCCTCAAATATGATTTCTTTTGTTTTAATTTTAAATTTAGTTTTATTAGAAGTATCCCTTTAATCGTTCGGTAGTATTTTAAATAGCCTACTGCAAAAATCAGTACGACATCTCTGAACTATACTTTTTCAGGTGAAAAGTGTTTGGTTGAAGTTGTTGATTCTGTTTCTTGTTTGCTGTATTTCTTTTTTAACTTGTCTTATTAATACACCAACCTGTATAGGTACATAATTCGTTATGGCATAATCCTCAACTTATACATAAATATACAGGGTTATCCAAATTAAGTGTCCACCATTAGTAACTTTGTTATTAGTGAAAATACAAAGTTGTTTGAATTAGCAAACTAGTAGCATTTTTAACGCTGGTAAAAATGAGAAATAAAAAAAAACAATTGAGAGTCGTTATTTTGATTTTTTTCAGTAAAATAACATTTTTTTAAATGGAAACCCCTGTATATTATATTTTTTTCTGTTAAAGCATCAAATTTTAAACAAAAAAGTTCATAATGACTTTTCCGCTAAAGTCAAAAATAAAGTCAAAATAACGATAAATATTTTTAATTATTTGCAGTATTATAATATTAAGACGGCTATGAAAACAACATGGCGTTCGCGATTTGACAGCATTAAGATAAGCGACAAATTGTTAAACTGGACATACTCGCAACTAGAAGGCTTTGGAAAACAATGATAAAATCAAATAATGTCAAACATTAGTGTAAATACTTGTTTATAAGCTTTATTGTGTCATTAATTTAAAGAAAAATGTTCTCCCATGAAGAAAAGTGTGATATGTTAGAATGCTATTTAGTGTGCAGAAAATCCTCCTTGAGAGCAAGAGAATACTACAGTGAATTATATCCCGCTCGCATTCAACCGTATGAACGATATTTTCTGAGACTTTATCGAAAATTTAGGGGCAACGAAAATGTTTTTGCTAAAACAAGGGCAAAAAAAGAATTCATAATAAGCGAGGCCACGGAAATTGCAGTTATTGGATATTTTGAAGCTTATCGTGAGAATTCAATAGCAGATATTCTCAAGGACTCTAATTTCAGTTATGGTACTGTTCAAAGGATTTTAAAAAAATACAAATTTATTCCGTATAAGTACCGACCAGTTCAAACGCTTTTGGCAGGGGATCCAGAGAGAAGACTTGTTTTTTGCCATTGGTATCTTAGCTTCTGTCGCCAAAATGTAAATAACTTTCGTTACCTTTTATGGACAGATGAATCAAATTTTTCAAATTCTGGAATGTTTAATAGAAAAAACCACCATTATTGGTCAAGAGAAAATCTTTTGTTAGTACATCTAAGAGGCCCACAAGTCCGTTTCAGTTTCAACGTTTGGTGCGGTATAATTGGTTCAAAAATTGTTGGCCCGTTCTTTTATGAGGGAACCCTAACTGGTGAAAGATATGTGGAATTTATGTCAGAAATTCTGACTAATTTCTTAGACGAATTGGATCTTATAAGTAGACATCATCTGCATTTTCAGCAAGATGGCGCGCCTGCCCACAACTCCAGAGGTACTTATCATTTTCTAAGTACTACTTTTAATGATCAGTGGATAGGAACAAATGGCCCAATACAGTGGCCTCCCAGATCACCAGATCTAAACCCACTTGATTACTTCTTGTGGGGTTACTTAAAGAACCAAATTTACAAGCGAAGGTACGATAACCTTGACGCGTTAAAGACTGCAGTTAGGGAAAAGATAACCCAGATAGATGGTAGGACCATACTTAAGACAGTTCGAGCAGTTGAAAAACGTGCCCAAAAATGTATTGAAGAACAAGGTGGTGTTTTCGAGCATCTTCTTTAAAAAAAAATTGTTATTGTATTTTGTAAGATTATAAGTTGATGTTGAAAATAAAGTTTGTCGATACAATTTAATTGTTTCAGATTGGAGGCCATAACTTCAACAATTTGTAACCTAGGAGAAAAGTTATTGTAAGCTTTTTTGTTTAAAATTTGATGCTTTAACAGAAAAAAATATAATATACAGGGGTTTCCATTCAAAAAAATGTTATTTTACTGAAAAAAATCAAAATAACGACTCTCAATTGTTTTTTTTTATTTCTCATTTTTACCAGCGTTAAAAATGCTACTAGTTTGCTAATTCAAACAACTTTGTATTTTCACTAATAACAAAGTTACTAATGTTGGACACTTAATTTGGATAACCCTGTATTCATTAGACTGCTTTCAATAAAAAAGTAATTGAAAAAAACTGGAACTATGAAGGACAAAAATATATAGACAAAGCAAAACAATTATAGAAAAATGAAGCAATTATTGAATTATAGAAAACCAACCATGTTTGTGTTAATATTTTGCAGCATAACCATTATTATCAATCACCGCCTGGCATCGTCTCGGCATAGATTGTAGAAGTTTGTTGATATAAGATTCATCAATCTGTCTCCACTTTTGCTCTAAAGCGGCAAAAAGTTCATCCGTGTTTGAATAATTTTCATCTCGTATTTGCTTATCTAAGTATTCCCATAGATTTTCAATGGGGTTTATATCGGGAGACTGTGAAGACCATTTGAAAACTGGTATTTTTTCATCCAGAAAGAATTTCTTTGCGAGACTTGAAGTGTGCTTCGGATCATTGTGCTGCTGGAAGGGCATATTGTCTTCCATATAGGGTAACATGACGTGCTTTAGTATGTCTGTGTATACAAAGTTGTCCATAATGCCATCTATTCTATGTATAGGTCCCATCCCAAACCTCGAAGAGCACCCCTAAACCATAACAGACCCGCCTCCATGTTTGACAGACTTGGGGTTCAATCTTTGTCCACTTCGACGTCTAATGTAATGAAAACCAACTGATCCAAAGATATTGAACTTGGATTCGTCAATGAAAGATACTCTCTTCCAGTCACAGATGCTCCAATCAAGATAAAACCGTGCAAATTGTAATCGGTCCTTACGGTTTCTCCTCGAGATTAGCGGCTTCGTACTCGGGCAACGTGCAAATAACTTCAAATCATTTAATCTTCTACTTATAGTTTTCGTAGAAACACTGACAATTCCTTTTGCCTCGATTTCGGCTTTTATTTGTCTTGGTGTTTTAAACGGATCTTTGGACGAAATTACTTTTATTAATCTAACTGATCTAGCAATTAGTTTTCTAGGCCGACCAATTCTCTTAGAGGGTTCCAAGATACCTTTTTGTTTATATTTGTTCAATATTGCCCAAACTGCTTTACGCTTCAGCTTCAAATTTTTGGCAATGCCGACTTGACGTTGACCATCTTTAAATAACTCAATGATCTTAGTTTTCACATCGAAAAAAAATTCTGCACCACGCGGTATGGTCTTAATATCACTCAACTTATTCCACAATACTTGATGAACACAAACTAATCCTCTGCTGACACGAAACTGTACTAAACTAATGTTGAAAAGAATTTATCTACTTTTTTTTGTCCCTCATAAAAAAGTGCTTATATTCAGACACTTGTATTGTGTTCATTGCAGATAATGTAAAAACAAGGAATTTGGTTTTTCTACTAATAACGCATATTTGTTTATGGAGCAATGAAGTATGAATTCGTTTTCTAAAGGTATTTAGGTAAATATTCATATTTGTCTAGATAATTTTGTCCATTACTGTAAGTGATCTAACGGAATCAGATAATTTCCTTGTTGAACTGATGAATTATAATTTTGTAAAAAAAATAGTGGCCCAGGGTCTGACATTTTTGTTTCAGAATACAACAGATCAAATGGGAATAAAAGTGACTTATTAAAGATTATTGTTAATAATAGTTTTTGGATAATTTCCAATTCATTCATTTGCTTATTAAGTCCTCCACCCCAACCTAATATTGCATAACTCGCACAACTTCAGACCGTAGCATTGTTTTGATCCAAATATTTGTTTAGATACTTGAACTAAAACCGTAATGGTCTCAAATTGGTTATTATATGATCAATATGTACTGGGTACGCCATCTATTACTTTTTTTCACCTATAAGTTTATGTGTTACCATGTGAGTCAAAAGTCATGTGATACGCATAAATGAACTGTCAAAGGTATGCCATTTATAGTCATGGATTCGTTTACAACACAGCAACGCAGTTTGGTTATCCAAACTTATTACGAAAACGTTCGAAATACAATAAATATTTTTCGCAAACTTCGCACTAGTTTTGGCCGACATGGACGCCCTACAGGGCCTGGAATTCATTGGATTGTTAATCTTTTGAGGAAACTTGTTCAGCTGAAGGTCGTAGACCATACCAACATGCTCGTCCAGCTCGTACTCGTGAAAACCTTGCCGCATTGAGTGAAAGTGTGCGAGAAGGTCCAACCACCTCGACTAGGCACCGCTCGCAACAATTGGGAATTAGTGAGACCACTTTACGCCGGATTTTACACATTGATTTACACCTCCATCTATACAGAATCCAACTAACTCAAGAATTGAAGCCGGCAGACCATCAACAGCGGCGTGTTTTTGTTAATTGGATGCTGGAAAGAGAAGGCGGATTTTCGGCCAAAGTGCTCTTTTCTGATGAGGCTCATTTTCACCTCAATGGGTACGTAAATAAGCAAAATTGCAGATTCTCTCTGCAATCTCATGAACAACCTCTCCATCCTGAAAAAGTGACTGTTTGGTGCGGATTATGGGCTGGTGGCATCGTTTGACCATCCTTCTTTGAAGATTCAGAAGACAAGGCCATTTGGTTTCATCAAGACGGAGCAACGGCTCACACATCTTGCCAAACAATCGCCTTATTGCACACGAAATTTCAAGACCACATAATTTCACGAAATTCAGATGTTAGTTGGCCCCCGAGATCGTACGATTTAGCACCTCTTGACTATTTTCTTTGAGGATTCTTGAAAGGAAAAGTGTATGCGAATGGTCCCCGGATAATTCAAGACCTAATACGCAATATTCGGACTGAAATTGCGGCCATAGATCCGATTATTCTGGGAAAAGTCATTGAAAATTTTGATGTTCAGATGTTGGCCTGTAAACGAAGCCGCGGTGGTCACATGACTGGTTTTATTTTTCATACATAAATGGCATAAATCAACCTTCATTTATCAATAAAAAAATTCGGTTTCACCTCGTAAAAAGCGTGTTGATTTTTCAAGTAGAAAAATAAGGAATAGATGACGCACCGTGTATATTCCACGTTAGATGTGAGTCTACGTAAATATACATCTAGATTTCTGATTTGTTTGTTAAATTTATTTGAATATTGGTATTATCACAATTAGTCTGTAAAGAAATAAAAGATGGTGACTTGTTTCTAACATTTTTAAATGGCATGGACATAGTTTTTGATACAGCTATTATTTTAAGACTAACTACTCCAAATAAACTTTATTGTGCAATATGCGTATGTAATATGGATAAGTAATGAATTTTCTACTGAACCATATCGACTAGACTACGCATTCACAGAGTCATGCAACGTCATTCACCTGAGATAAGTAGTTATACAGCTTGATTATAAAAAATACAAGCTGAAGAATGTGACAGGGTATATAATGAGGTAGCTTTTGTTATGGTTTGTTCTGTAAGAGAAACCCAACCGTGAAGTAAACGGTAGGAAGGTGTAAGACTATAATATGTTATCCAGCAATTTTCTCTGTAGTATCGGGAGCCATAGCGTTTAAGTTTTAATAATAATGTGGGTGGACCATGAAATTTATTGTAGAGTTAATCATTGTTTATTTAATTCAAGTTCTATTAAACTCTTCCGAACGACCTTGCGGGAACAAGGCTCCATACAAGGCCAATATGATAAACTTAAAACCAAAGTTGTGATCAAAATGTCTGCTTAAACTTCATATAACGGCCTTATATTAAAAAGAAACAATAAATACATAATAATAATAATAATAATATTTATTCACTCAATGTACAAAGATAACAAACAATATGAGTAAATAAATATAAAATCAAAACAGGCCTAATAGAAGGCATCGCCTGTACATGGACCAATAATTTAAGTTGAAACTGTAGAATGCAAATGACAAAAAAGGATAAAAATTTGCTACAGTAGATTATGTATTTAGTTGATGTTCGTATTTATGAGTTTATGAATTTCAGTCCTAGATATAGAATGTAGCCACTTTTTTAAATTTCTTTTGAAACAATTTCCGAAACGTAAATCTTTTAACTCTTTAGGTATAATTTCATAAAATTTAGGCGCTAAATAGAGATATGATCGCTGCATTAAAGATTTATGCGGTTGAGGAACTACTGTGCCACGAATTTTGTACCTGGTATAATGATTATGTTTAATTTTTTGGTCGGTGTTTACAAATTTATGGTAGTGAGTGATACTGTGTAAGAAATAAAGCTGTCTTATATCATACATTCGAACATCTGCGTATAATTTTTCAGTGGGATAAAGTTTCGGGTTTTTAAATATCATTTTTAGAATACTTTTTTGAAAAACATCTAAATTATAGATATGTGAGGAACATGCAGCTCCCCATGCTAATATACCATATGTGAGATGAGGCTCAATCAGTGCATGGTATAATGTTCGAAGATATTTTTCTGTCAATATATTCCCAAGTTAGTTTTGTAGGATACAAACCTAACTTTCTTTAAAATATAATTGACATGGATGTCCCATCGTAAGTGAGGATCCAAGATAGGATGATACATTCACCTGTCACGGAAATTCAGAACGTATTCATGAAAATATTTTCAGAATAATAATAATAATATTCCGTCTTTATTTATACAAAGTATAAAAAGGCGAAGTGTCGCTAAAAAGCGTTTTTCAACTTAACCCAATGTTTGTTTAGTTAGTTTTCAACTAAACCTAACGTTAGTGATTTTTATAGCAATATGAAATGAGTTGCTTCAAACCTTCATAATTTTGATCCACAAAAGAGTTTGAAGCATAATAGTTTACTCCTGCCGTGAGCTAGGATTATAAGTTTAATGTCGACGACCGACCTCAAGGAACATTGTTAACTTCTCCCATGAACTTCACGTTTTGTATCCTTGATAGGGTTACCAAGTTGACATTCAACTTGGATGCTGGGGAAACTTGGTTACTTTATTAGTGGTGTCACCTACACGTTCCGCGGATAAAAGCGCGGGACAGAAAGCTAGCTATACATTTGGACACGGACGAATTAGTATGCTGAACAATATAACCGTTATAACGAAGACGAGCCTTGTACATTGTCTGTTTATATTGTCATTTTCCCCACACAGCGCGCAACGCTTTTCCGACGAAAGAAAGAACGTTATCTTAATAGTGCTTCCGGCACAGAATGGCCACTATATCGGATACAACCGTACACCTTTGTTCACCGCAAAATGGGAGAAAAATTGTTATTGGATCCAGAAAATGGTCTGTCCTGAAATAACATTATACTACGTGTGTCATAAAAAAATGATATAATCCCGACTCATATGTAACGATGAGATGCAGTTGAAATGAAAAATGTTATATTATACGACTAGATTTATCCAAAGAATGTGTGGTATTCCGATATAAATCGATACCTCCTCATTTTTGATATACCTGTTTAAAAAAAGGTTATACTAGAGCTATGGGGTTGAAATGAAGTTGTGCAAGCAGTGTCATGTTTTGTGACGCCTTAAAAAAAGATCTACACGTAAAAGTACGGGGTTGAATGTAAAGTTGTTCACACAATACAAAAGTGCTGTCAATTAGATGTGTTCTTTAAATGTATATTTTTAGTGGAAATGATAATTGCCTCTTTTCATTGGTTTAGCCTTATACTAGATTGTAGAGGCTGTACAAACTCAGATGAGTAAATACTACACACATCTCAAGTTCTTGATTAAATTAATGAAAATAGGTATAAGCAAAACATATGTTTGGTAAAAGAAACGCGACAGTAATGTTCGCTTAAGTTTTGCAGGGTCTTCAGTTTGTAATAGTATGAAGTATAGCACTTCTATCAGACGGAAAAAAGAAACAGCATGAAACACTTTATAGAGACTACAACTTTAGCTAGTTTACGATGAAAATGAAATTTAGATTTTTCTTTCCATAACATACTTGACAATCGAATTATGCAATTCTCAAACCATTATTTGTCACTGAGACGTCCATCAACAAGTTGTTTCTAATATATCTTGACAGTCCCAATAGCCCAATCGTTTATATTTTAAAACTACAGCCCACTTGCGGTGCAAAATTGATAATAATCAAAGGTTATGATAAGAGGTTTGCAAATGCTTTGAAAAAGCAAATTTTGCAAAATATCAAGAAAGCGTTAACGCGAAAAATACTTTTTTTAAATCATCTGTCGGACTTTGATATTATTCCTAAGTACCTATAATAATATAAATATAAAATTTACCTAATCTGGAATTTCCATCAGCTGAAACGTCTCATAATGTCAAAATATGAATAATCTTAGGCTCACAAATTTCCGTCTATTTAAGGTGAATTTACGCCATCACTTCCATGAAACGTTTCAAGAAATGCATCAGTCATACGTCTGTTCTTGAGCGAGTGAAAAAGTTTTTATGATTTTTGTCCTGGAAGCTTTACTTTTGGATGTACAACATGAAACGCAAGAAAAACTACTAGGAAAAAAAATTGCGATTTTTTACTCCTTTTTCCAATCTTGACCGAACACACTGACCCACATCGATATTCTTTCTACGCATGATGGAATTTCTCCAGAATAAATCTTAGGTAATCATCCGCGGCTTTTAGTCGTAATCTTCCTGCTATACGAAAGTTGAAATTTCAGAGATTCAGAGATATTGTTCGTCTGCTGTCTCATTTGAAGATGTCCTGATAAGCCCATCAAAACTGGGGAATATCCAATTAAGCAAGGAATTTCCAACATAACTAACAGATGAAACTTTCATGTGACTCACAAACAACAAAACCCATGTTTCAGGCCATCAAAAAAGAAAGTAGTGAATCTGTAAGAAGATACTTTGCGGTGACATAATTTTTATGGTAGAGAAAAGATTATATTATATGCAAACAAGCTGGGAGTGTTATGTTATGAATCAGCAAGAAAGTAGTTTGTTTTGGAGAAATTTGCGAACAGGATACAAGGCGAATGTTGCTTATCATCTGATGTCTTATCTTTCATTGGATGACAGAGTGACATGCCACTCTTTGTGTGTGTGATGAAGAGAAGATGTCTGGTAACGGCTTTTTCGCTGATGAAAGGCCTGGAGGTCAACATTGCCTGAGATTCCAGTGGTTCAGAACAAAGCGACCAACTTGAGGAATGTGAAAGGCGTAAAACATATTTGAAGTTGGCTTGAAAAACGCCTGCATAAAATAGGGATTTATAATGGGGATATCAACAACAAACGATGGAAAAGAGCTTGACTCTGTCACAACTAAAGGTCGAAGCTAAACTGATTCAGCTTCTTGATTTTCCTCCCTTCCACGTACATCTAGAAGCCAAAACAAGAAGGACAACCTATAAGCTACATCATGGAGGGAACATAAATGTTAGTGGTCATACCACAGTCTGGGAATGACTTCTGAAATAACGTCAATAACAAGATGCTAAACCATACTTAATGATAACTTCTCAAGGCACTGACTGGGAACAGCAAACTAACCTAATAATGAAAGATATTGGTGCATACACAGATGGCTTCTACACCGAAATAGGTGTTGGAGGTGGCATAGGAAGCTAGACATAGATTTTCTAGCTAAAGCTGTATCCTTCAGAACTGTATGCCGGAATAATCGCGGGCCAGCTGAGGCGCAGGACTATAACTATTAGTCCACATAGTACCTAAGGCAACTCTACGACACAGCGGACTGAAAGGAAACAAGATGGTAACACACTCACTGCTGATACTAAATACGAACAGCTTTAAATCTTTAGTGGGATTGGTCAGGCTGGGAATAGCGGAATTCGTTGCATGAAGGAGACAAAACGATGAAGGACGTTTCGTCTAGATGCCCTGTAATTTCTAGAGTCAGGTACAATACGCTTGGGGCATTATTGCTCTAAGTAGAGTGATCTGAAGGATATAGCTTCAAATACTCGGATATAGTTTCTTGGGAGGTCGGAACTACTGGGGAAAATGCAATTAAGTATGGGCCACCATAGCGCGGTAAGTGGCAGTCAGAACAACTGTGCCGACTACTACAGACTTCAAGACTATTATATTGGGTACTGTGAACCGCAAGGACAGTGAGGTACCGTAAGCCTCATAAGCTACAGTCCCACCAGGGGCTTCGGTAGTACCGTTCCCGTAGGAGAACACGTCTCATCAGTTGAAGCTATTGGAAAGAACTGGCTTATCTGTTTCGCGGTAGCGGTATGCAAACTATTTGTTATGTTCAAACGCCAAACAAGATGCAGCCTAGTTTATTGCGTTCGTACCCGATTCTATGATCAGAATATCCATTTCCCAACAAATTCACAAATTTTTACTTGTCTGATACGCACGACGTTATTGGCATATCCTTTGACCCAAAGTATTTTGTGGTAGTTCCAAGGGGAAATTTCACTCTTTTTCTGGAGAACCTGGAATCCCTGACTGATAAGGCTGAACTCATATTAAGCGACCCAAGAAATACTTTATTTGGTATGTTTCCAAATTAATTCCAACAAATGTTTGCAATGACATCGGAGTATTCTGAGGATTCAGGCAGAGGTGGGCAAACTTGATGAGTTTTTACGGATTATGGTTAGACTAGGTAGATTAGACCAGGAATACGAGCAGCTGATTCGCAAAAGCACACACTTAATTCTTAGCTAGGACCAAGACACTATTGACCATTTGGCCAAACACTTTTTCACGATTTAATATCATGCCAACCTTTGCCATCGATGCGGCTTGGGAAACAAAGCACACAAGCTGCTAACAACAATCATCCTATCATCATCTTGATCTTCCTTCATAAAGATGCTATGCCGACACTCCGTTGCTGCTGACCCCGTTCAAACAAAATACCTCTAAAACATTGAGTTTTTCAAGATCACTAGGTCACGTCTTTTATAGACTGGGACATGTATGAAGCGATTCCCGCAAAATTAATTCTGGTTTTACAGGGTGAGGCAAAATGAACGATGTGGTTCAAATTCTTTATAATCTTTTTGTTCTAACGATATGTTATGGAAATTAGCTACAATAATGGTAAATAATAATAATAACAAACGTCTTTATTTCTTTATAACAATATCGTAATGCAGAATTATCACTATAAAGCGCAAAACTGGCTTACTTTCCAAGGTATTCCAAAAGTGGAAAAGAAAAAAATGCTTTGGAAAATAAAAAACATGATTGTGTAATTAAGTCTATAAGTTCACTTTTTTAAATAATAATAATAATTCGATGTGGTGGCAACATTATAGGAGAAACTTCGTTGAAATAGGGTTGTTACTGAGATATCCTGATAATTTTATCTTTAAGTGGTTTAGAATGAATATCATCTCTAAATGATTGTTTTTCGCAAGTGAGGCAAGAAACAATTATTAATGAATTGAAACCGTATAGTGATATTTAACCAAATCAGTTATTTTCAGCCAAATGGGTATTGGATATTTTGCTGGTACATGACCAAGTCCAAAAATTAAACGAACACAATTATTTTGGATGATTTGAATTTGGTATTTGATATATGTAGCTGTCTAAACATAGATAGTATTCAATATCACAGTAACTTAGAACAGGTATGACAATGGATTCACACAATTTTTGACGTAACCTTCTGCGGATTAAAATAGTGTAACAACTATGTATGGTCTGCGAAAGATCAGATGTGTCAATTATCAAGATATCTGTTCAAGCCAAAAGTATATATCGGAAATAATAGCGGTCCTAATACGGAGCCTTGAGGCCGCCTGAAGGAATTGAAGGCACATGAGAAAAAATTTGATCTATGGAGACACATTGAGTCCTTCATCAAGCTAACTTCTGAAAAATGAAAGAATTAAGCTATCAGTACCTATGTAATTTAGTTTAGATAGCAGTAATTCATTATTGCGGTCGAGAAATCTATAGATATTAACGTTGTTGCGTTTTTCTTATGCAGAGATCCTAAAATATTTTGCAAATCGAGAAGCGCGTGTAATTTTTACTTACAGCCAGATTGGCTATCAGGATTTATCGAGTATTTTTCAAGATAAGATCGTAGCTGTTTTCAGGATGACAATATTGTTGGCGTATCGCATATCGCTAATTGGTTCTCTTCCCATGATAATTTCTTTTGCACCTCGTTCGATACGATTATCTTCGATTTTTTTGTTGTTTGCACTAACAATAACTGTTTCCAGTAAAGTTTGCCTAAAAGTTTGGAGTCTTCAGGTTTGTCTGTACAGCGGTCGGTGATTTGTTAGTGACTGTGTCTGGGATCTGGACGTGTGAATTCTGCCACTATAGCGTTTCCCAATTTCGACCTACATATCAAAAGTTTAGATTTTTCAAACAGAAGACCTCAAATTTTATCACATATTTGAATAAACCAATTCAAAAGAAGAAAATTGGTATAACATACTATGGGGTTTTGGTAATTAACTACTGAGATATAAGGTATTTTGTCTAGAAAAACCCCCCACTTCGGCAACTGCTCAGTCCGCCATTTTGAAATTTGGAGTCCTGAATTATCTAAAAAAAAAAAACTTACACACCTCAGCTTTCATCATATTTGTAACTTTTTCGAATTTTGATTTTTGCTCCTACAGGGTGGTCAAAAACGCAAATTGTAGTTTTTCTCAAAAATTTCGAATGCATCACCCTGTATACTTGTGCAAGTTTGGATTCCATTTTTTATAAGCTTTTTTGATACTAGACACATAAGGGTTTTTACGGTTATTTTTTCGGTTATTAGCACGTCTTTTATGGAACGGCTTAATTCCCTAAAATATCGCATCATCCTGGAAACAAATAAATTGTAGATTAGTTACAAACTGTCATAAATAGCTTTGTGTGCATTATAATAAAAACGTGTTTGAAAATGAAGTTGTCTAAAGAAGAAATGGTGAATATGGTGTTCGTTTTGGGCGAAGAAAATAGTTTCCTATCATCTCGCATTTAGGTGTATAAGCAACCGTACTCCAATATGCGACATCCAAGGCCGGACACATTTCCCACACTACGAGAACGTTTTGAATCAAGTGGAGCAGTGGAATATAGTAAAAAATGTATAAATAATCTGAATTTCACCAATGAGGCGAATCAGTTGGAGGAAAATCCCCATTTAAGTGCACGGCAAATTTGAGCAGAAACTGATATATGCAGAACTTCTGTCCAAAGGATTATTCACAAGTATAGGGAACCATCCATATATAATCTATGCCTGCATCAAGGCCTTCGTCCTCAGGATTTCGCAGCTCGAATGGAGTTTAGTAGAATAACGCTAAAAAGTGAGTGAAGACACTACTTTCCTGCATAAGGTTCTTTTTAGCGATGAGGGAGCTTTTCACAGCATAGGTCCTGTCAACAGGCATGACATGCACTATTATGCTGGGTCAGGCAAATAGATTTCCAAAATAAATGGAGCTTGAATGTTTGGGGAAGGATTATTGGCAGACAAGTTATCGGGCCTTCCTCCGCAACAGATTAACTTAATACTTAAATTTTTTGATCGAGCATGCCTTTGCTTTTGGAGGATGTCAACCTACAAACTCGGATGCATATGTACTTCCAAAATCATGGCACACCTGCGCATTATCATAATCGTGTACATAACTATTTGAACACCTGGAGTAACAATCGTTGGATCGGTCATGATGGGCCTATATCTTGGCCTCCTATATTATCAGATATGTCACCGATGGACTTCTTTCTATGGGACTACGTTAAGCAAGAGGTTTATAGTTGTCCTTCATCTACCCCGGAAAATATGAAGGAAAGGATTAAGGATGCTTTTCTGAACATCAAGGAATACATGCTGAGGGATATGCAACGGTCATTTATCCAAAAATTACGGGCGTGTATTCAACATGGTGGGGATATTTTCGAGCAGTTTTTGTAGATTAGGTCTTGAGTAGTGGTAGTTATTTATGTTGTTGTTATAGTTGTTTATCTCTATTACGTATAAAGCTGATATATACTGTTCTGATTGTTATTAGTTTTTACATCAAATCTGTACTCCTAGTAGCAATATGGAACTAGCCCATTGTTTGGCTTTTGATTCCATGCATGATCTGTCTTTTTCCCTTAATGTTAGTGTGTTGTTCTATTAAAGGCTTAATAACTCAAAATCTAGTGATTTTATCTGAAATATACGAAAAAAAAAGCTTGTGAAAATGTAATCCAAACTTGCACAAATATACCGGGTGATGCATTTGAAATTTTTGAGTTAAAGAACAATTTGCGTTTTTGACCACCCTGTATGAGCAAAAATGAGAATTTGAAAAAGTAACAAATAACATAACAGCTGTGATGTGTAGTTTTATCTTTTGATACAAAATTCAGCACTCCAAATTTCGAAATGGCGGACTGAAGGGTTGCCGAAGTGGACGGTTTTTATGCTTAAAACACCTCGCATCTCAGTACCTAATTACCAAAACCCCATATTATGTCATATCAATATTCTTCTTTTGAACTGGTTTATCGAAATACGCAATTAAATTTGAGGCATACCATTTAAAAAAATCACAACTTTGATATGTAGGTCAAAATTGGGACACCCTGTATAATATTTAAGAAATGTTCCCTCAAATGTCATGTATAACATGCCATAAATAGATTTTCCCAAAATGTATTTGTTTATGAGTAATATTCCGTCCACGCATCTATGGGCCACCCTGTATGTATATATATATAAATCTGTACATCGGGGATAGAACACTTTCATTTTTGAAAAAATGGGAGGTACAGAAATACGGGTTTCCTCACTTCAGAACACCGTGTGAGAAGCGTGTCTTCTTCATTCAGCCCTAAAAAATAAACTGTAAATTTTAAATAACCGACGCTTTATAAGTAAATAATTCAAACCGTACGGTTCACTTTGCGTAATAATTTTGCAGTAACTCCACAGTAATTCGTGCTTAGATCATTTTCATGACCGCCAACCTACCTAGCGTCATCTTCTCGTAGCTTTTCGGATTTCCTCTCCCCCAAATTACTTGATCAAAAAAGACTCGGCAACGTGTTCATAGCCTAAGTATAGGGAGTTCACTAGGTCACATTTGTGGAGTGAATCTGCAAAGGTTCATGTTTCATCTAACCTGCCCTCGACCTCACACTCCCTTGGCACTGACCTCATTCAAACAAAATACCTTTGAGGTCATACAAGATCACTAGGTCACGTCTTGCCTAGCGCAGAACATATATGTAGCGAATCCTGCAAAATTCGTTCTAGATTCGACGCATTTTTCAGGACTGCAACGTGGGTGTGGAAGTAGCGGTAAAACGACACTGAAAATGTCAACCTCGACCTTTGCGTGAGTCGTTTTTGTTTTGTTTTCGCTCGTACGCAGGAACGTATTCAGGTTTGATGGGTTCCGTTCGGTTCATGAATGAACTGTTGCTTGAATGAGCGTTGAAGATTTAGAGCAGTCTCCAATGTATGTTTTGTCAGCCAGCATTGTCTTGAAATTTCAGTCTTCTGATTGATTGTGGGATCAGATGAAATTATTTGAGATTGTCTTTACAAAAAATACATAATCTGTATCCTCCATAATTTAAATGATCATAGTAGACAGTTTTTAGAGCAACAAAAATAACGAATCGTTAAGCCTTGGGTTATATTATTTTTATCAGCGATAGCAAATAAGGATGGCTAAAAAAGAAGAGCTAACCCAAAAATTTTAAATCCTTGTTATTTTTTTTTATAGAAAATATTTGGTAATACTTGTGTCCAACCCTCTTTTGGCATCTCTCTTGTAACTTTCCTCCGTCACGATAGTCAAAACAGAGGCATCCCCAAACTAATGATCCTTACTTGAAGGAGCGACTATAGAATCGGCACTTAGACTACGAGGGATGTCTTTTAAGTTTTGCATAGGGAAATAAAACAACACGGTAGGTAGTTTTAAATGACTTTATGACGGCATTTTTGAATGCGTCAACTGCTTCCTCTGGTGACTGGATCCTTTGACCACGCAGTCTGTTTTTAGTTTTCGTTAAAGTAAAGAAATCGTTAGGATTTAGATCAGGACTATATGGAGGATGGTCCAGTAATTCCACGTTTTCTTCCGTTAAATACTGCCTTGTTTTTTGGGCTGTGTGCGAGCTTGCATTGCCTTGGTGGAGGATGATTCTTCTTTCGGGGTTGAATTTCGAAGGTCGGTGATGACTTTTGGCAAACAAATGGTGGTATACCAATCCGCAGTAACAGTTCTTTGCTCATTAAGAGGAATTGTTGCAATATGTCCCGCTTTTGACACAAATGTCGCGACCATCTTTCTCGAGAACGGATTACTTTTGTTGGCTTTTCTTCACCTTGGAACACCCAAACAGCCGACTGTCGTTCCAACGAGAAACCAATTTTCTGGCTTCTAATTCTTCATTTAAAATTTTTTGAACTGAGGTCTTTGAGATCTTCAAGGACGCCTCAATCTCGCGCATGTCTATCTTCAATAATGAGGTTGCGTACAGCATCGACGTTTTCCTGGGTAACTGCCGTTTTTGGTGCACCCACCCTGGGATCGTCGCTAAGACTCGCCCGTCCGCGTTTGAATTCTCCATACAAAATTCACTGTAGTGAGAACACTGCACGTATTGTTGTGAGACTTTGAATTTAAGTTTACAAAAGAATGAGCTCAAGATTCAGTACTGCCGTTCGATCCGCGCGGCCTACTATGTTCCTATATGCAAAACTTAAAAGGCGTACTTGGTCTTTTCGCGACTTTTCGCAAACGCGTCGTTTCATAGAAAATACAAAGCGAGCAAGAATACGATAGGGTGAAACTAGTGTAGTTTTTTGAAGCGTTAACATGTTTTGTCAGGATTTCGACTAAGTCTCTCTGCACCAACATAGGTATGTAGGTATGTAGGCATAAAAGAATGAATAAGTTTGGCACCATCGTATTTCAGTATTTATAATTACTCAATAGAAACAGACGGATTGTTGAGGAAGTTGACATGAATTTCACCTATGTCCCAATCAAGCTCCGAGTTTTTTTCTCATAGATTATTTCCTATCTTTTTGTCTCACTATTCTACAAGCATCAATTCACGCTGCTGCTACGGTATATGTGGAACATTTCAGGATTCAGATGTCACTCAAACATAGCCTTAATCAAGGAATCGCCGTTCAAATTTTAGCCCAGTAGTTAGTATAGCGTACCAAACGGATGTGCTTGATATTTTTGTCTTTATAAATTCCCTGTGTTTATAAATTCTCTATTTCTAGATCAAGATATATCTCACGGTTTATTTGTAGCTAATTTTCTATACAGTGAACAAAGTTAATAATAAGGCGCAAACAATAGCACGATAAATCCAAGTACTTACCTACTGTATTTGTAATGAAGGCTGGTTGCATGTTATATACAGGTGATGAAGAGCAAAGTTCCATTAGGAATGTGGCTATTGTAACAAATGTTGCTGGCATCATCTGAAAAAGAAAAATTAGTTTGTAACTGGTGGATTGTCTGAAGAGGATCTGTTTGAAATAAACATGATCTGCTTTCGTTTGTCCGATCTAATACAGCTGTTTCGTGCTTTTATGATACTCCTGAACATGGTCTATGTATAAGACTGCGCGAAGCGCCATCTACCACTGGACCGGTTATCGTCTACTTGCCCTTGAACAAAATAAAGATACTCTGCTTTCATTCGTCGGGCCGAATACGCAGGCCTAGACCATGCCAAAATGTACGAAATGGCTGTCCATGATTGACTGTCTGTACGTTAAGTTACTGTCTGTCTGTCCGATAAGTTATTGTTGACTGACTTTTCCACAAGACTCATATCCGCTTGCTTACTGTCCGTTGCCTAGTGTCCAATACGGTACTAATGATTGCTAAAAAGCAAGAGACAACTTTATACACGGAAGGATCACAGAGACGGGAAGCAAATAGGTCTTATAAAATATATGCGAGCATAACGAGCTATTTACTGTTTTCCCATGAACGCACTAAAGAAATTCACGAAGCGTGACTAGGCAGTATTTTAAATTTACTTTGGTTAGGAGACCAAAAAGTGTTCATTCTCTCTTTTGTAACAGAGACGGATTTAAAGTACGACTAACAAATGCCACGTTGTGATTCCTGGCGAAGTGTACTCGTCTTTTCCAGTGTCACAAACATGTGTTTCAAGAGTTGTTGGGGGAGGAGATTCAAAAATCCGAGGCAATCCGAGGAGATGCGGGATTGCGCAAGAATATTTTCTCGGTAGTGGGATAAGATCTGAAGGAATCCTAGATGAATTTCTACCTCACTGGGGGGGTGCAAGGAGATCTGAAATATGATTTAATAATAGCACCAAACAACGTTGTTTACGATTGGTTATGGTCGCAGCATTCTGTGTTTAGTCTAAACAACTTTTTGATAGTGTGGTGAGCATGGTGAGTACTTGGTAGTCTACTGAGTAACGATGGGACGACTATATCGTCCAGAGATGTCGGTTTCCTGCTACCATACGTAGGGGGCGGTAGTATCGCGAACTGCGACTACTCATTGGTGGCGGTATCACCTTAATTTTTCGCACGTTGCAATACTGGGTCTCGCAGTAGACCCATGTTCGCTTATTTGATTTCAGGCGTCTGTCTCCTAATGTCCAGACCTATACCGCACTGATGATGTTAAAAAGCATGAAACAATGTTGTATACGATTGACTATGTAAGATGGTAAGAACGTACCGGGATGACTCATCTCTTTGGTGTGAATATTTAGCTCAATGCTACCCATCATGGTGAAATGGTGCAATCATTACGGCAATGGGATATGTTGCAAGCATCGAATAGATCATAAGGAGTCAAGCCAATATGTTTACATCGCATTGTTTGTCGCCAAATTGGGAATCTTTAGCGAATACTTAGTATTTTAGTAAGTATTTTAATGAATTTGATATTCATTGCTCTTTGGGTCATAGAATCTCGTATCACTGAACTAAAATGAGTTTGTACGGTTACAATTACTTATAACGCAAAAATGAACGTTTATATTTAAAATTGAAGTAGATCCAGTTGAATTTTAGTTTTGTTTAGTTAGATTAAGGTTTTGGTTGTTGTTAGATATACAATTCTGTTAACAAACCTTGGAACGACTGCTCAAGGAAACAAAAAGTGAAATGAAATTAATCAGAATTACCTCACCACTGTCCAGGTAAAAGCCCTTTCGCAACCCCTATGACCATAACATATAACACTTAGGGATAAAAGGTTTGCGCCTATGCAGTTTAAACTACTTTATGCAACTTACTATACCCTCATTTTCGACAAGTATCTGGAACATTACAATTGTATGGAACCAACGCGCTTTTATAGCTTTTACGTGTTGTTTTTAACTCGAAGCAGCCTCGCAGGCAGAAGCCTAATTGCCAGGGCACCGTGTTTGTTATGAGGAGTAGACAGAAGCTTTGTTAATCCGATTTATGGACTGAATAAGGTTAGTAGAACTGGGAACGCAGAAAAGTACGTATTTCATATTAGTTGTCCACTGTGTCAGTATAAACGGTAATGAACGCAACTACAAAAAAAATAAAGCAAATACTGTATCCCCCAAGGGATGTTCCTAGGATCAATGTTATTCAATATACAGGGTTATCCAAATTAAGTGTCCACCATTAGTAACTTTGTTATTAGTGAAAATACAAAGTTGTTTGAATTAGCAAACTAGTAGCATTTTTAACGCTGGTAAAAATGAGAAATAAAAAAAACCAATTGAGAGTCGTTATTTTGATTTTTTTCAGTAAAATAACATTCTTTTAAATGGAAACCCCTGTATATTATATTTTTTTCTGTTAAAGCATCAAATTTTAAACAAAAAAGCTTATAATAACTTTTCTCCTAGGTTACAAATTGTTGAAGTTATGGCCTCCAATCTGAAACAATTAAATTGTATCGACAAACTTTATTTTCAACATCAACTTATAATCTTACAAAATACAATAACAATTTTTTTTAAAGAAGATGCTCGGAAACACCACCTTGTTCTTCAATACATTTTTGGGCACGTTTTTCAACTGCTCGAACTGTCTTAAGTATGGTCCTACCATCTATCTGGGTTATCTTTTCCCTAACTGCAGTCTTTAACGCGTCAAGGTTATCGTACCTTCGCTTGTAAATTTGGTTCTTTAAGTAACCCCACAAGAAGTAATCAAGTGGGTTTAGATCTGGTGATCTGGGAGGCCACTGTATTGGGCCATTTGTTCCTATCCACTGATCATTAAAAGTAGTACTTAGAAAATGATAAGTACCTCTGGAGTTGTGGGCAGGTGCGCCATCTTGCTGAAAATGCAGATGATGTCTACTTATAAGATCCAATTCGTCTAAGAAATTAGTCAGAATTTCTGACATAAATTCCACATATCTTTCACCAGTTAGGGTTCCCTCATAAAAGAACGAGCCAACAATTTTTGAACCAATTATACCGCACCAAACGTTGAAACTGAAACGGACTTGTGGGCCTCTTGGATGTACTAACAAAAGATTTTCTCTTGACCAATAATGGTGGTTTTTTCTATTAAACATTCCAGAATTTGAGAAATTTGATTCATCTGTCCATAAAAGGTAACGAAAGTTATTTACATTTTGGCGACAGAAGCTAAGATACCAATGGCAAAAAACAAGTCTTCTCTCTGGATCCCCTGCCAAAAGCGTTTGAACTGGTCGGTACTTATACGGAATAAATTTGTATTTTTTTAAAATCCTTTGAACAGTACCATAACTGAAATTAGAGTCCTTGAGAATATCTGCTATTGAATTCTCACGATAAGCTTCAAAATATCCAATAACTGCAATTTCCGTGGCCTCGCTTATTATGAATTCTTTTTTTGCCCTTGTTTTAGCAAAAACATTTTCGTTGCCCCTAAATTTTCGATAAAGTCTCAGAAAATATCGTTCATACGGTTGAATGCGAGCGGGATATAATTCACTGTAGTATTCTCTTGCTCTCAAGGAGGATTTTCTGCACACTAAATAGCATTCTAACATATCACACTTTTCTTCATGGGAGAACATTTTTCTTTAAATTAATGACACAATATTATTATTATTAACAAGTATTTACACTAATGTTTGACATTATTTGATTTTATCATTGTTTTCCAAAGCTTTCTAGTTGCGAGTATGTCCAGTTTAACAATTTGTCGCTTATCTTAATGCTGTCAAATCGCGAACGCCATGTTGTTTTCATAGCCGTCTTAATATTATAATACTGCAAATTATTAAAAATATTTATCGTTATTTTGACTTTATTTTTGACTTTAGCGGAAAAGTCATTATGAACTTTTTTGTTTAAAATTTGATGCTTTAACAGAAAAAGATATAATATACAGGGGTTTCCATTTAAAAAAATGTTATTTTACTGAAAAAAATCAAAATAACGACTCTCAATTGTTTTTTTTATTTCTCATTTTTACCAGCGTTAAAAATGCTACTAGTTTGCTAATTCAAACAACTTTGTATTTTCACTAATAACAAAGTTACTAATGGTGGACACTTAATTTGGATAACCCTGTATACTAAGTGTCATATAAATCCAAACACCCAGTATAAATGGTTTTATTTTAATAAAAGTTGGTGAATGTATTTATCTTACTGTAAATAACAAGTGAAAAAATTTTCAGCCTTATCAGTTGGACATTCCGGTTTTTATACTGCTTTTTTTTAAGTCACTAACGCTCTAAAAATGAATATTTCAGCCGCAGTAACAATTCAACGTTGGCGGATTTTGGTTCTTGACATCCTTTACGATCGGTTACGATGCCTAGAGTACGGAGACCTGTACGATTTCGTCAACTTAGTGAGTTTGATAGGGGCCGTATAGTGGGACTTCGGGAAGCTGGACTTTCTTTTCGGGCAATTGCAGTTAGAGTGCAAAAAAGTGTAGACACTGTGGTTAGGTTTTGTCAGGCATGGCTTCGAGAAGGCCGTATGCAAAGAGCAAGGGGCACTGGACGCCGCCATAGAACAACAGACCGTGAAGATCGCCGCCTAAGGTTATTGGCCTTAAGGGACCGTTTCTCCACTACCAGGTCCATTGCAAATGAATGGTTTGCAGAACACGGAAGACCTATTAGCATGCGAAGTGTTTACCGACGAATGAGAAGCTTTGGCTTGTTTTCATACCGGCCACACTAGGTCCTCACTTTAACTCGAGAACACCGACGTAATCTCTTTGAGTGGTGCAGACAACGGTCACTCTGGCATCAGGATTAGAAGGCGACGTGGTGAAAGGAGGAATCCACAGTTTTTTGTTGAAAGACATGTTCATCACACTGTTGGAGTTATGATTTGGGGTGCTATAGCTTATGGTTCCAGGTCACCTTTAATCTTCATCAGAGGTAACATGAACGCGCAGCGTTATATCCACGAAGCTCTAGAACCCCATCTTTTACCCTATCTTGACACCCTGGCAGATCCAACTTTCCAACAAGATAATGCCCGACCACATGTTGCAAGAGTCACAATAGACTTTTTTCAACATAATGATGTCACATTGTTACCATGGCCACCAAGATCTTCCGACTTATCCCCAATTGAGCACGTGTGGGATATGATGGGTAGGAGATTGCTCAATTTGAAACATCCTCCTCAGATTCTAGAAGCACTTCGAGAGGAGTTGGTGGTTGCCTGGAATGAGATACCACAGGAGGACATTGACCACCTGATCAGCAGCATGCCTAGGCGCGTTGGAGAATGCGTAGCACATCAGGGTGCATCCACACATTATTAAAGGTCAAAGGGCTTTAAAGCAGTGCAATCATTTTGAAATTTTTATCATTTACTTATTATCTTTCATTAAGTGCTTATACAAAATTTTAATAAAATAAAACCTATTAAACTGGGTGTTCGGATTTATATGTCACTTAGTATATATATATATATATATATATATATATATATATATATATATATATATATGAAAAATTAAAGCTTCCGCCTTTTGTTGGGTACTTCGATAAAAATTTTAACCATGAGGACTCTTTATACTTTTTTTATAGTCTCTAGCTTTCAATGGACTTTGCCATCATCATCAGGAGCTGCAATTACATTGATAACAGTAGAAAAAATAGTGTAAAATGAATTTAAATCAACTTAACCTACAGTAGTATGTGAGGATGTTGCTAATTGTTGTTTACGTTCAGGATGAGGGAAACACCCAGTAACATGGTGAAAGCTGGATATAAATGGTAAAATGCTCAAAATTATATAAAATGCACACAACTGTGTGACAAGAACAAGTTAAAAACAGATTAAACATTTTTAGAACATGAAAGCATTACATCGTGAAGCCACTTGATGACTGCACAGAATGGTGGGCATGGAATAATGAGTAAGATGAACCCTTTGACAGCTGGCCGAAGGTTATCAGTGTCTGTGTAGAATGATGGAACGAATTCTTCTGTGGGCGTGTGCTATGTTGAGAAACCACTTCAGATGATGTGATTTTCAAAATGTGTTAGGTAAGAAATTGTCAATCCGACCAGAGGCAATTAAATTGACTATACTCTATTAATGGGCAATTAAATTAACAGTTATTATTCAATCGTGAGGAAAAAATTATTAAAATTTGAATAGAATGAAGTTTATTGGTGGAATAGACCAAGAAACAGATTCGATTTATGGTTGTGAAGAGTAAAAATTTGGGGAGATGTGTAAGTGCTCCAATTTTTCGCAGTTTAGCAAATATGAGTAAATGACACTCAGTTGCTTAACATCTGTCTTTTTATTGATACAGTTGTTATTCATGAAAGTGTGGGACATTTCCAGGAATAAACGTTTGGATAGGTGTTTTTCTTTATCGAGAACTTTGATACTTGTGTAGTTCATAGAATGCCCTGTTGTGTTAACATCAGATGCTAGAGCACATCTGTCAGGATGAAGCCTAAAATTACTTTTGTGTGATGTATCCTTCCTTTAAGAGATCTGGAGGTCTGACCTATGTATATTTGGTTGCAATTGTTGCAATTGATAGAGTAGACTTTGTTGGCTAAGCCAAGCAGCGGGACTCTGTCTTTCATTTTTGAAAAGATGCAGTTTATAGTGAGGACGGATTTGCAAGCAATTCGACAGTTCAACGGACTGCATAATCTGATCAGCTTAGGGGTCAGTTCCTTGATATAGGTTAGGACAGCAAAGCCAGATCTGGAATTTGGGATGGTGGTTGTACTGTTTGAATTGGTGTTGTTGTTGGGAATTCTATCAGTTCTGTTATTAGGGGTTGTGAGACTATTACTTGTATCATTAGAGTTTGGCAAAATACTGGGAGGTGTGCTAAATAAGATCTTGTTAATCAGACACTTCCGATAACCATTGTTAATGAACAGTTTTGATAGTTTACGTAAATTTGTTTTCATCTGTTTCACCAAGTTGATTTTAATCCCTAGCTTATGGTATGACCTAAAATTGAGAAACCGGCCTAAACAAATTTTAAGTTTGGCGCTTCTACGTAGTCCGAATTTGTCGATGGTGAGCGATTGAGTAGAGCTTTAAGTGAATACGCCGCATTTCCGAAGAATCTCATACTTCTGTCAGGAAGGGTCAGTAGGTGATACTGTCGAGAACTATCGAGAGTCGCCATCAAAATATACCAACTAGCTGGGCTAACGCAAGGTACGTGTGGGAATAGACGATATAATTATTTTTGTGATAGAACCTTCCAACTCTGACTCTCTATGCTCAGCTATATTACAATGACTGATTTTTCATAGTCCATCACTGTTCAACAAACTCAGAAAAACTTGATCTGCTGCATCTAAGCGAATCCAAAATCTGCAGTTATTTGTCTACCGCGGCATCGCGGGCGTCGTCATCTCACCGAGAATTCCAAAAAGTAAACATGATTTCGGCCGAAAACAAGGACATTTAATCGAGGTCGTAACTGTACCCGGCGTTATCGAGAACGAGGCTTGAACCGCCAACGGTATGTGTCTATAAATTTATTCATTTTCAGTTAGGTACTCGCGTCTTGGTCGATTTTGCGGTGACGGACGGTGATTGGTCATACTCATACGATAATTAGTTGCTAATGATAATTAACTTTTTGCAATGCATGCACAACCGTTGATTCGCAAATTACACGTATTTACATAACCAAAACAAAATTCAACAATAATTTTTTTATAACGAAAAATTCCCGGTATGTCCCAAAACAGCGCATAAATATTAATATATATATATATATATATATATATATATATATTTAAATCGGCATGTTAGTCAAACAGGCTAATACAATTAGTCCATAGTCCAACAATGCGATCTGGACTGGCCATGCACATGTCGAAATTACCTTCCAACAGAAAATGGCTGATCTCTTAAATTGTCAGTTCTTTGTTCCAAAAAAATCCTAACCGGTTCTGAGATGGTTGTAACAGTATTTTTTTTCTGAGAGAAAACTCGAATTTGATAGCGGATGCGCGTTTACAGAATAAGTAGCGCGATAGCTAGGAAGCTTGGATTTTGTGGCTCCCATTTTGTGCCTTTTCTAGCTTTTCATTCTTCGCATATCTCTCACCTAATAAATTTTAATCCCTTATTGTTTATTACACATTCAAAAAATGGGTGACGATGAAAATTACTTTGGAACAGATTTGAATGAGGATGCACATCTTTCGCTGATTATAGGAGTACAAAGAACCAGACATGAAGATTAGATAGCCAAGTGTTGATAATTTTAATGAATTTATTACAATCATGTTTTAGTAATGTTAATTTTATATCTCATATTCCTTTCATTGAAAGTCAATTTACCACGCACTTAGTGTTCTCAACATACCAATTTCCTTTTCTGTTACTGTAGCAGAACGTACAGCAGACAAAATAATGAATTATTCCAGCTCTAAAAAAGACATGACATCGTACCTACTATCCACACATCCCTGTACCAAACTCCATCCAGATCGGTTCCGCCATTTTCGCGTGGTTGAGTAACAATCATTCACACGATCTCATTTAAAGTATCATTAGGGATTAATTACAACTCTAATAATTAGACGATGCTCGTTCATCAGTATATACATGTACAATCCAGTATACAGGGTGGCCCATCCATGTGTGGACGGAATATTACTCATAAACAAATACATTTTGGGAAAATCTATTTATGGCATGTTATACATGACATTCGAGGGCATATTTATAAAATACTGACCATTATACAGGGTTCTTTCTATGGGGCTACGTTAAGCAAGAGGTTTATAGATATCCACATCTACCCCGGAAATATGAAGAAAAGGATTAAGGATGATTTTTCTGAATATAAGGGAACTCATGCTAAGGGATGTGCAACGATCATTCATCCAAAGACTACGGCTGTGTATTCAAGATGGTGGAGATATTTTCGAGCAGTTTTTGTAGATTAGGATTAGATTTATACTGTTCTCATTGTTATTCGTTTTACGTCAAATCTGTACTCTAAGTGGCAATATGAAACTAGCCCACTGTTTGTCTTTGTTTCCATGGATGATGTGATTTTATTCCTTGGTTTTGTGTTGTTCTTTTAGAATCTTAATAACTGAAAATCTGGTGATTTTATCTGAATCAAACTTTATATCTAAAAAAATCTTATAAAAAATTGAACCCAAACTTGCACAAATATACATGGAGGTGCATTTGCATTTGAGAAAAGGTACAATTCGCGTTTTTGAGCAAAAATGAAAGTTCGAAAAAATAGCAAATAAAATAAAAGCTGAGGTGTGTAACTTGCCATAAATAGATTTTCCCAAAATGTGTTTTTTAGTGAGTAATTTTCCGTCCACACATGGAGGGGCCACCTTGTATATAATCAGAACAATTCATACAGAGGAAGACGTCAACTAGGGAAACGTTGTGATGTTCTGACCATAAAAGTGGACATGAAACTCTAGAAGGATCACGGTTAATCAGTCTAAGATATATTACATACATGTTTGTGTTTAATTTGTTCTCAAATCACTAAAACTAATTTCCATAGGAATGTCACAGTATCGCATCCCAAGCATTCAATTATTTCCTCAAAAAACCAAGATTATATTAATAATGCAGTGACACGTACCACGTATTGCATAAAACATGAAACTACCGTTCGTTGACTAGAGCATCTATTTTGAATAAATCTATCTGTGGGCACATCTACCAGGCAGCCTGAGCGATAAATTATAATACCTTACTTTAGTTGCTACACAGCTTATGCAAACAAGCTAGTTAAGTGATGCTTTACATCTTGTTCATAGCAAGTGAAAAGTCTAGCGCAGTGATTCTTCCGTAGGTCGTTAATTAAATGATTAAAGACATTGTGGGACTTTGATACAAATACAAAATCATGTTTTCAACATCGTCTGCGGAAGTTATATTCTTATAAAAATAACAAATAAAAAAAGTACCCACAAACCTTATGGGGTATAGCAGTCTAATATTTTTTCAAATTAGTAGGTTATAGTTCTCAACTCATAGAACAATAGTTTTTCCACGACTATTTTCGTACACTGAGAAAACCTGGTCAATTAAACAGTTTTTCTGGAAAATTTTCATTACTGTATTGAGTTTTTTAATTATTCGGTACAGTTAAACTGAATCCTCTGGAATCAGTTTATTTGGAAATAGCAAACCTGGTACCTGTTTTATTATACTGTTTATTAGCTTACATAATTTAGTTTATGTAGTGAAGTAACATTTAAAACAATTAAACATGTTAATAGAAACATTTAATCGCGGACTCGTCAGGACTCGGCACTTCATTCATGAATGATCGGGAGTATGCGGCAGGAGCAGTGCCAGTGTCATGCTTCGTACTCCTGATTTCTATTTGTGATGTTCGTGACGAGCTTCATATTCGTATTCGTGTTGCCGTTGTTCATGTGGAATGTCTTATGAATCGGAGTTTAATTAATCTAATGAAACTTAGCTGTCACATGGTTAATTATTTTTTTTAATAGGCCCAATTAAAATTTTAGTATTACAGCGTATTGTGGGACCGGTATACGATATGTAATACTCGTAGCTGTCTCCTGATGGCATTCGTAGGACTACAAACCTTGCCCGTGATGGGAGAAACGCACTGCACGAACTCCGCAACGAGCAATGGAGCGACTTTCTAGCGGGAATGCTTGATTCAAGTATTCCCCTCTGGAGGGTCGCAAAGTCACTCAGAAACGGAAAGCGGGAACAACTCCCCCACATCCAAGGTCCTGAAGGCATAGTCTTCAGAACGGAGAATAAGTTCTCTCCCAACTATGATCTTGATAAGGACCTCGACGAGGAGCAGCACATCGTTCGATCCGTCAGGAGATATTTTAGGCTCTAAATCCTCTTCAAATGACTCTTCTTCAGAAGATTCATCTGAGGCTCCACATAGCACATTAGCGGAACCCTTCATGTTTTCAGATTGCGCACCAGTGGAGCTCCTAAGTCATATTAGAAGACCTCAAGGTACGTAAAATACCTGGGGAGGGTCAAATCACCAACAAGTCGTTGAAGCTGCTCTCGCCGAAAGCCCTGACGTACTTGGTGACAATAATCAATGCGACGCTCAGAATCCAGCACTTCCCTGTTGGGTGGAAGACTGCTGAGGTCATGATTCCAAAGAAGGTTGGTTAGATATTTCCTCAGGATTACCGTCCAAAAAGTCTGCTGTCAGCTCCTTCTAAGCTCGCCGAAAAGGTGATTTATCGTCACCTTGAGAATTTTTCGTCAAATCACCGTGTGATTCCTGACGTTCAATTTGGTTTTCGATCCGAGCATAGCACCGAGCTACAGGCAGTCAAGCTGGTGGAACATGTAACCAGAACGTTCACCCTCAGCATGAGTACTGGCATCTTGCTTTTGGATGCTTTTGACAAGGTGTGGCACGGGGACCTCGTTTATAAACTAATCCAACAGGGTTTTCCTTTCTGGCTTCTAAAATATCTGAACTCCTTTCTTGAAGGAAGGAAGTTTCGAATCAAAATTAACAATGTTTTGTCAACAACACGGCCAGTACGGGCCGGTGTTCTTCAGGGTTCGGTCCTAGGACCAATACTTTATTCGCTTTTTATCTATAAGGTCCCTTGTCCAGCAACTGTATGCTAACGACGCTGCACTTGTCGCCCAGTCTTGTACTGGTGATCTGGTTCACGATGGGTTGCAGAGTGTGGTGGAAGAAGTATTAGAGCGGGCGGAACGGTGGCTGATTAAAATTAATCATTCGAAAAACGCATTCTATTTATTGTTTCAAAAAACGTCGCGGCCTCCCAGCAGAGGTCTCTGTAGACGGCAATCGTGTACCATGGACAAATTTTGCCAAGTACCTCGGTGTAACCCTTGATAAAGGCATGACCTGGCAGAAACACACAGCAGCCTTGAAAAAAAAATTCCAAATTGCATTTCGGCAACTATATCCTTTGTTATGTAGATCCTCCAAATTGAGTTTGATAATCAAAGTTCGCCTATATAAAATGATTATCAGACCAGCCATTACTTATGCATCTGTGGCTTGATGTTTTCTTGCCAAGACACATATGCAAAGTCTTCGAGTACTTCAAAGTAACTTTGCGAACAATTTGCAACGCTCTCTCAAACGAGACACTACACAGAGGCCTTGACATTCCTTACTTGAGGGATTATGTCAAACTTCAGGCGCATCGACGTTATAGTCAAGCGGAATCGCACAGCAACCCTCTGTTGCGCGACTCAGTGGATTACAAGGTGGAGCAAGTTCGTCAACATTCAAGGCCACGGCTCGCACTGTAATATAGAATTAGCACGAACCTTTAGTAAAAATTACACCCTAACAAAACCGAGTCAAAATTTGTTTAGTTCACCTCAAAATTAATCCATGTACCAAGTCAAAAAACCTAGGTGTCTTCTCTTAAACTAAACACTTATGTTTTTCTTTGCTCTTCTCCATTTTTCTTCTCTTTGCCTTTCTTTTTTTCCTTGATATTGTCTGGTATCTGGGCAACCAGTACTGACAGATTCGACTAACGTGCATTAGACAGTGACTAATGGGCAAAGGTCCTACGGACCGCCCAGACAAACAAATGACGAATAGTAGTATATGTAATAGCTGCCAGATACGTTTTTATCATCTCTTCTGGGCAGTCAGCAGAATTGTAGTTTTGCAACATGTGTAGGGTGACCCAAACTTACACGAATGGACTGTGGCTCTGAGACACAAACATCTTTAAAGACTGATTTGGTTGTGGAAATATATCTGGAAAATTTTCAAAATTATCAGGATGTCCGACAGATTTGAATAACGAAGTTGGTTTTACTGCCGACGCCACTGGCGAGAAATTATTGTTGTCCGTTTAACGAGAGAAACACTATAAACAACTAACGTCATTCTGAATTCCATATGGCCATAGCCGCAAAATATCGATTCATCATTATATGATTTATATTTAACCAAATTGTATGTTACATATAGACAGAAGTTTTATGCACCCCTATTAATGAAATATAGGTATATGAAAATCGTATAGAAATTACCTATTTACTTTCTTGACATCATAAATACTAAAAACTAAAAAATAAATATAATAAAAGAATGCAACCTTCTGTTTAGCTGTTAACAAAGTGGACAAAAAATTATAATTTTTTTTCGATTGGAAATATTTAAACGATAATGAAACTCCTTCATATCAAGTTTTCAAATGAAACCATGAAACGCTTTGACAGCAGGATGTGAAAGTGGTGTAACATGCTTTTAGTTGAAAATTTGATATGAATGACAGTTAAATAAAGGCTTGCTTTAAAGAATGTTTTTTTATCTATAAAAGGTAGAATTAAAAAAAATCCTGTTGGCACGCTCGATATAAAATTCCAAATCGCAGGTCAATTGTCTTTATAAGTTGCGTGTGAATATACCTGGTGTTCGCACCCAGATATTTTGTTTGGAAGTCATTTCATTGCTGATAAACAGGCTATATCGTGTTTAACCAGTAATTATCCTGACAGCGTCTGAATAACATCAGGAATCAATTAAACTGACTATGACTTGGTGGGCACTCCAGAACAACAGTAGGTCATAAATAGTTAAATGCATGTCAGTTGGTCGGTCGAGAGTAATTAATCCTTATTTTGTATTATCAATTGTTTTTCCTAATCAGACAGAGTGAAAGATAGAACGCTTATATCGTGCAGCCTTTTAACATGTGTCACTCTCCCTCTTTCTCTCCCTCTCTCTCTCCCTCTCTCTCTCCCCCTCTCCCTCTCTCTCTCTTTATCGTACACATGGAAGTCTAAAAGGGAAAATGACTTTTGTCAGCACTGATATTGCTCCTAACACTACTCTTTCTTTTGTAATGAACCTTTTAAAACCGATCAGCTTGGTGGTCTAATAGACGAAGCAGGTATGTTATTAAATATAGTACAGCTGAGAGTTTCTTCATTCAATAAAAAGAAATGTTTGTAAAAAAAGGAACTTTTTCCTGGAGTTCAGACTTAAAGCTTGATTACGAATATTTTGAATTCATATAGATGGTATTGCAAGTTTAATTATTACTTCCGTAGTTCAATTAATTAATTAAATCTTGAACTTCCGTACCCTGTCATTAGCATTATTCAAGTAGGAAGGAGTTGTACGCGGAGTTTTCCTTCTCGGAATTAGATATACCAGAACTTTTTTAATGGAGTTTGGAAAACGGATATTTCAACGGAAGTAATTATATTATTTGAAGCAAAGGGATGTAGATTAATCAAGATCTTTCTGAATCAAAAGAATGGGTAATTAATAGGTTACTTAAAAAAAGCTGCAGACGGACTAATTTATTTAGCACCCTTTGTGAAATGAAAAAATATACAGCGTGACACGAAAATCCCGGAACGGCTCTGTATTTCCTCGGGTGGTATTTTTAAGAAAAGATAAATCAGTAACTTTCAGCAAAGAATTCGACGGGATTTTGAATTTGATCTTGACCCTCACCTCCAAGGTTAATTCATTGTCAACTTTATCTTTTCATATAGAAACCCCTATTGCCCTGCCGACCAGAAAATTTGACGTTCAAACAAAGCGAAAGTCGAAGGTGAGTATGACTACTAAAGGTCAAAGGAAGATCAAATCAAAGTGTGCTGATAAGAAAACTTTTATAAATCTTACAGGATGAGTGATGAAAATATTTAATAGTGCAAGATCAGGTCTTCGGTAAATTTTAACGAGGAAGTGAATTCTGACGTTGTATTTGACCTTGACATTCACCTTCAAGGTTATTTCAATGTCAACCTTATTTTTTTAACAAAAATTTCTATTTTTGATGCCTTACATCGACAGAGCGGAAAAGTTTACGTTCAAATACGAATTGAAGTCCAAGGTCAGGGTGTCGTCTAAAGGTCAAGAGTATACTGGAAGGAAAAGGTCTATAAATCTCGCAGGCTTAGTAATGAAAACAACTGTCAAGGTAAGGTGTTGGTAAATTTTACCGAGTGAGTAAACAGTAACCTTGGATTTGACCTTGATCCACACCTTCAAGGTCAACTTCATTTTTGTAATGCCGTCAATCGGAAGAGCGGAAATTTTTACGTCCAAGTACGAAGACCAAGGGTCATGGTGACCTCAAAAGTCAAATGGAGGTCAAATGTGTGCTGCTAGGCAAATGAAAGTAACTATCAAGGTCAGTTCTTTAGTAAATTTGACGTGTGATCTTGGATTTGACCTTGAATCCCACCTTCAGGGTCATTTAAAGGTCATTTGTTTTCAACAGAAACCCGCAGGAACAGTATCGGTTAAAAATCATTTGAAACGAGCACCGTAGTCTTCTTGTTAAAACTTATTCAAAATTAACTTAATTTTTTTAATGTAAACCCCTCTATTTGATGCCAGCAATCGGAAGAGCGGGAAATTTTACAATCGAATAAGTGTTACAGTTCATGATCACGCTGACCTTTGGATGTCAAATAGGTTGAATCGCGACGAAAATAATTGGTCAGGTCTTTAGTAGAATTGCACAAGTAGCAGTGATCTTCGATTTGACCTTGAACCTTACCTTCAAGGTTATTTTGAGATCAACTATTTTTCCAAATAGAAACGCCCATTTGATGCCGAAAATCCAGAGAGCCGGAAATTTATTGTTCAAAAGTGTATTATTGGTCAAGGTCAAAGTGACCACTAGAGTGCACATAAAGGCCAAATGTGTGCTGCTGGGAAACTTTTAGGAATCTCACGCTAATAGTGACAAAAATAACTGGTAAGGTAAGTTCGTTGGGTATGTTTTAACGAGCGAACTGCGGTGCTCGTTACAAATGATTTTTGACCGATACCGTTTCTGCGCGTTTCTATTTGGAGAAAGATGAACTTGAAATGACCCTGAACGTGAAATTCAGGGTCAAATTTAAGATCACTCGTTAAAACTCACTACAGATCTGACCTTGATACTTATTTTCATCACTAATAGTTTGATATTTATGGAGATTTCCCTAACATCACACTTTGGATCTCCATTTGACCTTTAGTAGTTATCCTGACCTTGGACTTCAATTGTGTTTAAACGTAAAATTTTCTCTTCTTTCGACTGTTGGCATAAAAAAAAAGGATTCTCTATTTGAAAAAATGAAGTTGACCGTAAATTAACATTGAAGGTGAAGGTCAAGGTCAAATTTAAGATCACCGTTGAATTCCTCTCTGAAAATTACTGATGGCTGCACCTTGATCACTGCCTAAAATACCTGACACGAGAAAATACAGAGCCGTTCCGGAACTTTTGTGTCACGCTATAGACATATTATTTATTTGTCGTTTAGCAAGGTAAATACGGTCAAAGCGAAAAAATAGATCTTATGTGTAACAGTAGGTTGACCTCACGCTACCAGTATCGTGGCATCAACTGAAAAATCGGCTTTAAGCTTCTTATTCTGAGTTTGGTATACCTCCAAGATATTGACGTTTCTTTTGCAATATTTTCCATTTTGTCCAAACCGAGAAGGTCGATTATGTTAGCGAATGAGGCTTTCGAATCCTTGTGATGAAGCTACAAGGCAAATTGGAACAACACCCACCTAACATTGGACTATCCTAAGCCCCCATTTCTAGAGCGAAAGTAAAATTATTCATAAATTGAAACTGCTTTTGTTTATTAATGAAGGCATACACCAGGGAAACCACAGTACTTTAATGTATTCATGAAACCATACCGCATTGCTAGTTACGTAAAATAACAGGAAGGGGATTTTAATACATTTAACGTTGATATTCCAAAAATGGCATCTTTGGCATATATTAGTCAATTTGATGGAAATGAAAGTCTTTATGACTTGTCAAACTTAGGATGTATGACAACAACATAAAGTGAGTACGCCCTACGGAATCGCAGTCAAAGATGGTCAAATTATGTACAGATATTCACAATTGAAACTGCCAATAATCTACAACAAGTCAGGTCATCGTTGGTGGTCAGAGCGGTATGTGGAATCTTAGCTCTTGACTCATAGTGTCGGTTTCTAAGTCTCTCAGATTTAGTAACTGAGAAACCAAACAATTTTAAGGAAAAAATGGAAGACAAAGAGAGGAGGAAGAAAGAGAGCAAAGAGGAAGAAGATAATATTTTCAGCGGGAGCGTTTAGGCATTGTTATAATCACTTGACAGATTTTGATATGGTCTAAGAATATCTGATTTTTGTAAGGACTTTGTCAAACTGATCCAACTTTGATTTTTCTAAATTCACGAATCAATTTTGATCACAGTGCGAGCCGCGGCCTTGCGAATTTGCTCATCTGTGTGGTCCACTGACAGAGAGTTGCTTGATGTAGGTGTAGTGCGCAATGTCCTGCTTTGCCGAACCTGCAGATTTCGCATGTGTTTTGGCAATAAAAAATCAAAGCGCACAAGCCCAATCTTGTTAATGAAACTTAATTTTGAAGGTTTACAATAATTATGGGTAAAGCTGCCGCAACGTAATTTGGAATTTCAATATGATTCCGCCAAATCGCTTTGTTGAGACTCTGCCAATAAGTGGTCTTGTTTTACCTCTTTTGGCCTGACCATGTAGAATGAGAGAAATAGCACATGTTGATACTGCTCCTGTTAGTACAAAGCCTAAATCATAGGCAACCAGTAATTATCGTGGAACAGAACTTTATCAGCAGCCAAGTAAATTGACTATGGACAAAGGGTACTATAAAAGTTTTACAATACAGCTTTATTTATTGACTTCCATCAAGGTAATTTCCACCACATTCAATACACTCCAGTTTTTCATATACTCTATGATCTTAGGCAGGTCCTGTTCCGTGTACAACTTAGCTGTGATTGTCTTCTGTGTGTCCAAAACAACACGCTCCACAGTCCCGCTTAACAGACCGGGATTTTCTGACAGCTTATGGGTGTGTCCTCATCATTAAAGACCCAAACTTTGTTTTGTGCCTTGATCGGCACATCGTACTAATAGAGCCTAGTCTCATCAGGTGCCACGATGCTGTTCACATTCCCCCTTTTTCAGCATCTTTCGGCATCAAGTCGTACGACGAGTCTTCTGCTCTGTCGGCAGCCTATGCGGTACCCAGAGAGAACGTGTAAATTGTCATGCAGAATTGAATGAACTGCAGGTGCATGAAGGTGTAAGGTCTCCTCTATCTGTTGGTATGTCACTCTTCGTCAAGCATTTTCTTCACAACAGTTATGTTTTCCTCTGTTAATGACGTTCGCGGCCTTCCTTCCCTCCCAGCGTCATCGAGAGTGAAATTGCTCCTTTGGAATCCTCTGTATCATCTGAATATAGTCTTACGATCATTCTTTAATGCAAGAGTCATTTATTCTAAGCACTGGTCTATGCTTAAACCACGCGTAAAGTTATACCGTAAAATTGCCCTTATCTCAATACGTGACCACGATGCCATAGTCCGCACTTTACACTGTCAAAAGAATGAACAACTAAATCAGCAGACGTGCTGCTGGTGGCTGCTACGCACTCATGGACATGTCTCAACATGCATATTGCAAAAATCTTATAGTATCCTTTGTATTGGTAGTCGTCCCAGAATACCAGTAGTCCGCAAAGGGTTAGCCCTGATTACCACATATATTTCTCTCAGACCATTGGAAATCAATTATCGTACTTGTGTTTTAAAGGCAAATGTATGGAAAATATGCTTCAATCTGGGGCCACTTAATAAAAAAACTTATTTCACTGACCCAATCCTTTCAGTCCAGTCCACAATTTTTCAACGCCTCCAACAGTTTCCGAGGATGTGTGTGAAACATCAAAGCACGAGGTTTCAGGAATTTTTATTTTTTTACGTTCCTTGCCCATAAAATTTTTCCGTCATTCAAGTAATAGTAGTATGAAACTCGTATCAAAATCCGAGCGGTACTCTATAGAGGGGTCAAGGACTAACGAACAGACATACAGACTCACGGACCAACGGAAACGAGTGACAGGCACGAATGCAAGGGCAGCGATGTCTAATTTTACTCTGCCTAGGTGGCGCTAGGTGATTGACGGTCAGATTGTAAAAAGTACATGCAAAATACAGATTTGATAGAAAGGTATGCTGTTTATAACCTCCAACCTAACTAGCGAGACCTACTCTAGCTCTCCAGAATACCTCAAACAAACACATCCACACCCAAAAGAAACTTTTTTGGGACGGGATTCTAACCCGCGCAGCTCACGACGACTGATTAGTAACCCATAAAGTCTACCGCTACGTCATCGCGTTGCCTAGGACTTTGAACCAAGACATAATAAGTAGTATCAATTTCCTTAGTCTCATGATTGAGTAGGTCAGATAAAATTATAACTTCGCCTGTTATGCTGCACAACACAAAGAACGTAATGTATTAGAGATCAATAGCTGACCCACAAATAAATCACGTCGTCGTTCACCTAGTTCTCACAATTTCTCATTAGCTGCCTAGTTAATAATTAACGGTCGTTCGTAACAAATCATACAATAACTTGACCATATCATCTTGTTTCACAATTATCACCAAATTACGGAAACAACCACCTATTACAACTGTTTCTGTAACGGTGATTCGGTAGTTCAAAAACACTTGAATGCTAAATTTTTCATCTCGCTTCCGCTGAACTGGCGAGTCGTTTTAATCCGGTGAAATAGGACGATAAGATGGGCAAACTTTGGAATTAGAGACGGTAAGCTGAACATTTGTATGGACCTTTGACGTTCTGTAACTTAGCTCAGGGAAGAATGTTATGAAAGCGATTTTTTGCAGACGTTTCTTTCCTTTGCAATAAATATCACTTAGAATGGTTTAGTATGTTATACAGCATTGAATTTATTATAATTTTGTCATAGCTTTGGCAAAGCATGTGAACATAACCGTATGTTTGCGCTTGCCCATATCTACAGGGTGTTTCAAAATTTATCCAACAAATCAACTTTTTTTGTAACCGTGCATATGTGGTTAAAATTTGTCGGATAAGTGGTGAAACACCCTGTGGATGCTCCGATTCACTTCACATAATGCTTAGTTCATGTATGTTTATGTACGTACGAGGGTAATTTTGCGATTCTTCTTAGAATTCTATTCCTGGTTACACTATGTTGTGTGGAGTAGATGCTTGATACTTTAAAATGTCTGGTTAGTGTTCTCTAGACGAAATAAGACCATCACTTGTGTTTCTCCTTGAAGTTTTTTCCAAAATGACTGGTTAAGCTAAAGTTTGTTGAAAAAAGAAAATCGTCGCATACTGTGTTTTCCATCGTGGTCTACCTCTACTTATCTTTAAACGGGCCAAATGGGGCATACATATTTAGGCCCAATTGCACCAACAACAGTCCGTTATTCTCCACCTATAGGGTAACAGACCGTCAGATACAGCGAATGAGCTTCAAGTTCCAATCAACAAATTTTAGCAACCATTAGCTATGAAATGTTGAAAACAAAATACTGTCAAAGTATTAGATGACAACATGTCATTCAAACATCACCAGCTTATTGAATATTAAGAAATTACATATAATTCAGTCAAAATGTTAAGAAATGTTTGATTTTTGAATTAAATTCATGTTTTAATTTCTATTGTTGATTTTTTATTCATGTTTATATTATTTTCTTCAATTGATATGTGATACTGAGTATTTTTTCCTATAAACCTCTTGCAGATAGCCATTAAGCACCTACTTGATGACAGGCTCTACCAAAAGATATTGCTCCTTTCCAAACATTTATTCATTTACTTGCCGTTCATCAGAACCATTATGGCAACTTAGATTGATATTCCCACAATACCATTCAGGTTTTTTGATATCCATACATCCATATTGAATATTTTTCGTTGTTCAGGAACTGAACAAACATCCACACTATATTCATAGCGATTAATAAATTCCCAAATATACGCCTTAAAGCTACCATCAAACCTAAAACCTGCAAAAAAACTACAAATTTGCCATATTCTTCTTTTTTCACGAGTACACATTCTAGGTTATATTTATATTAAACATTATTTGAATACAGCTGATTATTTCATATCAAGGAGTGACACATGTGTGTTATCTGTCAACTCTTTTTACCAGTGACAAAACATATTATACTCTGAAGGTTTAATTCCATGCTATTCAATGACAACACGGTGACTTGTGTGGTTATCAGCGGCCATTTTGTGAGGGTGCGACAGGGTTGCCAGATTGTGCATTAATATCCCGTTTCACCCTCTTGGTCCCAGTGGAGTAAGTTCCGCCAACTGTTGAAATATACTCTACTATGGTTTATAAGACTATTCGTGACATTTTTCCCAAAATCATTGCACACCACTTGAAAAAATGCAAATAAAAATTTAAAATTATTTCCTTGATGCCGCAATATAGCTCCCTCGGTACCTTGGGTTACGCATCTTGACAGTAGGTATGTTCGATATGATCCTATATTTAGAAGTACCAATACATTTCACGAGTATCGTCATCTTTCGATCCGGACTGTGTCAGAAAGAGTGCCTGCCATTTGGCTGCGACATTACCCTGCCAAATCAGACATATCTTTCATCGTTTTCAAAGAAATTGTACAAAATCTTCAAATTTGTCAAGTTAGCGAGTTTCACTTCATACGTTGTTACCAGACATGCCCAAATCATCAGTTGCTGCCGTGATATTCATCCCGACCGCTGCATCCCCACAGCTTAAATTATATTGATAGGGCAGCGGGTTATGCTATAAATCATATGTCAGAGTGTTTGTGCACTGATTGCAACGGTTAGATGATACAAAAAATATTTTCATAAATAGGATATATTTCCCATTCCGGATCGAACAATCTACCAAAGATGCTTATAATCATGATACCTAGTAAATTTTCACGAATAAATTCAAAACCAGAAAATGTAAAAGATTCATTTCGCACCCTACACCACGGGACGTTAGACTTGGCAACCCTGCGAGTGTCAGATAGATATCCCCGCCAGTCAAAAAAGAAAAATAGACAAACAATAAACATTACTAGTTTTTTTGATGTTTGGACTTAAAAGCCATTATTTGTGAAACATTTTTCATAATTTTTTGTCTATGTCCATAGCAATTGCATTATGCATCAGGGAGATGTAGGGATTGACACGTCTTGCACATATTATCTGTGTTTTATGATGGAGAGGACATAATGTTTTTATTGCTTTGAAGAAATTCATTGACCCATAAATTAAAAAATGATCACTATTATGACGTAAAGGAAGATGAGGAATTGGATGGAATGTATTTTATATTCTATTTTCTTGCAAAATACAGTCAAATCCACACTATTCAACAGGTATGTAATGATAACTTTCAGTATATTGAAGTTGGTAAATTCGAGAGTGCCATGCATTAACAAACGTCCAAATCTGCTGCCAAATTTAACAGCTAGAAAATCGACCTGTTATTTGCCGCATTCCCATTCGCTGAGGGGGGTAACGGATTGTTAAATGTAAACCTATAACATATATCAAAGTACATTAAAGTGTTTTTTCTGTACAAAAGCATCATGTTGGAATCAAAGAGTGGTCTTGTTTATAATACAGTCGAATTTTCACGATTTTATTCAATATTTTAATAGAAATCACTGATATTCAGAGACCTTTGACAGCTTCCGTCAAATTGCATTTTGATAAGATATTCCCATTGGTCCATAATATTAATGTTGGTCAAATCGGCCCTTAAAGTGCTTTTCGAAAAGGTCTTCCATACTTATTTTTTGAATTTGGGACACGTTAACAAGCTGAAGCTGGATAGATGGATATCATAGTATTATAGCCCTAACCTAAGAAATCGCCATTATTGACCACAATACCTTACTGAGAAGAAGAATTTCTCTCCCAAAGTAAATAATCAAGAAAATTATTCTCTAACAAAATCTCGGAGTGGTAGGCTGTGAAACTTGGGCATTATTGCTCATTTTCGTGATGAGATTCAAAATGATGTATCACGTGACCCCCATTCTCTTAAAAAAATATTTGGCGCTCGTTCGCCATCTTGAAATGTTTCGCTATTATTTTTACCTAGAAATTCACGCATCCATTTAGCGACTTTTAGCTTATACAATTAACCCGTTTCAAAAATATATACTGGCATGACCCTGACCTTTTTGAAAAGCGCTATACGTATACGATTAAACGCCTCACCCCTTCAGTTGATAGTATGAAATGTTGACAAGTATAAGAGTCATAGAGAATTTTAAACTTTACACCTTTTGGATTAGACCTAAATGCCGTTTATTGCACAGGAAACAGGACACGCGCAAAATAATGATTTTTGTGACGTTTGAACTTTGACACCGACACGAGAGTATATACAGGGTGACTTCGAAGTTGAGTCATTTATTTTAACAGTGAGTAGATCTGATCAAAAGAAGTGTTTTTTTCCTTTAACATTTTTCTAGTAAAATTAAAGTAACAAAGTTATAGCCCTTTAGAAGTTTGAGTACCGCTCTGTCTCAATAATAATATTATGTGCTCGTGTTTGGCAACAACGGATATAATCCGCCTTATCGGTTCATCGCATCGGAAACAAAAAAGCGAAAGAATTTGAAACGCTCATCACGATGTTTTTAGTTGTATTCAGTCAATGTGTCAGTTGGTAACGCGTGAGTGAATAGTGGTGTTTATTGCGTGGCTCAAACGAAATAAAAAATGATACATGTTTACGAAAATGGTGAACTTGTGGACATGATTCTTATTTACAAAATGCTGCCGCGGCATCACGGATTTATGCGGATCGGTTTCCCAATCGAGTGCAACCAACCCCTCGCGCCTTTGTTAATGTAGTACAAAGGGCTCGTGAATTAGGTGACTTAAGGCCTCGCAGGGGAGGGCATGCCGGTGCTCCAAGACCGCGCGATCAAATACAGGTTCGCACTGAAATACTTGTCGGGAGGATACTTTATAAAACAAGGTAAATTTTTTTTTTTATTTTTACACACATATTTTGGTTTATCTTCCTTCTGCAATCATTATCTGAAAATTAATGACTCAACTTCAAAGTCACCCTGTATAATTATGAGCCAATTTATTGAACCTCAAAACTTAAATCCGCTCATATTTTATTGACTAATCTTTGATTTCAGTATTTAAACCTTATTTTCTTGGACTATCACCTGAACCAAAATTCTCAAGTCGATAACCAGCGAAAACGGAAGCTCCGCATTTTTGTCTGGGCCGCGAGATAAAAAAACAGGTAGCATGCGGTTTCAAGCAACTAAAAAATTGCTCGAGATAAGTATCGAAGGGTATGTTCACCTCTGACAGAACATATACATAAGCAGGTCCGAATGTATTATTTATCCTTATGAATATGTATAGACGATGCAAATAACTAATGTTGAGGTGACAGGTTTCGAAATATAACACCACGTAATCCATTACTATTGAAGGCAGGTTGTTTATGAGTTGACTGCTTGAGGACTGTGTCGTCAACGACCTCTTTGGAACATGGATACATCTGAAATCAGTTCATTTGTTTTTTGTTGGTTCACTCATTAAATAGACTATTTTGTATGTTGTGATGAAAGTTGCCGCATCTGTGATCTGACAACGTATTCGCTCAAGAAGCGCAATCATGAACATACAGGGACAAGACTAAATGTACCAATGAGGTGCCATGATCACAAAACACCAGTTCATTAAAGGTAAACGCACCCTTGCTGAAATGTCATTTCTTGGGAGCTAGAGTGATTTTTGTATTCGATATCAATTTTGAAAATTAGTATACTAAGTGACATATAAATCGGAACACGCAGTTTAAATGGTTTTATTTTAATAAAAGTTGGTGAATGTATTTATCTTACTGTAAATAACAAGTGAAAAAATTTTCAACCTTATCAGTTGGACATTCCGGTTTTTATACTTTTTTCAATTCACTAACGCTCTAAAAATGAATATTTCAGCCGCAGTAAAGAATCAACGTTGGCGGATTTTGGTTCTTGACATCCTTTACGATCGGTTACGATGCCTAGAGTACGGAGACCTGTACGATTTCGTCAACTTAGTGAGTTTGATAGGGGCCGTATAGTGGGACTTCGGGAAGCTGGACTTTCTTTTCGGGCAATTGCAGTTAGAGTGCAAAGAAGTGTAGACACTGTGGTTAGGTGTTGTCAGGCATGGCTTCGAGAAGGCCGTACGCAAAGAGCAAGGGGCACTGGACGCCGCCGTAGAACAACAGACCGTGAAGATCGCCGCCTAAGATTATTGGCCTTAAGGGACCGTTTCTCCACTACCAGGTCCATTGCAAATGAATGGTTTGCAGAACAGGGAAGACCTATTGGAATGCGAAGTGTTTACCGACGAATGAGAAGTTTTGGCTTGTTTTCATAGCGGCCACACTGGGTCCTCCCTTTAACTCGAGAACACCGACGTAATCGCCTTGAGTGGTGCAGACAACGGTCACTCTGGGATCAGAAATGGAACAGTATTGTCTTTAGTGACGAGTCTCGATTTTGTTTAGGTATGCACGATGGTCGTGCCAGGGTTAGAAGGCGACGTGGTGAAAGGAGGAATCCACAGTTTTTTGTTGAAAGACATGTCCATCACACTGTTGGAGTTATGGTTTGGGGGGGCTATAGCTTATGGTTCCAGGTCACCTTTAATCTTCATCAGAGGTAACCTGAACGCGCAGCGTTATATCCACGAAGTTCTAGAACCCCATCTTTTACCCTATTTTGACACCCTGGCAGATCCAACTTTCCAACAAGATAATGCCCGACCACATGTTGCAAGAGTCACAATAGACTTCTTTCAACATAATGATGTCACATTGTTACCATGGCCACCAAGATCTCCCGACTTATCCCCAATTGAGCACGTGTGTGATATGATGGGTAGGAGATTGCTCAATTTGCAACGTCCTCCTCAGACTCTAGAAGCACTTCGAGAGGAGTTGGTGGTTGCCTGGAATGAGATACCACAGGAGGACATTGACCAGCTGATCAGAAGCATGCCTAGGCGCGTTGGAGAATGCGTAGCACATCAGGGTGCATCCACACATTATTAAAGGTCAAAGGGCTTTAAAGCAGTGCAATCAATTTGAAATTTTTATCATTTACTTATTATGCTTCATTAAGTGCTTATACAAAATTTTATTAAAATAAAACCATTTAAACTGGGTGTTCGGATTTATATGTCACTTAGTATATGTATGTTATGAAGCGACCTTCAATAATTTAATTTCGTATCTAAAAAATCGTTTCCTTGTTAGGGGCCATCGTACATTGAATCCTTAATACATTCGAAGTATTCCCTCACTATGCGGGAAGTAAGATTCAGGCTTAAGACCGTAAGGACAACAAAGCTTCCGGTCCGGACTTGATGCCTGCGATTGTACTGAAGAAATGTGCAGCGGAGCTTGCTCCATTTCTTTTGTGTCTTTGCCAGATATCGAATCCGGTCTTTTCCAAAAAACTGGAAATTTACTCATGTCAGCTGTGGCATGCTGCCCCTTTATGGAAACCATCCATCCTATGGCCTATTGCAAATGAGAGGATGAGAGCTAGGCTATTTGTATAGGGCTACTTATCTACACATAACCACCTCTCTCTCTGTACAAGGCCCAGATAAGACGTCGCCTCGAATACTTCTCACATGTTTGGGGTGCTGCCGCCTCGACTAAATTATCCATACTCGATGTTGTTCAGAAGAGGACTGTCCGACTGATCGATTGCTCTTGTCTAGCGGACAGTCTCGGTATCTTTTCGTACCGATGGCGATGGACTGTCGGCGATATAGCTCCCTTCTACTGATATGTCAGCGGCTTTACTGACATTATAGGAGACCTGGATGTTTCTTCAAACAAGCTTATTTAAGTTAGCGGGTATACATCTCTATCAATCTGGGTGACTGTAGTCAGAAAAAGAAACTAGCAACACCTCTAAAACCAAAGAAATATCAATATCAGTATAATGATAATATTAATTGCCTATTGACTTGATCAACTTTCAACGAACTTATCTGGTTCCTATTTTGTGGCATAAAAGTACATTTTTTAAATTTAAATGCAACCGCAATCTGACAAGTTAAAGTGAATATAAAACAATCAGCAGGTGGCAGACGGAGATGTCGAAATTGAAAATTAAGCTCCGTATTATGATACGGTGTCTAGTAAATTAGTGTTAACAGCTTGGTAGTACTTAGTATTATCGAAAGAATGAAAAAGTATATCGTTACTAGTTTATCGGTTGTTAAAGTGTAATGTTATTTTTGTGTTGCTACCTTTGTGGAAGTGTATTTATCTAAACCATCTTCGGATGTGTTATGAATTGTGTGACATGCAACTTGTATTTATCAGTAAAAATTTTTTGGAATTCGTTGTCATAAATTTTGTGCTAGTCATTTTCATGTGCTTCTTTAGACTTTAGACTGTCTTAAATAATCTTTAGTGATTAGTCGCAGTATCATTGTTAATGGAACCTCAAGATGACAAATTCGTAGGGTCCTAGTGAGTAATAACTCACTGCTTTTCTATTTTATAAAAAAATATGTCTGGAACGAAAGGACTTAACGACATTCCAAGGTACAAAAATGCTGAAGCAGAAAATTTTCAGTTTATATTCACATTTGGAATCGAATGGACCAAATGGAATCTAAGGACGATATCCTTGAAATGAAAGATCAAACGATACACAGTTCTGTATGTTTAGCTGTGAAACAGTAAGTAATGTTTGTTTTGGCTTCCATTTTCGAAGAAAGCACTATTTCCAAGACATGTAATCAATGACTAACCATGGGATTCCACAAGAAGATAATATTAACTACTTATTTGCATTGAAACTTTGATAGGATTTGAAAGATATTCAGATGATGGTATATGAAATGATAGAAATATTTGCACCTCAAACTTATCGGAGTCCGCTGCACAAACAAAAACTCTGTACTTGTGTGTGTTTTTCACCGATGGTATAATCAAAGTACGCAGATATTGTTTGCTCGGAGCTTTAACGATGATCTTTTCAGCATCAATGCCGTATGTTTGATCAACATTGGCGTGCCTTAGCGTAATTACATGTTATATGGATTGCCAGCTGAACAAGATAGACCAGGAATAATATTTGCATCTGCTCAGAAACACCTCCATGTTCCAGACCCGAAATTGCGTCAACATTGTTTAAACATTTTTTGAAACTGATTCCAAAATTTTTTTTCGATTCGCCCAAAGTGTTCTTATTATATTTTGAGACAGTCTGAACAAAAAATGTTCTCTATCACCATTCCCTAAAGATGACCGCTTTCGAGTTATAAGCGAGTTAGGAAAAGTGCAAAATATTCTATTTTCAATGCCGAGAAACAATATGAAGTTACGAAAGTTCCTAGATATTTCAAAAGCATTTCAGATGGTGTTTTCATTGTTCACCTTTGTCTTCTAATTGTAAATCAAGCGCGCGCTCTGCGTGTTCGTGAAAGAGATGGCAGCATGGTGAAAAAAAAACATTTATTGTAATTTGTTTAAAAAAATAATTTAAACAGTAGTTGTTGGCAAAAATTTGGGATTGACAACGTGCAGATTCGAAAATGGGTCTTTTTGGGATAAGGTTATTAAAAAAAAGAATATCATAATAATTTCTTAAGCAGATACTAATGTACTTCCTTGACTGACTTTTCTCTCCATTTGCAAGGAAAAAACTTATTACGCATTACTTCTGACAAATCATTGTATACTTATGAGGATCTGCTGTGTTTAATTACTATTTTGAGCATAATAAACTATCTATAACACATAAGGCACCAAAAATTTTACTATACCCGTACTAACGCAATATCCGAAATTGAATTCCTATTTTTTAATTCAGCTACTTCATATAACTTTGATATGGTCTATAGAAATTGGTCATAGTATGAACTTTAGATGCTATCATATGCTTCTCAGTTGTATTCATTTTTCTTTTTGGGGGCGCTTTTTTTCACTTGGAGTCCTTAAATTATGAATTAACAATAATAACGCTTGTTGCAGATCGACTATGAGAGATGATTCTGATACGTGTCACTTAGAATCCTAACAAGTAAGTGTGTTTATCGTTTCTATTTGTTTTTTCTAGAGAAGTGTGGCGTAGGAGCTGAAACACTTCTTGATTACTTCGGTTAGCACGGTAGAGGTGGCCCTTAAAAATTCGGCGTGTAGTTTTTATTTTCCAAATCCTTTCGGGCCACGTTTGCATTCTGAAACAAAGAATTTGCCAAGACGCAACATAGGTATTCGTGTTCTAAAGGAAAAGTATAAATGTGTAACAGAATAGATGAAGTACTGAATCTGCTTGGCGCCACATATTAGTGAACAGCTATTTATTTACAAAATGCGATTTTATTAGAGGGACATACACGGAAAAATACTATTACCATAGTGATATTTAAATATATATATATATATATATATATATATATATCAAAGTGCTTGAATGCTGACAGGTGCTTATAAGGTTTCACTACGAAAGCCAGCGAGTAAATTCGAGAAGTCACAGCGTAAAATTTATACGCATAACGCCTCTTAATGTTATAACGCACTGGACACCAATTTTTTTTTTATATCGAAGCAGCCGCGCAGGCAGAAGCCTAAATGCCGGAACACTATGCTATGATGATCCAAAAGAAATTTTGTTAATACGATTTTAGTTAGTAGAACTGGGAAAAGCTTCCTCTTGTAGATTGTTCCACAATCTAGAAACCCTCGGGACAAAGGAGCGGTCGTATCGGCCAGTTCTGGATGTACGAAGTTCGACACGGTTAGGATGGGGCGCCAAAGTTAGGCGGGTCTGCCTGGCAGGCAGATCGCGAGGCGGCATAATGGAAGAGAGCTCTGGGGAGCAAAGCCCATTGGTGTAGCGGTAGAAAAGAGCTAGATCTGGACTCCGACCAGCCGAAAGGAATGGCTCTTTTGCAGAACTCGACCATCCATCGAAACCGGATGAGCGCTAGGATGCTTTTTGTTCGTCAAAGTACAGTACTGTGTTTTGAAAGCATTGAACTTTATAAAATTGTTGCGTCCCCAAGCAGTGATAGCCTCCAGGTCTCTTGTCAGAGAGGAAGTCGTCGCTAGTCTTCTTCTTTCCAGCTCAGCGGCAGAGATCGGCTTGTCACTCTGAATTCCTGCATGTAGAGTGCTGTCATCAGCGAAGCTGTGGATTGGGTTGATCGTGCAGGAAAGGAGGTCGTTGATTTGTAAGAGAAACAGTGTCGGAGCCAAGACCGATCCCTGGGGAACACCCGCGTTGACGTTGTGGGATGAAGAGGAGAACCCGTCAATTACGACGGATATCTTGCGGCCAGAGATAAAGTCAGATACCCATCTGCAAAGCTTTTCAGGAAAGCCATAAGATGGAAGTTTGCTTAAGAGGGCAGCGTGCCACAGCTGATCGAACGCTTTCGTGATGTCAAGAGCAACGACATGAGCCTCACCATAAGACTGGATGACTTTTCTCCACAATTGCGTGACGTAGGCTAGGAGGTCCCCTGTGGATCGTTGGTGCCGGAAACCATACTGCCTGTTGCTAATCAAGCTGTGACTTTCGAGGTCGTCCAGAAGCTCGCGATTTGTGCATCTCTCCATCACCTTACTTAAAACAGAAAGCAGAGCTATAGGCCTGTAATTGTAAGGGTAGGTCTTAGGTCCTTTTTTGGGATGGGTTGGACATGAGCAAACTTCCAGTTTTCTGGGAAGATGTGGGATTCATAAGATATCTGGAAGAGACACGAAAGAGCTGGCGCTGCACACCTCTTCAGTACAATGGCAGGAATCAATTCCGGACCAGAAGCTTTGTTGATGTCGAGCGACAAGAGCACTCGTCTTACGGTCTTATGCCTGAATGTTACCTCTCGCATAGTGTAGGGAACCCTTTGAATTGACGGCACTTGGGCGTTGGGGGGGACGTCCTTGGTGGAGTTGGCAGCAAAGGTCTTGGCTAGCACTTCCTCCTTGGCCTTTGAGTCGAAAGCAATAGTTCCATCCTGACATGCAAGTGGTGGAAGGCTACTGTGTCAGAAGTTCTTTTCAATCTGCTTGGCCAGCGTCCAAAAAGATCGACTGCCATTGCGCTGCGACATTACCATGTGCCTAACTTGTATAACGTGCTGGTTTTTGGCATTGCGAACCTCCTCGTTATATTTGTTTCTGGACTCGACGTCGACCTGTCTGTTCTCTACAGTGGGGTTTTGTAAAAAGGTTCTGTGTGCCTTGATCTTCTGCTGATGAATTAAGAATACAGCAAATCATCGGAAATTTAACTTACACATAATACAATATATCTAAGTACATACATTTTAGTAGCATTTAACAACTTTTTTATTACCACTACCACAAGAACGGTAGTATTTAATGCTTTGTTACATTGTTTAGATTTTAAGGGCCGCATCATCGGTGGTTCCTTCAATTATAGGACCCTTTTCTGGCCTCCCTGATTTGATAGTCTCCTTCAGGAAGGCTGGGGTATTTCTAGGTTTTCTTCTGTACCGTGTCATCGTCAGCGATCTCTTACTGTGAGACTAAAGACATCCTACAATTGTAGGAGCGACTGAGGATACGTCCCTGAGTTGCTGGTTGAGTAGATTGAGCAACGGCTAGACTCCGCAATTTGCGTCATATTTTTAATGACGCACTAAACACGTATTCCTTTGTCTTGACTGTGTATGACTGTCAGATGCGCCCATGCTCCTCATTTTTTGCCCCCTATACTTTATTTCTATCTACGAGATCATCACTTTTATCATGATAATTACGGCATAATTAGAGCATCCTCCGCTTCTTCTGCTTTTTATCTCAGCTTAGCGCACGGTTTATAGAACTGGTTTGTGTTATGTGGTGATTTTTCTCAAGTGCGCGATCTCGGATGAAATTACTATCAGAGAAATCTGTGGTGTTATTTTTAGATGCAATGCAAGTCGGTGAAAAAAATCCGCGCTTCCTGCGCTTGTTGATGGATCTGCCTTATAAACCATATTTATGGCAGCCTTAAAAAAACTACCGCAACGCTCATTGGTCATTTGAGGTTTGCAACTCGTAGAAGCTATAAAATACAAATTGTCTCATAAATATTTTGTACAAGTGCGTGAACTTCTGCGAAGAACATCTGTGAGGAAAAAACGCGTCAAGTAGGTTGACTGCAGCTTCCACGCAGTGCTTTGGGTTTAGAGATATAGATCACTCGAACCAAAATATGTAGATTTTCTTGTTATGAGAAGTAGAATCGCAACACATTTTGAAAATGAGATATTATGCCTCTCTGTCTGTACGAGGTTTGTTCAAAAAGTATCGCAAATTTTGAATTTTCGCGGACTAAGTATGTCCGATTTTCGACCTTTTTGTGGCGTTATGTTGGTACTCATGACACACACTAATGTTGACAATATCGGCCATTTTGAATGTCCAGTCAGTTTTTGACAGCTATTGTGCCTGGACGTGTTTTAGCTTGTCTCCGATTTTTGTCTATTCCAAAAAATGGATCAAAGAAGTTGTATTAAATTTTGTGTAAAAAACAACTTGAAGAGCGCGGGTGGTGGTACAAAATGTTCTCAGAGGGCCGAGAAGATGTGAGCGACGAAAAGCGTTCCGAGCACGTCAACAACAGACGAAAACATTGATGAGTTCTTGCCGCAGGGTAGAACGGTCAATAAGGAATATTACCTTCAAGTAATGCGCAATTTGCGAGAAGCAATCGGTCAGAATCGCCCGGATTTGTGGGAGAATAAAAATTGGCTTTTGCACCATGATAATGCCCCTGCTCATGCATCGTTACTGGTACGCGAAGTTTTGGCCAAAAACAACCCTCCAATAATGCCTCACCCACCATATTCCACAGACCTGGCCCCCTGTGACTTTTTCTTGTTCCCGACACTGAAGAGGCACATGAAAAGACGACGTTATGACACAAATGAGAAGATAGATAGATATTCATAAATAAATAAATAGTTCTTGAAAAAAACATTAAATTCGCGATACTTTTACATAAAGTAACTACTATGCCAAGGACAAAAGAAATAGTAGTTTTTGAAAATCAAGTAAACGCTGATCACGTTCTAGGCGAATTTGCAATTTTTCATGTAAAATACTTATTTATTCATCCTAAAATTTTCAGTGCAGCAGGTAGTTCCCATGTTTCAAGTTAGAACATGTAGATTGGAACTTAAGGATACCCACCTTCAGTTTTAATATTTTTGCAGTGGTAAAGTATCTTGTTAAGTCTCTAAATGTAGGTCCTTGGTCCGAAAAATCCAGCACAGACTCAGAAATCGTCTGTATTTTTGTGATTAGATATCGATGTGTGTGACAAATTTTGGGGTGATGTTTTCAAGGTCGTACATGGTAGCCTCAAACATTTAAAAGCTATATTTAGTATACATAAAAATTAATTTTGTAATGGATCTCAAAATATATGGAAAGATACGTTACTCTGCATTTTAGGAACAAGAAATTAAGTCTCTGGCGGTGTCTCTAGTGAGATTCATGTTTATTTTTTATTAACTTTCCTCTAAAAAATTTTTTGTTACGACGCATCAGACATACGGTTTTTCCCGCTGCAAAAGTAAAATTTCACGTTCGTTTTTCGTCAAAGCACGCTTGGGCTATTTCAAGGTCTTCAAGGGGTACAACGTACTTTGAATATCTTCAGTGTACAAGTTCGAAATATAAAACCGTGTAAATTCTCTCATATAAGTACGAAAAGCAAGTTGCTTTTTCATGAGCAAAATAACATTCCAATCCGCCACCTAAATTTTAGAAAAATGCATCTTTTTACAACGAAGCTGCAGCCAACGCACGGCGGCTGCTGTGAGGATCATAAAGAAACTTGGTTAATTCGATTCTTGAGCTGTTCCACAATCTCGGTACCCAAGGCATAAAGGAGCGGTCGTATCGGCCAGTTCTGGAACCAAGTGTGACACGGTTGAGATAGGAGCCCAAAGTCAGGGGGGTCTGTCTGGCAGGCACATCTGAAGGCACCATCATGGAGGAGAGCTATGAGGAGCATAGCTCATTAGCTTACCAGTAAAAGAGAGCTAGACCGCCGACGGCCTGCCGGTGCGGAACGGTCCCGAGACTGTCCGTTGGAGAACAGTCCTCAGCTTTGCTCTTAACAGCATCGAGCATGGATAATGTTGTCGGGGGTGGCAGTACCCCAAACGTGTGAGCAGTACTCGGGCTAAGTCTTTTCTGGGACTTTTGCAGAGTGAGGAGGTCATGAGGCCAGATACTTGATATAAAGTAAGTTTGAACTGAGGCATTAGTTTAAGGGCAGTATCGCAGTTACCATCGTGTTTTTTCTTCTACTTCAAAGATGTTCTGTACATTGTGCTCAAAACTGCAATCTTATCCTTATAAACTGCCGAGCCCTTTTAACCAAATCAAGGTCATTCTTGTTAAATTCACCATTCCTCTGATTTTCCACCAGAGTTGGCCTGAACCGATCGAACCTATCTGTTAAATGACGTACAGTAAGGTCTTCAGCAAAATTGTAGTTATGAATCCTAGAATTGATTCAAACTAAATCTATCTAGTTAGGTTCAATTCGACTAGTGCCTATCGCGTATTTTGGGATCATTCTTGCTTTCATATGTCCATTTTAGAGTTGACATGTTCTTACGTCACTGACAGGTCTCATTAGTATTTGACCAATTAAGTTTGATCAATATCAACATCTTTAGCATCATTAACTTCGTATTTTTACGCAGGTTAAGATAGCAAAATAACATTAACTATTCTGACTGAAACTTACCTTAATTAGACTAGAGATTTACTTTTTACTAAAGCAAATAAATAAATTAAAAATAAATATATCAACAAACTAAAAACGAACTCTACAGCACTACCGACATATCGCGAGAACAAAACACGGAATATACCGCCGTAATGGTCAGGCAGTACTACTTGACTCCGGTGCAGTGCGCGATGCGTCGTACTGTCGTCGACGTCCTTTGGTGCGTACCCGCGATGGTCAGTGATGCTCAAGCAGTACCAGTACCATCCCCATGTCTGACGGTCGCGGTCGCGGCACTCTTTGGACTGATGGCCTGAACGCCAGAAGAGTTGTGCCATCTTCAAGTACCGCCGTCGCTGCGGGTCGTTCAACCTGCGGGCGCTGCCTGCCAATGCGAGGAGGGCAGTACCGTTACCGGCAGTACTTCGGCGATCGACTTCGATGCTGAGCGATCGCAATTCAGGTGTTACCATTATTTGCTTTGCTTCAAAGACCACCTGACTGCATATCAGCAGGTGGTACTTCAAAGTGGTACCTATAATGATATCATTTGAATGGGACATTATAGCTTTAGTATATGCTTTACCCGTGACCTGCCTCAATCTACTAAATTGTGGGTGACCCACAAAGCGGTAAGGGCAGTACTGTTATTAGTTCTTTGGCGAGAGAGTTTGATGCTGTACTATTGAAGGCGTTCATTCACTCCCAAATTCTTGGTGGCCTTCAATGTGGAGAAGCAAGTGCCGTTGGCAGTACTAGTGATCGTGATGTAGACGTTAACATTATTAACGTCTTATCCTAATCATATTTTGAGAGAAACTGGAACTTTGTTAGCAACCTCTCTCACTCCATTTTCCGGGTGACTGGAAACGTGTAGGGTGGTACCCAGTAGAAGTACATATGACAGTATCACCTAATGAAATATTGAAGTTTATTAGATCGTCCATTCATATCCTACCTCAATTCAATACATTGTAGGTTACAAATAACGGGAAGAGGGCAGTACCTCTGTCAGAACTTTGACGGCTGAGTTTGGACTACTGAGTGATTCAGATGCTACCATTATTTACGTTACTTTGTAGACCACCTGACTGCACACCGAATAGGTAGTGGCTGTAGGATGTGGTCTACCTGAGCAACTCACAACTCGGAGAGGGCAGTGCAAATAACAGTACTCTCGTACCTTTTTGGCTAAATTTGGTGTTGAGGGATCGTAACTAGCATTATTGGCATCGCGTCGAATGCCTATGACAATGTACTGGTATATATTTCGGTAGTACCGTTACCAGTACCTTGGCGACTGTGTTTGATGCCGGGTATTTGCAAATATTGACTTTGCTTGCAAGAATTCCAACTAGCCTATCGAAATATATGGCAGCCAAAATGTTGCTGGTACGTCACACTAGTCGCCACATCAGGGAGCTGCCATTATATTCCAATACGAATGCGGGCGACATTGCCATGGCATATCGGTGAGGGCGAGAGAGCTCTTGAGTTCACGTCTAATAATATTTTGAGACTAAGCAGAACTGTCTTCATGCTCCTCCTCGCTTCACCTACTGGGTGACTTAACGTGAAAAGGGTGGTACCCTTACCGGCGGTACTTCAGTTATCTCATTCCATGTGCTCCCATTATTTGGTTTGCTTAAAGACTACACATCAGTTGGTAGTACCTGTGAGGATATCGTTCCAACTTAACTTTACGTACAGTTTACAGTGATATTAGCACCGATTCTTTTTATGACCTACTTTAAATATATTCAATATCAAAATACGACAGCACACAGTGCCATCTATTACCAGACTCGACCACTGCCAGAGTGAATAGCAGCTCTCTGTTAGAAGTGTAAATGTATCTCAGCTCGCGTCGTAAGCTGAGTCATCACTGTGCCCGCTTGATGCCGTCGGTTCTGGCGATACAGTAGATGATGGATGATAGTCTACTCGCCACTGAAAACTAGTAATACTGCTTTCTTTCGTCCAATCAATAGAGGGCTATCCGTATACGGCTGTGCACGGCTTATGTCTGTTGGCAGTCATCAGCAGGGTCTAGGCTGGTCTCTAATTAAATCAATGAACGAATGTAGGGTGACACGTTTTCTATTTAAGGTAGAAATTGCCATCATCTACTACATCTTCAGAATCGACATCAGTGATGACTCAGCTTTTGACGTGAGTGAAGATACCTTTACAGTTTCAACAGATAGCGAGTATTTGCTCTGGCAGTGGTCAATTCTGGTAATAGATTGTGCTTGTGCTATCGTATGTCGATAGACTTTGCACATGAGATAAACCATACGTTGGTTTGCTTTCGCTCGTTGTCATACCTGGAAACCAATACTAGTCCATACTGATGATTGTCGATTAGCATGAAATACCTGTACACAGTTCGGGCGGATGAAAGCAATACTACTGATGTTCAGTACCGTTTGACTTTTGTTTGTAATGAGCGTAGTCCAGATGCTACCTTTTGCTTGGAGAGCCATGTCACATTACACCAAGAAATGTTACCTTGGCGGAGTATCTTCAGGATATAGTTTCAGTGTCACGCCCTATTACGGGGCAGTACCGTTATCAGGACATTGGCAGCAGTGTTAGATGAAAGCCCAGTTGGCATTACATACAGAGGTCGTATCTTGAAAAGTTCCTTGATCATTAGCAACCTCCCTTATCCATGGTTTTGATGATCCACAATATAGTGAGGGAGAACAGTAAGGTTAGCAGTACTTCGGCGTTCGGGTCCGAGTGCAATTCATGTGTTTCCACTATTTTATTTTATTTCATACCTACTTAACTCCATATCAGCAAGTAGTACTTTAAAGTGTGATTATGTTATGATTTCACGACGTATTCCAAACTCCTACATTGCAAGGATGGTGCTTAGTATACGGGCGTCCAATTACTAGTGAAAATTTATTAATATTGGATCGAGATGATCTTTTCTGGCTTGACTCACATATAAGACCGCTTCTCAAGTTTTGCAGATGCGACATCATCAACTTACATTAGTCTCAATGGTATACCGGAGGATATTGCAGATGGAGGTTGTATATACAGGGTGTCCCAACTAAGATGGACAGTTGTTTTATGGACCAAACTGATATAAAAAATCGTGGCAACCTTCATTTGCTACTAGCGCGTTTTTTTTTTAAATAGAGCATCCTATATTTTATTCCATGGTTTAATAGAGCTTCTAAAAACAAGAAGTTTGATATTATATAACATATGGTTCCGATTGCCAATTGCTTAGATGTTTGGTCAAACGTGCCTCTCCTTTTACATGGCCCCAGAGAAAGAGATCGAGAACCGTCAGATTGGGAGATATCGCTGGCCAATTCATCCCTATCCAACTCTTAGGGCGCCATTGGTCTAGGTACTCGCATACCGTTCGACTGTAATGTGGTGGTAGATCATTATTTAAAAACACATTGTACATTTCACCTGATACTGCTCTTTGAAAATAGTGTGGTCCGATAATTGAATCATTGTCCACTTTTAGTAACCAATGCGTAATAAGGCATATTGTTGTGATTCACGAGACCATTGCCTTTAATGTTGCCTCGCCGTGGAATAATATGGAAGGGAGAAAGGTCGTATCGTTATCAGTTTTACATCAAATTGCATAGCATTAACTGAAATTTTGTACTCAACTGTAAGCAAAGATGAAGTAGCCATCTTATGAAGTTTTGTCAAACAGTTTTACCGAAGTTGCTTAAACAACGTGGTTGTTAAAAAATGCTAGACCTGAGATCAAACGTCTAGGAATCAACAAAGCTACTTGGAATATGTCACAACAATTTCAGAATCAATGACTGTCTTGGGTTAAGATAAGTCTTGTTGTGCAAAAAATGGAATATCTGATTTGAAGTCTAAATGTAGCATTAGTAGCAATAATACGAAAAAAGTGGTATCAACCCAAAGAAACCTATTTAATGTAGAAATATGGGTGTTAAATTTGAAATTTGTGTGAAAAGGTACATTTTGTATTTTGAGATATCCTGTATAAATAGAAAGATATTTTAGCATTTCTTTGGGATCAACTCAAAATCTATTATAATGAAATCTTTGTGAACTGAACTAAATATCTTCAAAAATGGCTGAGCTGCGGGCCGGCAAGGTTAGGCATTTTTTCAGAGACCTCAGGAAATATCTAAATAATTGACTTGCGAAACTATATAAGTTATATGATTAAGAAGCTCTATCCAAGTATGCTGGAGTATTCTGTTAGACAACTGTAGACCCTGTATATAATAAAATAATTTTAAAGTATGCATTAGTATCATATCAAGGTTACCATGGAAACATGTTTTTGATATCTTTTCCAGACTGCTCATTAAAGTACTTTCAAATTTTGTTGGGATACTCTGAATGAAACTTCAGTATTGAAGATAAAAATTCCTTATCATCTGTACAACCTCTACGCATATGAGATTAGATTCACTCGTATAGATTTTGAAAAACAGTTGTGGCAATATACATTTTTGATATCATCAACCTCCAAGGTAAATTGATGAACTGGAAGTTCATCCGGACAACCTGCATTAAATAAGCAAAAGCCTCTGGGGTTTCACAGATAAAACTCCCGGAAATAAGTCTACAAAGTCAGGTCTCAACGTTACCAGTTAAAGTTACTTATGCGACAGCCAAACCTACATATATGCAAACCAGACCTGCGAATTAAATCATTCGAAGGTTCTACCGTTAATAGTAATTTACGGTCGAGTTCATTGCCGCTATCACACTCTAGTTGATAATTTGGTTCCATTTCGGAATGCAATCATAAGCAACAGCTATTTGAAAAGATAGATGATGTGGTGTAGTACTATACAGGGTAGCCCATCCATGTGTGAACAGAATATTACTCATAAACAAATACATATTTGGAAAATCTATTTATGGCATGTTATACGTAATGACATTTGAGGGCACATTTCTAAAATATTGGCAATTATACAGGGAGTCAAAATTTTGACCTACATATTAAACTTGTGATTTTTTAAAAGCAATACCTCAAATGTTATTGAATATTTGGGTAAACCAAGTCAAAAGAAGAAGATTGATGTAACATACGATGGGGTTTTGGTAATTAGCTCAATAGGTGTAAGGTGGTTTGTTCAAAAAAACCGTCCACTTCCGCAAACCGTCAATCCGCCATTTTGAAATTTGGAATGCTGAATTTTGTGTCAAAAAAACTTACACACCTCAGCTTTTATCTTATTTGTTACTTTTTTGAATTTTAATTTTTGTTCATACAGGGTGTTCAAAAACGCGAATTGTACTTTTTCTCAAAAATGTCAAATGCATCACCCTGTATATTTGTGTGTGTTTAGATACAGTTTTTATAAGCTTTGCTTTGATACTAAACACATAAGGGTTTTTACGGCTATTTTTTCGATTATTAGTCTTTTATGGAACAGCATGATTCCCTAAAATATCGCATCATCCTTGGAAACAAATAAGTTGTTGATTAGTTACAAACTGTCAAAATTAGCTTTGTGAGCATTATAATAAAAACGTGTTTGAAAATGAATTTTTCTAAAGAAAAAATGGTGAATATGGTATTCGTTTTGGGCGAAGCCCAAAGAAATAGTTTTCTAGCATCTTGCACTTATAAGCAACGGTACCCTAATATGCGACACCCAAGGCAGGAGACATTTTCCACACTACGAGAACGTTTTGGTGTGCCTATTAAAAGCTTAATAACTCAAAATCTAGTGATTTTATCTGAATCTAACCTTATACCAAAGAAAAGCTTATAAAAAATTTAATGCAAGCTTGCACAAATATGCAGGGTGATGCATTTGAAATTTTTGAGAAATACTACAGTTTGCATTTTAGTCCACCCTGTATGAGCAAAAATTAAAATTCGAAAAAGTAACAAATAAGATAAAAGCTGAGGTGTGTAATTTTTTTTATACAAAAAACAGCACTTCTAATTTCAAAATGGCGGACTGAGGGGTTGCCCAAGTGGGGGTTTTTTTCTCGACAAAACACCTATATCTGAGTAGCTATCTACCAAAACCAAATAGTATGTCATATCAATTTTCTTGTTTTGAATTGGTTTATCCAAATGTGCAATAAAATGTGACGCATTCCATTTGAAAAATCACATCTTTGATATGTAGGTCGAAATTGAGACAAATGGCCAAACAGCTATGCTTATTGACGTAAGCTGCAGCGTCAACGTAGCTAGAGGCTGCCCTCAGGGCGGAGTTCTGTCACCCCTACTGTGGTTCATCGTGGTGAACGAACTCCTCGTTAGGCTCAGCAGTGTCGGTGTCTACGTGCAAGCCTATGCTGATGACGTAAGCATACTCGTAGTAGTTAGGGGACGTTTTTGTAGAACAGCCTCGGAAATTATGCAGGGCGCTCGGCGCTCTGTGGAATCGTGGTGTAGGGAAGTCGATCTTTCTGTTAATGCTGAAAAGACCGAGCTGTTCCTATTCACTAAGAGCTTGACGGGCTGGTCATGCCGACCCGCTTTGGCACTAGAATAATTCTATCCCAATCAGTGAAATATCTGGGAATTATATATAATTCAATGTGGGCCTGAAGACGTGTTGCCGGTGTAAGGTGGGGGCTTAAACCCAAAGTGGTATACTGGCTCTACACGACGAAAGTACGTCCATCTCTCTTGTACGGTTCCCTGGACTGGTGGCATTGCATTAGAACTGAGACAACTAAGGCCAAACTCAGTAAAATTCAGCGTTTGGTCTGTATTAGCATTACAGGCGCAGTGCGAACAACGCCATTGAATGCAATGGAAGCTCTGTTGAATCTCCCACCATTGGATCTGGCGATCCGCGGTGAAGCGAGAGTAGTCGCTCATCGACTGTGGAGTCAGGGCAGCTGGGCTTTCTTGAATCCTGTCAAGGGACATACTGCCATCTTAGTCGACTTGCAAAGGGAGGGCCCCGTCCTTCTAAGCAGGGGTGATCGTATCACCCCTATATATCGCTTCAACCGCAAGTTTATTGTGGAGTATCCAACGATTGAGGAGTGGGACGCCGGTAGCCGGGGACTCCCCGGAGTGAGCGGGCAGGTCTGGTACACGGACGGCTCGGTCACCGACGAGGGCTCAGGTGCTGGGGTCTCTGGGCCTAGAACTAGGCTATTTCTGCCTCTCGGTGGATACACCACTATTTTCCAGGCGGAAATCTTTGCGATTTAGGCTTGTGTATCTCACATTCTGGAGGAGGGGGGCCTAGGAGAAGAATAACAATCTTATCCGACAGCCAGGAAGCAATGAAGGCTATAAGATTACTTCGAGTCTTGTATTGCAATGCAGGGAGGATCTGAATTGCCTCGCAGCGAGGCATCCGGTATCGTTAATGTGGGTACAGAGGCACGCTGGGACAAGGGGCAATGAGACGGCGGACACTCTGGCGAAGACAGTCAGCTCTAGGAGTGACCGCGCATAGAGTTAGGAGGAAAATGGAGACGTGGGTTGCAAGACAACACTCGCAGAAATGGAGAAGTATCTCCAGACATCTCCGCCAGGCACGGGAACTCATTGAAGGGCCCAGTGCTAAGGATGGACGTTTCTGCCTATCTCTGGATAGAGCCAACCTAAGGTTGCTGGTGGGACTGTTGTCTGGCCATAACACGTTAAGGCGCGACCTGCACGTGATGGGGGTGGCTGAGGATCCCTTATGTGAACGCTGCGGGTTAGAGGAAGAGACCTCGGCGCACGTTTTGTGTGGCTGTGAAACTCTGAGCTACTATAGGCAGACTATACTGGGGTCCATTACTTTGGACCCTCAGGACGTGAAGGAGCTTGGACTCAAGGCGATTCTCAACTTCGCTGAAAGGGCGAGGCTTGGGTTCTAAGAAATGTAGAGGTGCATATGGGCTCGCTTAAGCGGCTTATGCACTGACTCCTTATGGTGCCGAAATACCTCTAGTTTCAAGATTCATTCATCCATTCATGGCCAATATGTTAGAAATGTACCCTCAAATGTCATGTATAACATCCCATTAATAGATATTTCCAAAATGTATTTGTTTATGAGCAATATTTCGTTCACACATGGATGGGCCACCATGTATATACATTATTAGTTGTTAGTAGATAACGCGAAATACACTCCCGTGTGTCATATTCTGTTGATTCATACTTGTCTGATTCATTAGCATAAGCATTCCTTATCCCTGTGGACAAGGATCCTGATATGCGTCAGATAGTGTGAATCCGTAACAGCTAAGAAAAGAAGGTAAGTAGGTCAAAGCAAATTTTAAACGACGCATCCTATTGACTTGATATCACGAAAGTGTTCGATCAGCCGCGGAATGCTGCCCCCTTATGCAAGCTTCCATCCTATGGCATGACAGACATGCGTGGAAAAATATTTACAGTCCTATAAGCAAGAATTGGAAGAGGAGTTTCCAGAATGGTTGCAAAGTACTTTGAAAGAGAGAACAGTATGCACATTGTAGAAGTTGTAATATAGAACTATGCCCTCAAAAAACATGTTGTGTGCGCGCCCAATACAATAACATGACTCAAAGGTCCTTGAGTTACCACTGATCTTGGGACGATATTTACCTTATACAGAATTCAACGACACTATTTACCGATTCCGTTTTTTTTTGCCGGTGCGGCAACACTCCAGATGTGCAGATCACTTTAAAAGCAATTGATATCCCAGTCGTGTTATAACGGTAGAAATAATAAGAAAATATAACAAAGTTTGGAGGTATATTTTCATAAATAGGTATTTTTGATTCTGACTTATAATATCTAGACGAAGAATGATAGGTGGATGCGGATACGTTTACAAATATCGATCTTTTAGAACCCAGAAATGCAGAGAGTGCAGTTTATTTACATTTGGTATGGATTTCTAGATCATAAATTGTCAAAAATTGTTTTTGATGTAACAAAAGATGATGAATCAGTTGGAATACGTTTTATATCCTTTTTTTGCAAAATAACAAAAACCGGTACATTTCTACAGGTACATATTACCCTGTACGTGATATACAGCCAGAACTAGATTGCCATGCATGAACAGTCGTCAAAAACAGTGAAAACATCCTACCAAATATAATAGCTAGAAAATCGACCTATTATTTCTCCCATATCCATTGGTCCATTTAAATAACTGACCGTCTTTTCTGAAATGATAAATATTTGAAATTCTATGAAACTAATCCTAATTTTAAATCACAAAGACAATATTATATTTCTAAGGTACCCTTATTTATAAGGCCGTCGGTTTTTTCACGACTTTATTCAAGATTTCAATAGAAATCACTGATATTCAGAGAGCTTTGACAGCGTCCGTCAAATAGCATTTCGATAAGGTCTTTTCCTATTGGTCCAACTGACCGTCAAATATTAATGTTGAGGAAATTGGCCCCAAGTACGTGAAAATATATAAGAAAGCGAAACATGTCGGTTTAGATGGACGTAAACAGTCAAGTTATATATGGGCATCCAAATATTTATTTCTCAAATCTACTACAATTTTTTGATGCCGTAATATGTAAGAACTATTTACCATGCTAATGTTTATCATTGATTTTGTTATCCACCCTTTAAATCGTTATGTATACTTACAAGGTCTGTAAAATAAGTGATAAGTCTGGCAACGTAGCGTTCGATCTGGCAACACTGGGGGCGCCGAGCTTGGAAGGGAGACAGGGGATCCGCCCAGTGTTGCGTACCGGTGAAATAAGTTTCGATTTGCGGGACTTTTCTAATCGTGGGCGAACTTTTTCGGAAACTAAATTTTAGAGGAACTTTTTGATGATAGTGGTTTATTTTCGGAATTTTTGAAAAAACTAGATCTAATACGTATTTAAAGGAATTCCGGAAATACCATACAGATACCCTGAGAGAAAACGCTTTCGATTTGAAACTAACACTGTTCAACACCTGAGAATTGTCCCTGTCCCCCTTTGTGTCAGGTTATACGACTAAGATGGATACAACTGGGTGACTAGAGATCAATAAAATGATTGTGCCTGGGTAAGTGATTATGTTCTCGAATTTACCGACATTCATGGAATCTCACAGCGGATTTTTGAAATTCTGGAATTTGTTGTTTGCCTGAGTAGATTGCTCGGCGCATCTCATAGACCATTATGGAATTTCTACAAATGTCAGAACGTCTGTCACCGGTAGTTCACTTTTGTTTTCCTTTCAATTTTTCTTAGAAGGCCAAATCAATTTTATACACACAATTGAAATATGTAAAATTCGAAAATCGTAAATTTGAAAGCTTTCAATCAAAGACAATTTGAAAAATTAACTAAAGGTTCTTTATTGAAATTGGCAGAATCCGAGATCTTGTGCGTTCATCTCGTCGGATGACAGTCAGAAACATATCAACGTCAATAAACGAGTTTTTGGCCAGTAAAAACATTCCTGTGGCTCCTCAGCCTCCTTATTTGCCTGACTTACGTCCTTATGACTTTTTCCTCTTCCCGAAGTTGAAATATCTCGTCACGGCTGTAACTGACCAGCTGAAGGCTATTGCAGTATCTGAGTTCCAGCGCTGGTGTGGGGAATGGAAGAACCGTCTCCAGCGCTGTTTGGCTTCAGAAGGAAGTCATTTTGAAATTGACAATATAAAATTGTAATCGTATCTATATACAAGAATTTTAAAAAAATCAGTCTTATCACTTAGTTTGCACTCCTCGTATATGAGTACAGTATATAAGTAGAACATTCGACGTACGTTTGAACAAGAAACTTCAACGGAACATCATCGTAGTACTACTTATACAATCACAGACTGAGCACTACTCGTAGGCAACCACATATGCCAGCATTCGGAAGAGAGTGTTACGTGCTGCAAGCTGAGTCACTTAGAGTGCATTCAAAGCTTTCTTTAACAAGGGTATAAGGGAACTAGGTACTTTGTCATTTTCTATTACATTTTCTATTAGCGAAGGTCCTACGGACCGCTCTGACGGACAGTGACGAATAGAGAGAGGCATTTAGTGGTAGAGGATTTTTTTGAATGGCTGACACACAAAGGTCGGCACACGTATAGAGCAGTTTACACATGGAGAAACACCAGGATTACATCAATCTAGTTCGCTCAATAACACATTCTTGCTGCGATCCATTCTAGGTATCTTCAAGAGATTTTATTAACTCCCAAAATTTGAGCAACTCAAATCAACTTCTGCAGCCCAAGATCATTTCTTGTATGTGATCCAGGGAAATATGTTAGGTACCTTCGCAACGACAAGGGAACTAATCGTTTCTTTCGTAAATGTTTCATTATACTTCCAACTAAAAGTTGTGATTCAGATTGTTTGCACTTCTATTTCAATCACAAATTCCTGTATCCGATATACTCATATGTCGCTTGTAGGATTTAGTTTTGGCATGGCCAAAGATACATCTCATATATAAGTGTGGATTTTTCTGATTGGGTGACTTATGTCGGCGAGTTTTGTAGTAAAACCAAAGAGCGGTGTATACTAAGTAACATAAATCCGAACACCCAGTTTAAATGGTTTTATATTAATAAAAGTTGGTGAATGTATTTATCTTACTGTAAATAACAAGTGAAAAAATTTTCAGCCTTATCAGTTAGACATTCCGGTTTTTATACTGCTTTTTTTTAATTCACTAACGCTCTAAAAATGTATATTTCAGCCGCAGTAAAGACTCAGCGTTGGCGGATTTTGGTTCTTGACATCCTTTACGATCGGTTACGATGCCTAGAGTACGGAGACCTGTACGATTTCGTCAACTTAATGAGTTTGATAGGGGCCGAATAGTGGGACTTCGGGAAGCTGGACTTTCTTTTCGAGCAATTGCACTTAGAGTGCAAAGAAGAGTAGACACTGTGGTTAGGTGTTGTCAGGCATGGCTTCGAGAAGGCCGTACGCAAAGAGCAAGGGGCACTGGACGCCGCCGTAGAACAAGAGACCGTGAAGATCGCCGCCTAAGATTATTGGTCTTAAGAGACCGTTTCTCCACTACCAGGTCCATTGCAAATGAATGATTTGCAGAACACGGAAGACCTATTGGCATGCGAAGTGTTTACCGACGAATGAGAAGTTTTGGCTTGTTTCCATACCGGCCACACTGGGTCCTCCCTTTAACTCGAGAACACCGACGTAATCGCCTTGAGTGGCGCAGACAACGGTCACTCTGGGATCAGGAATGGAACAGTATTGTGTTTGGTGACGAGTCTCGATTTTGTTTAGGCATGCACGGTGGAGTTATGGTTTGGGCTGCTATGGCTTATGGTTCCAGGTCACCTTTAATCTTCATCAGAGGTAACATGAACGCGCAGCGTCATATCCACGAATTTACCCTATCTTGACACCCTGGCAGATCCAACTTTCCAACAAGATAATGCCCGACCACATGTTACAATAGTCACAATAGACTTCTTTCAACATAATGATGTCACATTGTTACCATGGCCACCAAGATCTCCCGACTTATCCCCAATTGAGCACGTGTGGGATATGATGGGTAGGAGATTGCTCAATTTGTAACGTCCTCCTCAGACTCTAGAAGCACTTCGAGAGGAGTTGGTGGTTGCCTGGAATGAGATACCACAGGAGGACATTGACCACCTGAGCAGAAGCATGCCTTGGCGCGTTGGACAATGCGTAGCACACCAGGGTGCATCCACACATTATTAAAGGTCAAAGGGCTTTAAAGCAGTGCAATCATTTTCAAATTTTTATCATTTACTTATTATGCTTCATTAAGTACTTATACAAAATTTTATTAAAATAAAACCATTTAAACTGGGTGTTCGGATTTATATGTCACTTAGTATATTTTGGTATATGCATTGTTACTGTTGTTGCAGAAACAGTTTTATTCCTGTTTCCACTGATCTGTCGTGGTTGAGGATTACTTTGGTCATCTTTATTAACCCATTTTTAACGGCAGCAAACTTAAGAAGATTTAATATTTGTCATATACACTTAATGTCCATGCCGCTAGAATCCTAGATTATATGACTCATTTGGCATTCAAAATTTCTACCCTAGAATACTGCTATACCAAAGATGAAAAAACTTGTAGGTATTAAAAATCGGTGCAATTGCTTAAAAATTCCTCCTTTTGTCGTTCCAGATGCCCTTGACTATTATGAGAAGTAGTTTCGTAGGGATTAGAATTTCGGGATTGGGCGTTATTCGAGGGGGTATTACGTAACTTGAAAAGTGACATTGTAGTTTTTTTTTCAGATCATATAGGTTTTTTATGACATTCAATTCAATTCAATTCAATGGACTTTATTGTAACACATACATAATTATGTATCCTTACAAATGGCGAAGTCTGGCCAATGGCCATTTATACTTAACCATAAATGTCAAAGCTTATTACTACCTTCAAAATAAAATTAAAAAAAACTGAAAAAGAAAATGAAAAAGAAGAATAATAGTAAAAGAAGACTTAATAAATATGACATAATGCGTACGATTAGAACAAAAAACATAATACGTACGATTCAAAGAGAGGACAATAACCTAGGAGCTCAATAAGTAGTTTTTATATTTTTTTTTAGAAAAGTTGCTGATGAAATCTTAAAGAGTTGATCAATTTCACCGCATTATACGTAATAATGTAGGTTTTCCTACAAGATGTAAACTAGGAACTGGCTATCGTTCACTTGATGCTCACACTAACAACTAGTCAACAAATTGATATTTTATCGGTTTTAAATTATTTTAAAAATTTCTGACATTGAGCCATTTTAATTTGCTAAGTATTTGTCTAATTGGAGTATATTTATCTTTATACAGTATCATTCTCATGCACTTATTTTGTAAAATTTGCAGTCTTTCAAAAATGAAATTATTCGCTAAATATAGAATAGCCGAACAGTACAAAAAATTTGGAAGAATGATGGTATTATAGATAATTTTTCTGCTATATGAACTCAGACATCCAGAAACTCTTGATGAATATCCCACTTTACTACTAATCTTATTTATAACTTTTTCATAATGAATACCAAATTTTCTATGAATTCAATATCTTCACCATCAATATTCAGTTGAACATTTGTACACTGTTTTTTTCCGATTAACATAGCTTTCGTTTTACTTGTATTTAATTTGAGTCTGTTAGATGCTAACCATTTTGAGACAAGTTTCAAGTCTTCATTTATATAACAGGTACCAGCCTGAATATTTTGAGTACTTATATAAATCAAAGTGTCATCGGCGAACATCTGAATTGTGCATTTTTTGACTATAGCAGGTAAATCATTTATGTATAAAATAAGAAGAAGTGGTCCCAGAATCATGTCTATGGAATACCCAACGTATTTAAAATTTTTGATGAAATAGTGTCATTAACTTTTGTAACTTGCATCCTTTTAGACAAATAATTTCTAAACCAATCTAAAACACTTCCTGATATACCATATGCCTTCAATTTACCTAACAAAATTTCTCTGTCAATCGTTTCAAATGCCCTCTTCAAATCCAAAAATACTGCTATGACAACTTCTTCTGATTCTATGGCACTACTCCAATTCTCAGTTACCAACTGGAAAGCCGTTTCTGTGGAATATGTTTTTCGAAAGCCTGCTTGCGCCTCCACTAAAATTTTGTTTTCTTCTATAAGCTGCATTAATTGGTCATGCACTATGGACTTTCATAATTTTTCAATGTCTGGTAACATATTTACTGGTCTCATATCGCTGCATCTTTTAGAATTTTTTATTTTGGGAACTGGTGTTATTGTAGAGCGTTTCAAATTTTCAGAAAAATAACTGCTTCGCAGTGAACAATTGATCCAATTTAATACAGGATATCCCAAAATTTCGAAACAGCCTTTCAGCACGTTTTTAGTAGTGATTTCGGCACAGTTGTTGTTTGATTTTAAACTGTTTACTTTTTTTCTCAGATAGTTCAATGCTATGAAATTTTAAAAGTGTATGCACCACTTCCCCCTGGAAACTGATTTTCATATACTCAGGTGCTGCATTGACAGTACCCACAATATCAACAATACTTTCCACAAAATATTCATTTAGTTTGTTTGCAATCACCAAAGAATGTTTCGGTACCGTTTTCGAATTGAACTTGATTTACACAATCATGCGGCTTCGAATTGATCAGTCTTTTTAAAGTTTTCCACGTCTTTACACTTCCGCACTTGTTATTATAGATTTGTTTATCGTAGAATTTCCTTTTTTCTTCTCTAATTGCACCCAAACATTTTTTCCCAAGAGTTTTATATTTCTCCCAATCATCATTTGATTTTGTGAATATACATTTTTTTGTATTATTTGTCTCTCAAATTTTGAGCTGCCTTAATATTTTTATTATACCAGGGTGTATTTGTTGTCTAGCAAATCACTTTTTTATCAGTTGCAAGATCCTAACAAGTTTTTATATTTCCTATTATGTTGTCGGCCAGCAAGTTCTCTTTCAAGTTTTTCGTACTTAATGGTATTTACGATTTTCTTAATTTTTGTATCAGAAAAATGTCCTACCAAGAGTAGCATTTTCCAACTGTGATCACTAATTTTAGGTGTATGTGCAGCCTTAATCCCTACACATTCGAAATTTACAGTAACAAGATCTAACAAAGTCTCTGATAATGATGTTATACTGATACTCTCTTCAATTTTTTGCTTGAACCCATAGTTATCTATGGTTTCTTTCAATTTTAATAATCATTTAAATTAAAATCACCTAAAAGTATTATATTGTTCCTAAAGTTCCACATTTCCCCGCATTTCTCTTCAAAAAAGATTAAAAATGTATCCTTATAACTGTTTGGTGAACGGTAAAAGGTACAAAGATCATAACGTTAACCAAATAATTTGAACTGTATTTGTGCATACCAGTATGCATAGTCTAAAGTGGTACAAACGAATAATTTATCTGTATTTTGTGGTAAACATAAATCACTACACCTCCAGTATGTCTGGAGTTGGAGTTGCATCTGTAGGTTTTATAATTAGTAATTTGTAATTCACCATCAGTGATGTCTTCTGTAGCATGTGTTTCGGTAAGACACAATACAAGTGGTTTTCTCCACCTTAAAAACTGTTGAACTTCATCTTCAGGACACCTTGTATGTTTAAATGGTATATTCAGTTACCTATATTCATCACTTACAGATTTAGCCACATTTTGCAAATCTGGGCTTAGTAATTGCTATTAACTAATGTTTTCTCTCGCACGCGCAATTTTCCTTTTATATACGAGTACTTCACATTTTTTGTCAAATGAATCATGATTAATAGGAAATCCTAGATTAAAATCCTGGTTTGCGTTTTTACAATTTGGACAGCATTTGTACATTTCACTGGTACTACAGTTTTCTGTTGAATGTCCTTCTAATCCACAAGTAATAGATCTTCCTGATTTTGTGCAGTATTTAGCTGTGTGATTAAACCCGGTACATTCATAGCATCACAAAACATTGATGTACTCGAAAACTGAGCAAACAGACATGTCGATAAAAATAACATCCTCATTCATAACATACTTAAAGGTCTCAGCGTCCACTTCTAAAATTGTTTGATTTCTAGTTTTCTTTTTCTTGACTGTAGGTATTCTCATATGTGAATTTTCTTGAAAAGATTCATTTTGTGATTTTATAGTATTTATTAGCTCGCCTTCTGCATATTCTTGACAAAATCCAATAACTTTGATTTGTGGTTTTTTACTTATCTCTGAAGTTTTGACTGTATATGCTTCTGGCATGTTTGATTTTACTTCTTTATGTAGCTTCTCGATATCATCTTTTGTTTTACATTGGATTTTCACTTCACCATGCTTCAAACTTATTCAAAGTAATTTTCAAACTGGTAGGATTCATAAATTTTGCGATGTCTTTGTATTATTACATTCTTGTTGGTTATTAGTCTTAACAATGACTGTATTTGTGGGTTTTAATACTGGTGCTTGTTTTTTTGCTGTACGTGTTTGCAATGGTAACCATATTAACCATATCAGCGTATGTTGTAACTGCTTCTTGTGACGGTGCGGCGGTTGCAGCTTCCCAATTTTTTAGTTTAATTGGTCTATCTTTTCATACAATTAGTTTATTAATTTTTCTTGAATCGAAATGGTATAATCTTTTAGTTTCAAAACGTCCTCTGTACAAAATCCCTTTCCACTCAGTGAGACCCACGATCTCCACTCCCTCCTAGCTCTATCCTTTTTAGAGTTCTCCCCCATATTCAAACTAAAAATTCAGGAATCTCCTAAAACCATTTTTTTAGCTTGACCTTGACAAGCAAGTTCTCATACTGTCAGTGATAAGCATAAATGTGATATATTCATACTTTGATGAAAAAACTAACAAACGTATGTATGTCACACAAACAAGCGTAGAGGGGAATATATATATATATGTATATATATATATATATATATATATATATCTTAAATCATTAGATTTAGAAATAACTTTTTAAAAAATTTTATTTGAGGACTAAACCTTCAGTCCATATAATATACAAAGGTTTACAATTGAACTTATCAGTTAGCGTACATTACGGTGTCGCGCCGGGTATTGAACAACAAAGTTTATACAAGTGACTGTTACGGTGCCTAGCCGGGTATTGAACGACAGGATATGGCCGCGAGGCCTATTTATACATTCAGAAAGCTGACTAAGAATTAGCAGAAAACAGCAAAGGCACTTTTCTAGCAACGGATTAGCGAGAAGTTGTTATCATATGCTGACACAGCGTCTGGTGCAACATTGTATAATAACTGCGTAGTTACTATGGCCATATAACTATATATATATATGTGAGAGGGAGATGGATGTATGAAAGTTATTCTTGTAGTTTTATTGTGACCAGCCAAGAACCTTTAACACATTTTTGTTGACTTTTCTCTGAAAGGAGCTTACCTTTGCTGTGTTTTCATGATAGCGTTGCACGCATGAGTCAACGTACTTGACGCCATTTTATTTAATATAACATGCTGAAACAAACGACTTCAAAAATTAAAATACCTTATTTATAAAAAACACTTTAATATCTTTCAAAGTACAAAAATATGTCAAATATTATCTTTACAACACAAATAAGACGAGCTCATCATTTACAAGTACAAAACTTTATCTGATACAGATTTACAGCTCCAATTCTTGTATAAACTCACATCACAAGAGGTGCATAAGAACAAATAATTACAAGAATGTGCAGAAAAGTAACTGGAAGTATCGTAAAAGTATAAATAGTATAAATATTTTTGCATTACCTTTCGAAAAAATGTCAACGGAATCGACGTGTCAACTGGAGCGCCAGAATCGCACCACTATACGAAGCATCTATAACAAACATTGGCTTGTGACAACGTGGTCAGTATTGTGGCCATAACTTACAGTTGTGCATATCTGAAGCGTCTGTATGTTGGGTTACAGGATGCTAAACTTGTTAGGGTAATGAGCATAGTGTGGATCTAAAAACCCTGGTTATATTTTGTCGTTTTACGTAATCTCAATATCTGCTGGGTTATCAGTTATATTCTTATCCATATATGAATGCAATACTTACGCTCCAGCAGCGATTGTATGAATATTTGTAATAATAGTATCGATTCCAAAATATTAACAACATTTGACTGATTCACACCTCAACAAAATTAATAACAAATTGGGGCTGAAAAAGTATCAACTGATCTCGGATATTCTTAAGTGTGAAGAAAAATGCCTGTAATAGCTCTGGTTTTCGAGGAATATATAGAGATATAATATTTGAAAGAGTATAAAATATGCCATTTCTGACCCACAAAAACATTATAAAAAAAACGTGAAATTTACTGTTTCTAAAATTTCTTAATGCCCCTTAGGCCCGTATCGTCAGTCGCCCCAACAATTGTATGGCCTCCTTGATTGTCATACTGCTTTCTCTCCTTCAAAAATTTCTAGCTTACACTTGTCCCGTGTCAGCGTCAGCGCTCTCATATTGTGAAGATATGTTTTCTTTTAAATTGTAGGAAATTTCAGGCTGATAAAACATGATATAACTCAAAAGCAAGCACAATTTGATGCAAATAGATGTTTGTGACATAACCTCAAAATAGAGCGCTGATACGGAGAAGTAGAAAACTATAACAATCAAGGAGGCCATAAAGGCGCCCTACAATTATAGGGACGACTGACGATACGGGCCTTAGACAACCACTTACAAAGTCCCAAAGCATTTTAGGGACAGCATTTTTATTTTTATTCTTAGTCATGCATCATTTAATAATCATCATTCACATCATAAGTCTACATTGATCAACTGAAAAACAGTTTTACAATAAACATAACCCCTTAAAATGCTTTAAATTTTTAAGATCGGTCTTTGGATAGAACTTAGGAACTTTGACGACATCAACATTTTTGTTTTTCCATATTGATCTTTGGGGTCGAAAGTAGCATATTTTACACTTTTCTAAAAATAAATCGCTTATTTCTCGGTAACTAGAACTTCTACGAAAAAAGTGATACGTATTGAATACAATCAGCTCATCAGAAATACTCAAATTCAGTTCATACTTCTTCGTCACCAAAATGGCTGTTGGGCTGTGGTCGTAACGTCTTTTATAGAATACCGCTTTTTGTGCAAATAGATAGCATTTCCTGACATTGGGGATAAAATACCCAGGGTGTGTTTTTAGAAACGTTGTTGACTTTTCGGATGAAAATTGGAGAAACTTGTAGCACCGTGTAGGAATGTTAGATATAAGTTGAAACTTAACACACTACATTCAAAATAAATAACAGTATTCACACAGTCCTTCACTTCGAGGTATCTAATCTAAATCTAATTTGGGACAATGAATCGCCGTATATACTGACAACAAGAACAATATTTTGAGATGATCTTAAGTTCTATTAGTAGTTTTTGATGCAATATGTTATATGAATTGTCACGAATTGACTTATGAATCATCATATACTACACAACCATGATCTTTCAGTCATTCAGCTACCCAAATTAATCAAAGTTTACATCACTTCAGTTGCGATCATTAACTTTTATCCCATCACTTTATCCATCCACGGTACGAATTTCTGGATATTGGTGTAAACCCCAGGTAGGTGTTCTCTTCCACAGCCGATACCCCATGATACAAGGCCAATCAGGGTTCTTCTTCCATCCACTGAGAGTGTTAGTGGTCCTCCGGAATCTCCTTGACAAGAGTCTCTTCCACCCTGTAAAATCATAGGTACAAAATTATTTTAGGCAATGGAAAGTTTGACATTTAAAAAATGGTCAGGGATTCGGTTTTATCGTTTCGATGCTGAAATCAAACCTAAAGCTCAGCTGTGATCAAGCTGTCAGGTATGTAGGATGTCCATCGCCAACGACCATTACAGTTTCTGAATAATTCAGACCTACCCTTAGTTTGAGGGCTTGAGGCGGAGAAGTTCCCCTTTTCACAGCCTGCATATTTAATAATAATGATAAAAATAATCATAATAATGTCTATTGGAGCATTTATGCAAAATAAAGTTGAATATAACACTCCAATAGACTGTCGATTGGTAATGCCATTGTTCACCGTCGCCTACAGCAGTAACAAAGAGAAACAGCAAATGAAAACCATTTTATATACTCATGAGCTTCTTATTATCTCTAATTTTATTACACAGAGTATAGTAATGTTACATAATTGAGGTACCAATGTAAATAAACTTCCTTATTAAAACTATGACTGAAAGTAATTTGGAAAATCTCTAAATATTTGTTAAACAATTAAGGTGCAATACTTGTAATGTCACGTATTCCTGTTAAGGGGTGATAGATTAGGTCAAAAGCAACCGATTTTGTCCTATCATGTCTTATCTAAAAGTTAACCATTTTTGAGTTATTTGAATTTTAAGTTTTTTATTTTTTATTCCGATTTCCGATGGTTAAAATTGGAATACAAAAAACTGCATGCTTGATTTTAAGTTTTTTGTTATCGTCGCATAGCAGACATTCCAGTAGTTCATAATAAGTAATAAAATGTTGAAAAGCTACAAACGTTTTAAAATTACGCTTTTTAAATGTATCATTTTCTTTTCTTTTTTACTAACTTATTCGATAAAAAATGCAATTTTCTGTAAAAAATCTCCTAGTAATGTATTGTGCAAATTATGTAAATAATATCTCTATCTAACAAGCTTTTATTTGAGGTATTAAGCGTTCAATTATCTGAAGTACATGTAGAGAAACAACAATGACACCCACAGAGGCTGGATTTTTAAGGAATTTGTATTACTTGTTTGGACAAGTCGTTACTGTTCTCAAAGGACTCGCATGCCATGATTTTTTTATGGCATCGGCTCGACGAGGAAGAGAGCGAGAAGAAGTGACTCAGTGGAGGAGTGAGAGAGTGAGAGAGCTGTTATTATTCATCATTGTAGTTACGTCATCGCCGCACGCCGAGTGAGAATTAGGTTTAGTTGGTAGAGATTCATCAATTTTTTCTTAAAGACTTGACTTGACTTGAAAACTCAAGCTTTTAAAAATTTGATATTTGACTTGACTTGATTTTCGGACTGAACTACTTGACTTGATATCAAGTAAAATCAAACTACTTGATATTACTTGATAGTAGATCTGTGAAATGCGCATCGAAGCGTTAAAATAGGGGATTCACCGAGGTTAAATAGCGGATTCACACAGCAAGCAGGCACTCGATGACGACGAACGTGCTCGTGCGATTAGTAGAGCAGCGTTGTTCAAGGATAAAGGGCGACCGCAAAAGAATTATTATGTCTGATTTAAGAAGTGATTTGTCAGAAATGGAGTCGGAACCTTTTCAAAGCAGCGGCTCAGAATATATCGTAAATGAAAAAGTGTCAGAATCTGATGACACCGAACCAGAAGAAGAAAGTGCAGGGTCGGTGCCACCAAAGGGAAAACGAGTTAAAGCTAATAAAACGAATAAAATTAAGGATTGTTTCATAATCGAGCAGGATCCTAAGAGTAAGAAAACTACTGACAAACAAGGCAAATGTACCCTATGTGTCGTAAAAAATACAGTTTTAAATATGAAAAACTGTGGAACATCTTCACTAAGGAGGCATTTGCAAGCTAAACACACTAGAGTCTACGAAAACATTTTTGGTAGATCCAGCCCACCTAAATTCGAAGCAGAAGCCTCTGCCAGTTCGAATAGGCGTAGGTAGCACAATTACAAATTGGCTTGGGAAGGTAAAAAATTAATAATGATTAGATTTGAGCTGAAACTAAATAGTAAATAATTGTACAGGGTGGGCATTTTATTAGGGGCGTAAGCATACCTCTTCCTCAGAAACTACAGGGTGTAGAAAAAAATAATTATATAAAAGATTCTTGGCAATCAAAAAAAATTAAATTACCTATTAGAATTTTATTTATACAGGGTGTCCGAAAAGTGCTGCACCAGAATCCTTCATTTGTTTTTTCCAACTTCATCCATTTTTGGAAAATCTTTAAAAAAACACATAAAGAAATCATGCTAGAAAAAAACAAATGCCTAATTTGGATTGCTTGATCACGAAAACCCCTTAAAAAGTTATTTTTTCCAAAATCCGGATCAGCTCATTTTAAGCCACACTTATAGTTTTCTATGTTTATTATAATCATTATAGGTTCCTTGATTTTAAAAGTCATTCTATATTAAAAAGGTTTAATAAATTATTAATATATATTATTAATAAATATCGAACGGAAAAAATTACAACTTTCGGATAACAATTCTAAAAGTTTTTTAAATATAAGAAGTACTGTCGACTTCTAATTTAGAACCGCTTTTTTATTATATAACATAATTTTTGTTTGTTGTTATAATTGTGTAATGATGTCTCATTTAAAATTCTGATTTTGAAGTCGGTGCAGCAGTTTTTGGGCACCCTGCATCAATAAAACTCATCAGAGCATATTTACAAAAATCTATATTGACTTTAAGACATTCTATTCAAAATTGTGGGACATGCTATAAATTTTTATACAGGGCATTTCAAAAAAATTACTTACTTTTTCATTTAAAAGTGGGATATTATGACGTAAACATTCATGCACCTTGCGCTGCATTTTACTAACTCCAGTTTTGTTTATTTTGCAGACCACTAGTTGTTCAGAAAACTTTCAACAAGACAAATTTCAAAAACTACTTGTGGAATATATAGCACAGAAGTATCTCCCTTTCAACTTTTTTGAAGATGCTATAAGTGGAAAAACGTACAAATTCCTAAATCCAAAGGCAACTCTACCTGGTCGGAATCAAATGAAATCTTTGACATTAAAAACATTTGCAGCAGCGCAGCAAACAATTAAGTCATTTTTGAAAACATTTAATTCAAAAAGCTCGTTCACAATCGATGGATGGTCTTCTTTTAATATGAAGGGGTACTATGGTATTACCGCCCATTTTATCGATAAAAATTGGAAACTTCATTGTATCCTTCTAGATTTTGTGCCAGCACATGGGCAACATACTGGTAATGCAATTGCAAAGCTATTTTTCGAAGTATTACAATTCTACGATGTTACAAAATGCATACAAGGTATTACTACCGACAATACAAATAGTAATTTTACGTTCATCAGAGAACTTCAAACGCATATTTCTGAAATCGATACAAAAAATATCCACTTTGTATGTTTTGCACACATCTTAAACTTGGCAGCTAGAGATTTTATGAAAATCCTTGATTCTGAGGTTGAAGAAACCGCCAACATTTTGACAGATATATCAGATGATGATGATGATGACTGCCAAGTTCCGCCCTCTTCTGTAAGAAAAATCCATTCCCTTGCTAAAAAATTAAAAAACTCTGAACATTTACGTGAAGATTTTGAAAAATTTTGCACCACTTTAAACCTGAAATTTACTATGCCAAAACTTGATGTCATAACAATGTGGAACTCCACGTTAGACATGTTGAGATGGAGTCTAAATATGAGAAACGCACTTAACATCCTTTGTGATAACGTAGAAAATTTAAAAACTTTAAAGCCAACCGACACAGAATGGTCGTTAATTTAACGAATTTGCCAGTACCTTAATGTTTTTAAGAGTATTTCCATAATTTTAGAAGGTGAATCATATGCTACTTTACCCATGGTATATAATCGGCATTAATATGTTGCTGGATAGACTAGAATCGTGGGCTATGGTACTTGACAATAAATCTGATCGAGACGAAATCGATGAAAAGATTATAAATAGTATTCAAGCGGCAAGGGACAAAATCATTAGACATTACGAACGGACTAACTGGATGTACTGTGTTGTCCTGATTTTAGACCCCCGACATAAAGTGGATACATTCTCCAATACAAGTTGGGGAAAAGAGTTGCAGATAGAAGCAATTAAACATTTTGAAGATATTTTTAAAGCACAATATTTTAGGGCTGACTCTCTGCAAATTTCTGAACCATCACTTCAAGTAGCAGCATCTTCAAACCCTAGTAAAGATAGTAGTGTCGAAAAGTTTGAAATAGATCTACTAAGTTTGTTTAATAGAAAACCTGCCCATAATGCAGACGACGATATGGCCTGGCGTTACGAAATCGACAAATATATTTCTGACCCAAGAGCTGACAGTACTGAAGATATTTTAGAATGGTGGAAGAGACACGCATGCATTTTTCCAAACCTTGCCGCAATGGCCAAAGACTTTTTGGCAACGCCAGCTTCTTCAGCTCCTGTTGAAAGGCAGTTTTCTAGAGCTGCCTTAACTCTCAAAACAAGAAATCGATTAGGCGATAACTCCGTTAGAAGCCTTTTGTGTCTCAAATCATGGATGGCAAATGAGGATATTAAAGATTTATTTTAGATATTCATTTTCATGTTTGTTGATTTTCTATTGTTTTATTGTCAGAATTCAGAATATTTCGCATTTTTATTTCATATTATTTCATGTATTATTAAACTAAGTTTGTTAGAGTTTTCGTTTTTAGATGTTTTTTAAATAAAAGATTAAATCTATATATACATAGATTTTTATTGTTATTCCGTTTTGGCAGTTGAACAGATTAATATCAAAAAAGTACATTTTTTCAAGAAAAATCAAGTAGTTAGCTTGAAAACTTGATTTTCAAGTTACTTAATGTGTAACTACTTGACTTGACTTGCATTTCAAAAACAAATACTTGACTTGATCTTGACTTGATATCAAGTCAAGTCAAGTCAAGTAGCTTGAAAATCAAGTCAAGTCGTGAATCTCTATTAGTTGGTATCAACTACTGCGTACGCGCACACGTTTTACGTACGATTATTATTTTCCAGTTTCCCAGTTCATTTCGGGTGGTTTCTTTATCATCATGGCAGACGCAGAAGATCCACCAGGACCTCGCCATAGCGAGCATGGGCAAACTTTTACAAATGAAGAATACGCAGACATAATGTTCTGTTATGGACTTTGTAACGGCGATTCTGCAGCTGCCCGCCGTGAATATCGGCAACGTTTCCCGAATCGCCGAACACGTCATGTTACTGTGTTTAACTCTGTGTATCAGCGCATCCGCCAAGCCGGACGTGTTCAAAGGCAACATAGTGATGCTGGTCGACCCCGAGTCTATCCTCCTGAAGATGAAGAGGAAATCCTTCGTGTGTTTCAGGAAGACCCTACTACGTCTATGCGCATTGTGGCTGCTCAGTTGGGTATATCACAATACAAAGTATGGTTTACTGTGCATACTGCAAGATTATACCCGTATCACTAAACGCCTGTCATGTGATTGAAGAGGGCGATCCTGCAAGACGATTAGATTTCTGCAGGTACACGTTACATGCAGATGCAGAAGATCAAGACTATTTTAAGAAAATTCTGTGGACCGATGTATCGACGTTCCATAAGGACGGGATCACTAACTACCATAATGCTTATTACTGGGCTGATAAAGAAGCTTTAAACCCCCGAAAAATAAGACCGACGGGGTCTCAGAGCCGGTTTTCAGTCAATGTGTGGATGGGCATCATTGATGGATATTTAATTGGACCTCATTTTCTGCCCGCCAATTTAAATGGAGAAGTGTATGCAGAGTTCTTGAAAAATCAGTCGTTTCCATTAATGGAAGACGTCCCATTGGCGACGAGACAAAATATGCGGTTCCAGCACGACGGCTGTCCCCCATGTCACTCATATTTCTGTCGGTCTGTCTATCTGTCCGCTAGTCCTTGAACCCGCTATAACTTAAAGGTACTTGCCAGTCTTTTATGAATTTTTATTACTGCTAAAAAAGATGAAAAAAATAAAACTCGCTTAGACTCCGTTTTTCTGCGTTTTGGAGTTTCTTGATCGGCATCAAAAAATGATTGCAGGGGATGAAAATTGAGCGTTATGCCTTTTCGGGGGCTGTGAATATTGCATCTTTCATAGCAGTGGAAGGCGTTCTATCATTAAGATCTTGGGATCCCAGTAATAACCGGAAATTTAAATAACAAAAATGCGACGGATAATGGGCTCACAATAATAAGCGACAGATCTTCCTACCCGAAATCAACGGCAACCAAACAGTACCTGGGGCCTGTTTCTAAATGAGTTTCGACCGTTGAAACTGATTTCGATGGCGTCTTGTGTCTGTAGACTTGACTTGCTATAATAATTTCAAAATAGAAGATCATTATAATCAAATGGCAAAATCGTCATTGGTAATCAAGTATGTCGTCACAAGGCGTCATCGGAATCGGTTTCAACGGTCAAAACTCATTCAGTATCAAGCCCCTGATTTGTCGCTGGTAGCCGACCGACTGTCGACTGTTGGGGAGAATAAAATGTCCATAATCTGGTATTATTTGAGTGATAAAAATTGGTAACACTTCAGCGTCATCCAAAACAGTGGGATTGAGCGTTGAACTCAAAAATCGACAATCGGACTTATGCGGAAATATTTTGTTGCTTGACCCGGATCATAATAGACTAATCAGGCGGCATCTTTGCAGTAATGGACCAAACGAATACAGTCAATTTCTTCTAAAATATGAGTGTGTCAAAGTATCTAAAAAATATACGATTTGTGAAAGAAGGGTCTCTAATCCGCATATTATATCAAGTAGTTATTTATGAGTGACCTGGTCTAGCTACAAAAACATATTTTCCACTTTCCGAGATCAAAGCTTATGATCCGAAAATCGGTAAATTTTAAATAAGTATCATAAGCCCACCCTGTAGGTGATAGAACCAAATTCAAAACAAACATATATCACATAAAACTGAGAAAAGTTATACCGGTTGGTAATTAGGTGTAGATTTCAACAAATCCCTTGGTCTTCCATTAACAACATATTTCTACTTGCTGCACCTAATCCGCATGTTATCGTTCAAGGTATATAGAATAGAGATGTTTCTATTATTTTAAACATACTTTTCTGGTTTCGATGAATATTGTTGCATTTGCTTTATGAAATTAAAAAAAAATGGTAGAAGCCTGATAATTTTTTATCTTATACAGGGTGCGGCAGAGAAGACGGACGTTTTTGGGATGGGTAGTACTCTCCGCCTCCGTCTACGAGAGAGGTGGGGAGGGTGCCGTTTGACTCGTGAGATCCTAGCATTATTTTACCAGTTGTCATTATAGAGCCTTGGACGGTGGAGCACCGCGTTTTCGCCTATGATTGTTTCGTCCGAAATAATGAGTCAGTCATCGTCGTACAACGTGAGTTTCGTCGCCACTTCAACATTCATCGGAATAGAGCTGTTCCCTCTCGAAACACCATCCTTCGTTGGGTTGAATCACTTCGCAGGCCTCCTCGGTCCCCAGATTTATCCATATGCGATTTTTTCTTATGGGGACACCTCAAGGCTAGAGTATATGCGAACGAGCCCCGAACTCTAGACGAATTGAAGGGCGAAATTCGCGTGGAAGTCGCCCAAGTTGAGAGAGCGATGTTGGAGAGAGTCTACGCGAACTTCCAAGCACGCCTCCAGCACTGCATCAACGATTTCGGCCACCACATGCCTGATGTGATTTTCCACACTTGACTGTCTCAAATGCTATTTCCTTGTAAACCTGATTCCATCAATACGTTTGTTTTCAAGTAAAAATTAACTATTTTACGATTTTCTTAAAACCGTCCATCTTCTCTGCCGCACCCTGTACAACAAAAACAGAGGGCTGTAATAACATAAGGTCTGCACATTTTAATATTAAAATGATGGTATTCGAATTCAGTTAATAACGATATTCGATTACGCATTTCAGGTTTTTGCTATTTTGTGGTACAATCACAATTCTGATAAATTATAACGATCAGTAGCGCATTTGATATGAGTCAAGGTGTAAGAAAGAAAAATAAAAGTCAAAATCATTCAGAAGGAGAGGAAGAGAAGAAAAAAGAAGGAAAAGCAATACAATGTAACAGTAATACGCGATACCGCTCGGAGATGCCGGCCGGTGCAGATGTCGCTTTGAGCCGGGGCGACAAAATCTGTGAAATTTGTGGCGATGAAATACGTAAATCGGGTGGTATTACGTGCGATGCAGAAAATTGCAGTATATCTCTTCATACAAAATGTTTTGAGAATATCGCTAAGTTATTCTTCACCGAAAGGAAAAATTGGAGGTGCAAAGGTTGTACCATAAAGTGCAAGTCGACACCTAATACTCCAGCGACTGACGTTATAGTGCTTCGTCATGAAGTAGAATGCCTCAATCGTGAGAAAGAGTTACTAGTGAACCTTAACAGTGAATTAAAATGCAACAATGAGCTCCTCAAGGAAAAATTATCATTTACAAGCAGTGAATCATCATCCTACGCTGCAAAAACAGGGGGACCATTTTTTAACCAGGCAAACACAGGTACTGTTTCTTGTAGCACAACCAAAAAAAGTCAAAATAAACACATACTATCATCAGCTGGGATTATTGTTAAATCGAACAATAACTCGATATCTAATACTGACGTGTTGAATGATATTAAAAATAATATTAAGCCCAAGGATCTTCAACGGTGTTTAAGTGGTATCAAGAAAATTCGCAATGGTGTAGTTATTTGCTGCGATGATGACAAATCGTTGGGAAAACTAAAGGAACATGTTTCTAACAAATTAGGAAGGAAATATGAAGTTAGTAATACTAAGCTGTATAATCCCCGAATTATGGTTAAAAATATTCAGATTCCTGAAAACTCCAGTGTCGCTGACATTATTGACAATATTTCATCTATTAATGACCTTCAAGATCTACAAAATCGTGAAATTAAATTTGTAACGAAATTAAACTACCCTAACGCTACACATTTGGTACTTGAGGTGTCACCTGAGGTGAGAAGTCTCTTTATGTCACGTCAATATGTATATGTCGGATTCAGCAAATGCTTCGTTGCTGACCATATTAGAGTGGTGCGATGTTTCAAGTGCAGTGCAATAGGTCATCTTGAAAAAGACTGTAAGTCGTCCATTGTGTGTTCTTCATGCAACTGTGAACATCGATATAAAGAATGCTCGTCCGAAGTCCTTAAGTGCATTAATTGTGTTAAAAGTAACGAAAAATATAAAACTAAATATGATGTTTGCCATTCGTCGAATGACGAAGGTTCCTGCTTGGTGTTACAACATTACATAAATAATCTTAAATCTAAAGTCAATTATGGAACATAAAAAATATATTAGAATAGCTCACATAAATGTAAGGTCGTTACTTTCCAATTTTGCCGATTTTGGAGAGTTAGTTTTTGAAAAAAAATTAGATATAGTTGCTGTATCGGAAACTTGGTTGTCCGAATGTACTAGCTCTGAAACTGTTAATATCCCTGGCTTCAGCTTTTGTAGATATGATAGGCCATCCCGTGGTGGTGGTGTCGGTATTTATATTAGAAGCAACATCAAGTTCGAGGTACTTACTTCTTACACAGATGTTTGCTTGGAGCATATGTTCATTAAATTTAAAATTGGTCACTGTAGTTACTGCCTGGGTGTAATGTATAGACCTCCGAGTGCAAATGTTTTGAATGCTATCGAATGTCTCGATAATTTGCTACCTGGCCTAGTAACTGCATACGACAATTTATTCATGTTAGGTGATCTAAACGTTAACTTATTGATCAAAAATAAAATCAGTGAATGTTTTCAATCATATGGCTTTACACAAATTATCGAAGATCCCACTCGTATTACTGAGACAAGTAGCACTCTCTTGGATCCCATATTTATGTCTGATGTTGAGGTTTGCGGTGACAAGGGTACCATCAACGCTGATATCATTAGTGACCATCAAATGGTTTTCTGTGACCTACTTTGTAGTTTAAATAAAGTACATAAGTATGTGACTTTCAGAGACTATAAACACTTCGACTTAGATAACTTCAACCGAGACTTACATCAAATGAACTGGGAGCAGGTCTTATACTTTAGTGACGTTGAAACCAAATTGAAATTTTTGACTGACAACATCAATGCCATTTTTGATTTACATGGCCCAATTCGGACAGTGCGTGTCACTAGACCGAAAGCACCATGGTTGACCGCCAATTTGAAGTTAATTTTCAAGGAAAGAGATAAAGCGCTGTCTAAATTTAAAAGCAATCCGTCTGTTCAAAATTGGAATAATTACAAATCTTTGAGAAATTATGCATTACAGTCGTTACGGAATGAAAAGTCTGCCTTTTTGGATCATTTACAAAATCAGAGAAATTCCTCTTTATTATACAAATCTTTAAGAAATATGCGCGTTCAAGCAATTAAATCTTCTGAAATCCCATCAACACTCACAGACCTTTACAAAGTCAATGAATACTTTACCTCAGTTTTTCAAAACAGTGATGAAGCGTGCTTTGAAAAAATACTTTATTACAGAACAAATAACTTTTTGCAAAGAAATTAATTTTCTTTTAAGCTAGTTGATTTAGATGTGATTAAAACTGTTATCTGCAGTATAAAATCCAATGCTTCTGGAACGGATGGTATCACGTTACAAATGTTAAAGTTATGCTTTCCAGTAATTGACATTCATCTGCTACATGTTATTAATATTTGCTTGGAAACTGGATACTTTCCCGACCTTTGGAAGACAGCTCTGGTGACTCCTCTGCCAAAATTGTCTAATCCGATATCCAACGCTGACCTCAGACCAATAAGCATATTGCCAATAATGTCTAAAATTTTAGAACGAGTAACTTATACACAGATTCTAGATCATCTCAATGCACATAATATAATCCCCACCCATCAATCAGGCTTTCAGAAAAACCGCAGTACAACTACAGCCTTGTCTTATCTCATTGATAGCATCATATCTTCCATCGACAGTAAAAACACGAGCTTGCTGGTACTGTTAGACTTTTCCAAGGCCTTCGATACGCTTAACCATCGACTGCTTGTTGCCAAGTGCCACTACTATGGCTTCGATGAAGTTGCCTGCAACTTTATTAGGTCATATTTAAGGGAACGTAGGCAAAAAGTAAATATCAATAATCAAATTTCGACATCAAGGTACATTCAGTCAGGTGTTCCACAAGGTTCAGTACTGGGACCATTGATGTTTTTACTTTACACTGCAGACTTACATGATAACTTCAAGAATACACATGCTCAATTTTTTGCTGATTATACGCAGATGAAGTGTGATTTTAATGCCGACAATGTCCAGGAGTCCATGATGCTAGTAAATGCGGATCTGGATAGTGTTAATAGGTACTGCAGCTCTCACAACTTGAGACTAAATCCCTCAAAATGTTCTGCCATATTATTTGGCAATAAAAGATTATGTGAAAACCTTAAACCATTAATTCACATCAAAGTTAATGGGGAGGAAATTATTTTTTCTGAAATAGTAAAAAATTTGGGCATTCACTTTGACTCGGACTTACGTTTTAACTCCCATCTGAATAATGTCTTGAAAAAATGTTATCTATCCCTCAGGCTTCTATTTGCAAACAAACATATTCTGCATAGAAACATCAAAATTAAATTGTGTCAAAGTTTAGTTATTTCTAAAATGTCATATGGCTTATCCATATATTACCCATGTTTGACGTTTATTAACGCAAAACGTTTGCAGATAATCCAGAATACCTGTGTACGGTTTATCGAGGGCCTAAGAAAGTTCGATCATGTATCACACTTGTATCGTAATCTTGCATGGCTAAGCGTTCAAAACCTTTTCAAATACTCCATTATCAGCTTTACTCACAGGATCATACTAACATCATCCCCTCACTACCTCAGCTGTAAACTTGTTCCAAGGGCGTCTGTGCATAATCTTCAGGTTCGTAACCGTGACACCTTAACTATGCCAATACACCGCACATCACTTTTTAGACGAACTTTCACATACAATGTAATTTTATATTACAATAGCTTAAGCCAGGATCTGAAGACTATCCAGTCCTCCCGGAGTTTTAAAACTCAGTTAAAAAGATATTTACAAGAATTGCAAAACAACCGCTAGCTTAAGAAGTTCTTTCATTTTCATACTTTTTGTATTTTTCATTAATTATTTTTCCGTTTCTTCATAACCTATTATCTCTTCTTCTTTTTATAGCTAAATTGGCATAAATAGTCATATTATACTGTGACTTAATGTTTCTAGTTTCACATTTTTTTTTGTTTGTTTTTGTATAACTTGTTTTTTTTTCACTTTTGTACGGGGTTAGATGGTGGAATAGCAGGTGCTAAATCTCGCCCCATGTAATGTACCATGTTTTGGTCAATAAAGACGATTATTATTATTATTATTATTATCTTTATGATAATCAATGTAGGTCAATGACGTTAAAGTTTAATTTGCGATAATAAAAGGATGCTTCGCTAGCAGATCCGTTTTACTTTAAACAACATAAGTATTCCATACTAGTTAAAATGAACTCGTCATAAACACTAACGATCAGTTGAAACTAGTCATTATTATTTGAATTTCTCTTGCGATACGCTGTTTTCCAAATAATCGGGTAATCAGTATTTCTTCAAAATGTTGATTCGATAAAAATATTTATCATCGTTACATGACACGACAAACCAGCACATTTGGGAGGAATACAGGTAGTATCGATATGTGATTATCGAGCAACTGTGCAATGCATATCTCCGAAATGCCCATCACCATCCCAATGTGACAGCCCATGATGCGACGACACCCATAATGTTACTTTGTAATGACAATGCTTACGAAGTGTCTCTGTAATTGTTTTTCGAATCTGATTTATATTAGCCACAAACACATGGCATTCAATATAAGCTCGCAACGAACTCAACAACACTTGACATAACCCTACTTGTAACCCAATTTTCTAAACAAGGCGCCAAGTATTTTCCGCCAAGATACACTAGCGATCTTGATCAACATGCAACAATAAATAACAAATTAAGATAGCAAGTTCCGGTTTCCGGTGTGAGTACTGTGCTTATTGATTAACATATCCCTCATGGCGTTAAATTACCCTAACTAACAGCTCTAGTATTCGTTTCTACTCTTGACAGTTAATACATTTGTGCTGCCATGTTAATAATAGTAAACATGAATAGTGTGTATTAACACAAATGTTTTACTAAAACGGTTTCTAATTGGTCAATGTTGTTCCGGCTCATAGGTTTTGACCGCCAGATCAACTGATACTGAATGTTTTTGTAGCTGCACTAGATAATTTATAAAGGATTTCTTAATTTAATTGCATATTTTTTCGATAGTTTGAGAGACAGAAACATAGGAAGATCCCTTTTCATTGGTCAATTTTGATCCGGGTCAAGAATTTTGATCTCCTGTTAGTAAAATCGGGCCTGTTTTTCTGGAAAGAGGTTCATATTTTACTAGATAAGGGTATGACTTTCATAGTAGTAATATCGAGAAAGAAATATTTTCAGGTAGACTAAGTAATTTTCACCCATTCATATACTGAATTTTAATAAAAACGCTTCCTAAAGGTGCATCCTAATATCGCACCTCCAATTCATTACTTCAGCAACTTTATTTCTAATACGTTCGAAACCGCCAATATAATCACACTATATTTTATTTACGAGGATTTGACCAGTTTGGCAATATGTTAAAGATTTTGTCACAGTATGAGTAGACAAGGGTTATCAACAATGGAAACACTAACCTCTTTGTACCCAGCGCATAAGAACACGTCATGAATGATCTCCCTTCTCCCGGCAGCTCTGAACCACCTTTGGCACCTTTCGTTCGGAATTACTTCCACGTCCACCTCTTGAAGAGTAGAAGGCACTGTCGCTTGCCCATGCCTTGTCCTGCCCCAACCTGCTACTGTAGCTTTCTTTCCAGATAGTTTCATCTGAAATGGGATATTGTCAAGTCATACTATAAAGTTTGATATTTGTAATCTTGTAATCCATGATTCGTTCATCTCCTGCTCAAACCGCAAGTTTGAGTATGATCTCAAATGCTACAAGCTCTAAACTATAAGACACTGAAATAAGACAGGGCCAAGTGCCATCTTTTACCAGATTCGACCACTACGAAAGTGAAAACAGCAAGCTGTCAGGAATGTGTGCTAGTTCGCTTTGCAAGCTAGGTCACCACTGTGGCCGTAAGACGCCGCCTATTCTGGCGCTATAGTAGATACGGTCTACACGCCATTAATCAAACTTCAACTGTTATCAATCAAATATCGAGGGATCCTGCATTCAGTCTGTATCTAAGATTACTGATTCTCACCAACCTCCTGCTTATCAGTACATATATCAAAATGCGTTACGGAACAGACGTCCACACTCTCAGCCTGCGTTACAGACGTCTAATTTCTACTCCTAGATTCTGTACATCGCCTTTCAAAGATTCTTTTCCCTACATTATCGCAAGGCTGTATAATAAGGTACCGACTTCATACATAAGTTTGCAATGAAGCGTTTTATATCGGTTGATGACTGTATAAAATTTAAAACCGTTTTTCTGTGTATACAGTATTTATTTAACTCTTTCTGGATCAAGTTTTTGCTTGAAAGGTATTACGGTAAGGCCCAGATGAAGAATTATTGTATTTTTTTTTGTTGAGTGGAACAGCGGATCTTTCTATACGGTTTGCCGTTTGCCAGGAAAGCAGCTAGAATTTTTTGTCAAGTTCTATTTATTTTTTTGTGAGCGTATCTTGGCAATAAATACAATTTATTGAAAGCTGTTCCGTGCTATTTGGCACAACTGTTGCTCATTTGCTCAGCTTTGCTGAAGAGCTGGCAAATAGAATGAAACAGCTGTTCACGATTGGCCATCTGTGAGCGAACGAACGAAAATTATATTACTGATTTATAAGGCACTGTTCTCACCAAAGACAAATCTACGCACCCTCGGGTTCAAGCCGACTTTGTCTCGTTTTGTGGTTGTGACTGAAATCACTTAGCATGTACTTACTAATAAGTATTCTAAATATAGATAGAGTAATTTATTCTGTAAATCCTTGATTGAAAGAAAAACGTATAATTAAACGTATCTTACGAATAACTTCTAATCAAATTTACGTAGATCCTGACTTAGTCAGTAGTCAAGATGCAAGTTTATACTCCATCAGACCTAAGCCACCATTTTGACATTTAACATGTAATTCGTAGTTTTATGCGAAAACATAAAAGTTCCAAAAAGTTGCTGAAATTGGTAAAGGTCATTGTGGATTGTAAAAAGCAGCTCAGTCCCAATAAGATAACGAAAAACTACAAAAAAAGCTGTTCAGATTGAATCAACATGACTCTGAACAAAATACGTACATGGGTACAGACGAATTCACGAACCCATGTTTACATGAGCCCTTTTCATTTTTTTTACGTACTAAATCTGCCCTTCAATGTTTCTGACAACATTCTATATCTCCTTGTATAATTAATTAAAATCTGTGTTTTCCACTGCTATGGAACCTTTAGGCACTTTGTTGTACTTACCGTGGGAGATGGCAGGCAAACGGGTATGATGTGCTGCTTAAACTTAACATTCCTATCTAGTTTCACAAGCGCTACGTCATTCTTGAAGTCGGTCGGTGAGTAAGAGGGATGTACTTCCTTCCTTTCTATGGTGTATTCTTCATAAGGTAACTTTTCATCTTGATCTCGAACGTCCCATTCTCCTAATCTAATTCTGATGTTCCCGTTGGCAGTCCTAAAAACAGAATGAATTAATACAAAAGTACATACAGGGTGTCCCAATCTTCCGTGGACATTGAAGTACCATGTATTTTTAGGCCCAAAACAAGTCGATTGACAGTTAGAGATCGTCATCGTTTCATTTTCAAATGACGTTTTTTCAGATATTTTACGAACCGATAAATTAGAAATTTGGAGCACTTGTGCTTTGCTGGACGTCCTAATATTTAACTTTTACAAAACGAAAAACGTAAGTGTCCGAGAAGGATGAAGACTAGCCCCACCCCCACATAAATTATAGCGGAAATCCTTATACCTACTTAATTTTATAACTCATATAAAAATCGCATCTCGCATTCTTTTTGAGAAAAAAAGTTTTTCGGAGCTGGTTTCTGAAAAGTGTTAAAATCTAGTAGGCATCTAGTAAGCGGAAATGTGGGATGTTATGTCAGTGTCAGATTATTTTTGACAACAAGCTTCATAAAGTTGCAAGCATAGAACGCCGAGCAGACTTCAAGAAATCGGTCGATTCGATCCTCTAAGAGCCAACGCGGCGAACCCGAACATCGCGATTGGAAGAATCTGTTGGAATGTTTGTAGAAGATCCACGTATCAGCACTCGCAGATTAGAACATGAACAAGGAGTTCAAAAAAACACAGTTAACCTAATTTTAAATGAACACCTGATTCGTTCTTTTCCTGTTCAGCCTATCCAGGAATTATTGCTTACGGACAAACACTTACGTTTAGGATTTGTACAAAATATACTAAGTGACATATAAATCCGAACACCCAGTTTAAATGGTTTTATTTTAATAAAATTTTGTACAAGTACTTAATGAAGCATAATAAGTAAATGATAAAAATTTCAAAATGATTGCACTGCTTTAAAGCCCTTTGACCTGTAATAATGTGTGGATGCACCCTGATGTGCTACGCATTCTCCAACGCGCCTAGGCATGCTTCTGATCGGGTGGTCAATGTCCTCCTGTGGTATCTCATTCCAGGCAACCACCAACTCCTCTCGAAGTGCTTCTAGAGTCTGAGGAGGACGTTGCAAATTGAGCAACCTCCTACCCATCATATCCCACACGTGCTCAATTGGGGATAAGTCGGGAGATCTTTGTGGCCATGGTAACAATGTGACATCATTATGTTGAAAGAAGTCTATTGTGACTCTTGCAACATGTGGTCGGGCATTATCTTGTTGGAAAGTTGGATCTGCCAGGGTGTCAAGATAGGGTAAAAGATGGGGTTCTAGAACTTCGTGGATATAACGCTGCGCGTTCATGTTACCTCTGATGAAGATTAAAGGTGACCTAGAACCATAAGCTATAGCTCCCCAAACCATAACTCCAACAGTGTGATGAACATGTCTTTCAACAAAAAACTGTGGATTGCTCCTTTCACCACGTCGCCTTCTAACCCGGGCACGACCATCGTGCATGCCTAAACAAAATCTAGACTCGTCACTAAAGACAATACTGTTCCATTCCTGATCCCAGAGTGACCGTTGTCTGCACCACTCAAGGCGATTACGTCGGTGTTCTCGAGTTAAAGGGAGGACCCAGTGTGGCCGGTATGAAAACAAGCCAAAACTTCTCATTCGTCGGTAAACACTTCGCATGCCAATAGGTCTTCCGTGTTCTGCAAACCATTCATTTGCAATGGACCTGGTAGTGGAGAAACAGTCCCTTAAGGCCAATAATCTTAGGCGGCGATCTTCACGGTCTGTTGTTCTACGGCCGCGTCCAGTGCCCCTTGCTCTTCGCGTACGGCCTTCTCGATGCCATGCCTGACAACACCTAACCACAGTGTCTACACTTCTTTGCACTCTAACTGCAATTGCCCGAAAAGAAAGTCCAGCTTCCCGAAGTCCCACTATACGGCCCCTATCAAACTCACTAAGTTGATGAAATTGTACAGGTCTCCTCTAGGCATCGTAACCGATCGTAAAGGATGTCAAGAACCAAAATCCGCCAACGTTGATTCTTTACTGCGGCTGAAATATTCATTTTTAGAGCGTTAGTGAATTAAAAAAAAAACAGTATAAAAACCGGAATGTCCAACTGATAAGGCTGAAAATTTTGTCACTTGTTATTTACAGTAAGATAAATACATTCACCAACTTTTATTAAAATAAAACCATTTAAACTGGGTGTTCGGATTTATATGTCACTTAGTATATATTAGAAAGCAGAGCAGCTGTTAGGTCATTGCACAAGAAATCTTTGTTTACAGATGTGTCATATTTTACCTGACGTGGTATGATAAATTTGTATATTACGCCCGCATGGAGCTTCATAAATACATTTTCAGTCGGAATTTTAAATTTGGGTTTGATGGGGGATTATCGGTATCTTTTAATGTTGGCTCATATAGGTTTCCTGATAAATTAAACGGAGATAGCTAACTTCATTTTCTACATTTACCTGAATTTTTAGAAGAACTGCCTCTGAATGCAAGAAGAGGCATGTCTTATGTAAGATTGTGCTCCATTTCTCTTTGTGCCTGCTATAAGAAATTACTTGAACGAGAAATTTGCTGGTACAAGGATTGGTAGAGATCAAGAAGCTCCTACTCAATGGCCACTCTGTTCCCTACATCTAGATTTTAACACTTGATTTTTTAAAAACCAGCTCCGAAAAAAACTTCCTTTTGTCAAAAACTATCACCTCGAATTCTTCCGAATTCTGTTGCAAAAACGGACTATTAGAAACACGTGTTCCAAATTTTATACAAATCGGTCTGTCAGTTCCAAAAATATGTGAAAAAATGTGCTCTAAAAAAAAATGTGACGCCCTCGTGTGACGAATAAACGAAGCACGAGCATAGATAATAATATAATAATAATAATAATGTTTATTGTCACAAAATACAAGTAAATATCAAATATTGTGCACAATAAACATAAAGCACCCAAAAAAAGTTTGCACTTGTGTTTGGGTTTGTACAAAATAAAAACTACTAGTACAGTCTGTGTATGAAAAAAAAAAAAAGAAAAACCGTTCATACTGTATAATTTGGTGAATTATTATGGTAATGTCAGGAAAAATATCCAGACAATTAGAACTGAAGTAAAAGTATGGATGTTAGTGTAAGTAAAATATTATTGATTTTGATAATGATTTTTCAGATCTACAATTTCGTGGATGGAGTACCTTGGTTGTTGTAAAATCCATTTTTTTAGTTGTTTTTTAAATGATTTATTTGATTTAATTACTTTTAATGACTCTGGTATGAAGTTATAGAATTTTGATCCCAAGAAAAACAGAGATCGTTGTGTAATGGTTTTTGATGTTTGTGGAATACACATTGAATTTTGATTGAATCTTGTTGAGTAGTTATGAATGGTACGATTCAAGTATTTTGAATATTTCAAATAATGTATTAGACCACAATAAAAATATTTTGTCTGCAATCTAATAGCTGAGCCTCCACATATAGAAAATCACTTGAATAAGTAATCTCCCTATGGAGGATCAATTTTAGAATTAATTTTTGGATTACCTCAACCTTTTTGTAATTATTATTCATAACTCCCCCCCCCCCAAGCCAAAATTCCGTAAAGTAATAGAGGATAAACAAGAGCATAATATAGATTATATAGATATATCACGCCTAAGTATTTTATTTTATCGGCTGACTGAATCTCTTTGAGACCACTGCTTGTATGAATTTCAAGTTTTTTAAATTGTGGTGAGAGCCTGTCGTTACAAGAAAATGCTATATAGTGTGTTTTGTTGTAATTAATTGTTAAAGTTCTTTCCGAAAAGAAATTTATAAATGTTTTGAAATCATGTTCGATTGTGGTTTTTAGTGTATGCCACTGGTTGCTTTCATAGAGAATAGCTGTATCATCCGCAAAACCGATAACTTTACCTGTACTATTTATTTTGAACAAATCGTTGATAAATAGATTAAATAAAATGGGTCCTAATACTGAGCCTTGAGGTACAACACCGTGTTATATAATATGGGGTTCACTGAATGTGTTATTAATTTTGATGCACTGTGTTCGATTTGACAAATAATTTTCTATAAGTTTGTATGTTATTCCCCGGAAACCTAAGTTTTCTAAAGTTGTTAAAAGCGATTCATGAGTAATAGAGTCGAATGCCTTTGCCAAGTCAACAAAAACACAAGCAGTTGGTTTGCCAATATCGAGATTCGTGTATATTTTATTTGTTAATTTTACAATAGCATCTTGAGCAGATTTGCCTTCTTGAAAACCATATTGCTCTTCCGCTAGTAAGTTATGTTTTTTTGCAAATTCGGTGAATCGTTTTTTTAACACTTTTTCAAATATTTTAGAAAAATTCGTTAAGATGGAAATTGGTCGATAGTTGATGGGTTTTTCTCTTTCTCCAGATTTAAATAATGGTTTTACCATAGCGTGTTTTAAACATGAAGGGAATATTCCTTTATTCATACAAGAATTTATCAAATATGATAGTATGCCGCAGATGTTGCAATTTATTCTCTTGAGAGTATACGCTGTTATATTATCTACGTGTCATGCCATAAGTTCTGTCCCTCGTTTTCAAACAAGTGTAGACCTGTTAATACTTGTCCGATTGTTTACATTGTGGTGTCAGTTGATTAAGCGCTTTTCGGGTAATTACATATACCTCAGTTTGTATTGATCTCTCGAAGCATAACGATGGAGTGGGGCAAGGCAGAGAACCGTATTGCAGTGATAGCTTTACATAAGTGTAATCACAGTGCTAGTCAGATTTTTGAACTCTTACGCGGCCTTCAAATATCGCGTAAATTTGTGTCTAGGACCATTCAGCGGTACAATGAGACGTCCTCTGTTGATGACAGGCCAAGAAGCGGAAGACCTCGTCAAGTAAGGACTCCAGCAGCCATCAAAGCCGTAAAAGCCAGGATTCAAAGGAATCCACTCCGGAAGCAGAAGATCCTATCCAGGGAAATGAAGATTCCTGTCCGGACGATGTCGCGCATCATTAAACAAGACCTAGGGCTAGGGGCTTACCGGAGACGTACGGGCCAGCGACTTACGGCCACCTTGCGACACATCAGGGCGACAAGATCCAAGAAGCTCTTGGAGAGGTACGCAGCTGGGGGATTCCGAAAGATTTTGTTCACGGATGAGAAAATCTTCACCATAGAAGAAAAATTCAACCGACAAAATGACAAAGTGTATGCAAGGAGTTCACAGGAAGCTTCGGAGATCATTCCGAGAGTTGAGAGAGGCCACCACCCTGCGTCAGTCATGGTTTGGTGGGGGGTGTCCTACGAAGGGGTCACTCAGCTCCATTTCTGTAAACAGGGCGTGAAAACAAAAGCGGCAAACTATCAGAGCGACATACTGGATCCTATCGTCAAGCCTTTAAGTGGTACATTGTTTGCCAACCAACACTGGGTCTACCAGCAGGATTCCGCCCCCGCTCACAAGGCTAAGAGTACGCAGCGCTGGCTGGAAAGCAATGTGCCAGAGTTCATTGCTGCGGAAGATTGGCCCTCAGGGAGTCCGGACCTCAATCCTTTAGACTACAAGTTGTGGGACCTGCTAGAGCAGTTGGCCTGCTCCAAAGCCCACCGGAATATCGAGTCCCTGAAAGCGGATTTGATCCGATCAGCGGCAGCTATTCCTTTGGAAGCTGTGCGTGCAGTGATAGATGAGTGGCCCGCGAGATTGAAGCAGTGTGTGAAGGCCAAGGGGGGACATTTTGAATAAAACTGTTTGATTATGAATTCTAAAAATGTTGTCGGATAAATAATACCTTTCATATAAATATATCTTATCTTGTTTCATTTTTATCATGAGATTATCATGGGACAGAACTTATGGCACGACTACGTAGGCCTGGAGATTTTCTTAATTTCAATTCATTGATTATTGTCTTTATTTCATGCGTATCGGTCGGTTCCAGATATAATGAGTTATATAATCTGGTCTTACTATAATTTAATTTCTCCGCGTTTTTTATGCTTTCTGACAACCTTTTCCCGATTTTTGAAAAATATTCACAAAATTCATTTGCTACATCTACATCATTACTCACTAGTTCACCATTTTCTTTTTTAATTGTACTAATTTTGTTGTTTTGTTTTTTGCCTTGTATTTTATTGATAAATTGCCACATTTTGGACGAATAATTTTGTAGATTATCAAACTCGTCTTGGAGATATTTAATTTTAGCCTCTTTAATTATTTTTGTCATTCTGTTTCGATATGATTTAAATTCATTCAAAAGTTTAACATCATAAGGATATTTTTTGGTTTCCTTATATAATTCTATTTTTTTGTTGATGGAGGTAATAATCCCTTTTGATATCCATGCTTGTCTTTTTATTTGTGTTCGTGGAATCTTTACTGTTTTGGTGCATTCAGCAATATGGCCTTCAATGCTAGATATAAAATGGACAAATGCATTTTCAATATTAGGTTCGTTATATAGGTACTACAATCCAATTTTCATTGAGTAAGTTGTTATTTAGTTTTTCATAATCAATGTAAATTTTTGTATTATTCACTGTCTTTTCAATTTTGGTTGATGTACTTTCAAGATCGTATTTTAGAATTGCTGAATATACTTTGTCAAGTTCTAAACGTGAATTTATAAACATATGATCTATACAACTCCCACTGTTTCCTTCTACTCTTGTCATTTCGTTAATGGCTGACAGGTAACCATGTTCAGCCATTATATTTAAATAATCTTGAATATTTTGATTGTTATGATCTAATATGTTAATGTTAAGGTCTCCAATGAATAAGTTGATGTCAAATTTTCTACTGCTTTCTAGATAATCTTGTAATTGACCGTTAAATGTTGTTACAGATATACAGGGTGATTTGTACACACCAATGATCTGTATCCATTTATTATTCTTTTGAAGAATAACTCGTAAAAGTTTTGTTTGAGTTATATTAATAATTTCATTCCCACTGTTCAAATTTTGTCTTACGTAAATCAGAACCCCGTAATTTTTATTAAAACTACCATCGTTATAATATAAATCATAATTGGGAATTTCGATCAAACTTGTATCATATACTTTAAATGTTTCAGTTAACACTATAACATCAAATTTAAAATCTAGTATATCCAATAAGGCATGGAGTTCATTCATATTTCTATGAATGCTCCTTATGTTCGTGTGAAAGATGTTCAATCCTGAATCAATATTATTAGAAAAACGTAACTTTGTTCTAGGTAAATCGTCTAAAATATTGGTTTTAACTATTTCAGGTCCAAATTCTGTAATGTATCTACTCATAAATATTCTAAGTCCTTAACAATTTAGAATAAAATTCTTGATATATGCCTTTGTTGGAAAAATTTAAATACAGCACAACATTTATCTGTAGGGGAGTGATGTGTATTATAGTTTTTATTATATTTTTTGTTTGAATACACACAGTTGCAACAAATGGGATTAGTAGATTTGTTGCATGAAGTATCATCATGTTCTTCTCCACATTTGAAGCATACTTTATGACTATTACATTTCTTACCAGAGTGATTAAACTTGAAGCAATTTGTACATTGAGTTACCTCATTATTAGGATATACTGATAAATTTTGAAAACCAATTAAAATTTTCCCTCCATTATTATCAAATATTTGTCTGAATAGTTTACCTGACACCTCTGCGTAAACTATATTCATCTTTTTTTGAGAAAGGAATCTAACATAACTGATTTTTAATTTTTTTTTTGTAATAAAGTGGTTTTGTCGCATAATATCTTCTTCTATTTCACGTTCTTGAAGCTTTTCTTCAGAGTGGTAGCCAACAATCTTTATTTTAGGATTAAACATTTAGATAGAAAATCGAAATTTGGGGGTTACGTATTATAGACAAATCTAAATTTTTTGACATATTCACTTGCTTTAATGTACTTCCGGTTTGACCGGAAATGACTCAAACTTTCCATTTTTGAATGGAACACCCTAGATATGTTTACTGATTTCGATCCAGAATGATATATTCAACTCAACAACGCCTCACTTGTCAGTTTTTGACAAATGGAGTCATTTTTATTTCAATTTTTATTTTTGTTAAAGTAACACCGGAAAAAGACGATTCTGTGGCGAACGACCTTACAGTCGTTTTAACGATTTTATAAAAGTCACAAGCACTGATTTTTTCAGTTTATTTGATCTTTTCAAATAACACGTATGTGCATTCCGTATACATGTGCACTAAGGTCCGTATCGTCAGTCGTCCCTACAATTGTAGGGCGCGTTTATGGCCTGCTTGATTGTTATACTCTTTTCTCTCCTTCAAAAATTTCTAGATTACACTCGTCCCGTGTCAGCGTCAGCGCTCTCCTATTGTTAAGATATGTTTTCCTTTTAAATTGTAGGAAATTTTAGGCTGATAAAACATGATAAAACTCAAAAGCAAGCACAATTTGATGCAAATAGATGTTTGTGACATAACCTCAAAATAGAGCGCTGACACGGAGAAGTAGAAAACTATGACAATCAAGGAGGCCATAAACGCGCCCTATAATTGTAGGGATGACTGACGATATGGGCCTAAGTCCTATTATTCTAGTTTTGATTAAATGTTTTTCTCAGTGCACAAATATCCGAAGGCATAAAGTTCTGGAGTACTATCGCTTCTGAATAAGCAAACTTGTACTGTGACTTCAGACTTCTGGGTGCATATACTTACGTTGCAACGCAATGTGCTGCTGTTACAATCCACCTCTCGTTAAGCAGCGCTCCTCCACAAGCCAGCTTCTTTGTCAAGAACCCGGTCTTGATCAGTGCCACCTGCCAAGGATGGGACCCAAACCCTGTTGCGTGACCACCCACGATCCTGTTGGTCCTGGTGTGCAGTTCTCCACAACCTAGAATGCATAAATACTGATCAATACATATCGAAGGGTAAAGCGGGTACAAGTGCCATTGTGTCTGGAAACTGGAAGTGGTGACGGGTGCCGACGAAGATCAAATATCACTAGGTCTAACAAAGGAAGAAAGACAGAAAATGGGTGGAGGAAATTATAGTTGTATATTGAAGAACAATGTAATCACAAGCTACAGTCATATTGATAAGCATGCCATAAATAATTTGCTTCAAGTTTGTCTTTTAATGAAAATAGTCAACTTCTGAATCACTTAAATCCATGCCACTTATTACTGGCAGCAACGCGGCCATCCCAAATTTTTTACTCGCGTAACTACTACGGATGTGAAAATCCTGAACATGATTCACGCCTCATAGCCATACAAGTACATGGGATCTTTTGATTGCAATTGAAATCGGTGTGGTGAGTTATTTGCAAAGAAACTCAAATGTCTCAAAAGTTACATGGCTTGTCTGTAGTTCCCATCCACAATGAAAAATTAATTTGTTCCTCAATCTAGGAATCTCGCAGATGATAGATATTACTCGAATCACTATATTAGAAGTATAGAATTACAGGGTGACGCCTAGCCTTTTGAAAAATACTGTATAGACTTGGTGAACGGTGGCCTTTACGATATTATGGTAAATCGTTAGTTATCGGACACCTGACAGTTATTGGACATTGCTGTTTCAAAACCGAATTCTAAGAGTTCTGTGTGGCATATCTTGTTCAGTTCTCGGCAGATGAAAATTTTATAGGTTATGTTCTTGACTCTGAAGCTGAAGTTTGTGTTAGCGTTGCGGTTCAGGTATCGACAAAAAATTCTACATTTGTTCTCAAGGTATTTGCTGTCAAGCTTGAGATTGCATCCAAATATTTGGGATGATGTTATGTTAGATTTAAGAAAATTGGCTTGGTTCCAGCTTGATGGTTGTCCAGCTCATTATTCGAGAATAGTTAGAAACTGGCTGGACAAAAATTATCCAGAAAGATGGATCGGCCGTGGAGGACCAGTCGCCTGGTCTCCACGATCCCCTGACCTAAATCCATTAGATTTCTTTGTGTGAGGATTCCTAAAAGAAAAAGTGTACCAGACTCCCGTAACCACAAGAGATATGCTAATAGACAGAATCAGGAATGTATGTGATGAAATAAGGCCTTATTTGAATAATGCCACGTTCGATCATTCGTAGATGTGAATTGTGTATTGAACAATTGGGTTTACATTTCGAGCAACTACTTTAGATTTTGTAAGTTTGTCCTAACTATCCAATAGCATTTTAGTTGTAAATAATTAATTTAATTTGTTAAAAATAATATTGGAAAATTAAACAAATTAATATTCTGTTTTTTTGTGTTTATTTGGAGTTAGGAATTATTGCTGTGTTTAAAAACACTATCTAAACGATCATCTTAATTGCTTGTAATGCCCAAATCGAAAATGTAAAAAAAATATTATTTTCCCATAAATAATTAAAAATGCATGGAACCTTAAAAATCGAAATATCTCAAAAACGGCTAACTATAACGAAAACTCACAGGAGAGCTTTTTTATGCAGAAAAGTGCGAAGAATGAGTTTTTTTATTCAAAAAGCCAAAAATTGCACTAAGAAAAAATCCTAGCGGCTACAGTAAAACTGTTTTGTCGTACCAAAAAAACCATTGTATACCAATTTTCACTGTTATACATCAAATATTGTTCGAAATATTTAAAAAAAACTATTTTAGAAAGTAAACTTAAACACCCTGTATTTCGGAAGCCACGCATTTTTCGACCCATGTTTATATAGACTTTATGCATTAATTTTAAAAGTTCTATCGTCTCTTAAAGTTATGCAACAATAAACTGAAACACCCTGTATATTGGAAATGACCTACGTCCTCCTTTAGTTTGATCCTTGATCTCCATAGCCAGCTCGTAAGCAACCCTTAGCATCCAAATACATATCGGTACATCTGCGAAATTCCTAGACAGCGCCTCCACCCAAAGATTAGAATAAAAGTCTGTTAGTAACACAATTTACCGCTGACATTGGGTGGACCATCCAGAGCCGAAGGCCTCTGATCATCGTCCATATAATCTTCGTAGTCATCTTCAGGCGGTCGACTGTGGATCGATGGTCTTATTGGTGGCCTGGGTGGTGGTGGGGGGTTGTATGGTCTGTCCACAGTGTTGCTGTCCACTCCATCATCCACTACAGGGGTTGGTGGGTAATGGCTTACTAGATGGTATGTGTCTGATACAATTGGGGTGACATGGAGGTTAGATGGGTTAGTATACTACGATGGAGGTGGTATATTTACAATGACACGAAAGGAACAGGGTGGTGTCTGTATGAAAATGTTGAGGCGTGTTTTCGTGAATTCGATGAATTTTAAGCGGATTTTAATTTGGGATGAGTCTTTTCTAAAACAACAGATAAATGAGAACCACTTCGGAGCATCATGCCGTAAAATAACGATGAGTAGCAGTCTGATAAATTTGTGGAGAATTTAGAGTAAAACGCAGAAATGATGCGTTTATATTTTCAAGCTTTGTGTTGTCTAGAAAAGTAGCAGCTTCGTGATGTTTTTGAAAGTTTAGTAAAAAATCCAGCTTATTTTGACTTTTAATGTAAATTTTTAAATCTCTAGTATTTCTTAAAGTACATTTGGAATCAAGAAGGTATTCCATCATCTACGAGAATTACGAGGTCATCATTTGTTATTAGAAACGGAAGAAAATGAAATTAGATATTGAAATTTAGGTTTTCTGTTAATATATAAGAAATAATCTAGAAAAAGTTCAGTTCGACAAATTTATTTATTTGAGAACCAATTTCTTATTAAAAGTTCTTATGGCCCCATTACATCCGAAATAAACCTGTCAACAAACTATACATGGTGTCCCAACAAACATGGGAAGTAGTTTTATGAGCAAACCGGAAAAGATATTAAATATCAGTTTCCGTGGTAACCTTGATATGCTACTAGTGCAAATTTTGAAATAATTTCATTATATACAGGGTGTTTCATAGCTTCGTGCCACAGTAAACATGTATTTTTTTAAACAGAATACCTCATACTTTATTGCATATTGAATAGAGCTTCTAAAAACGAGAAGTTTGATAATATATAACATATGGTTTCGATCATCAATTGTTTAGACATGTGTATATTTATTAGAATGCATAAACGATAAAATATCTTTTTGTTTATACAGGATACCTCAAAACGTAAAATGTACCTTGTCTTATAAATTTCAAATGGAACACCCTATATAGTTCTACATCATTAGATAGCTCTCCTTGGGAACTCTTACTTATAAAAGTTTAATACCGTCTTCTTTGAACAGTTTTAGAGTTATTGCTATCGATTACAAGAAAAAAAATGTCTTTTACATTTAGACTTAAAATCATATCTTCCATGATAACAATGATTTTTTTCGCACAAGACTCATCTTATCCCAAGTGGTTGTGTTGTTTTCAGATGTTCTCAGGTCCTGTGTTTTCTCACGACCACGGTGTTTCATCAACTTGGGTAACATCTTTCACTAGAGAATGTAAATTTAACAACTAGCGGTACGGGAGTTTCTTGATCGCTGGCACCCTGATAGTGGGACAGGCAGAGGCCGACCGATCATTTGGCCAACGATATCTCCCAATCTGACGCCTTTTGACGTCTTTCTCTGGGACCATGTGAAAGGAGAGGTTCACCAGGAGTAACTTACAATACCCGAGGACATGAAACATCGTATAAGTGAGTCGTTTAAGAGGATACGTGGGCAAACCCTTTTAGATGTGCAAGATCATTTCAACCGGTGTCTTGCCTAGTGTGCTTTGCACCAAGGTGTAACATATTTCAACAATGTATCAAAAGCTATTGCTTTGATAGAAGATTTGATTTTATGTTTAAATCTCATCATCTGCATTTCTTCTTGAAATTGTCGGTAACCAAATAAGTTCTTGCTGTTGCTGTATATCGCACATTCCCATGCATTTTGTTGATCGATAGAGATTGTTTGTTACCTGTAGTCACTTTAGTATGAATCCTTCTTTTCTCACACACATAAAAAATTGCTGAAAATTGTTACATACCTACTTTTAATAATTGAAAATGGCGACGAATAAAACAGTAATTCGAAGTTGTTTACTGTATGAGTACAAACCTGGTACAAAACCTGCAGCGGCAGCGCGAAAAATATGTACGGCATTCAGAGATGTTCCCGTTAGTGATCGAACAGCACAGAAGTGGTTCAAAAATTTTTCTTGCGGAGATCTCAGTTTGAGCGATGAACCGCGCTCAGGGAGACCAAGAATCATGAACAACGAAAATATTCGTCAGGTTGTGGCCGCAAATTCCAGGAAAACGTGCCAAGAACTTGCAGAAATGTTCAGAGTGAGTCCTGAAACTCTTCATCAGCTAGGAAAGACGTGGAATTTAAGCAAATGGGTCCCACATGAACTGACAAATGATAACAAATTAAGTCGTCTTACCATTTGTTCAGCAAACATTTCACGCAACGCTAATGAACCATTTCTTAATCGGTTAGTAACCTGCGACGAAAAACGGCTCTTGTACCTACTCGAATTCTAAGCGTTCGTTTCATTGGTTGTCGCCTACTGATTTGGTACCACACACGCCCAAGGCTTCCTTGCACCCAAACAAGGTGTCGTTAAGTGTTTGGTGGACAGCAACTGGAATTGTCCATTACGAGTTTTTGGAAAGGGGTCAAACCATCACCGCTAACTCGTATTGTGAGCAGCTTCAACGAGTACAAGCAGCACTCATCCAGAAACAGCATCCTTTGATCTATCGGAAGAAAGTGATATTCTTGGAGGATAACGCCAACCTCGTACCACAAAAGTGACCCGAGAAAAAATTTCTGAACTCGGCTGGGAAACATTACCGTACCCGCCATATTCACCTGACATTTCGACAATGCAGTCTTTCAATTTTTTTACTCTAAATCCAGGGAGTTCTACAATAGTGGCATACAAAAATTAGTTCCAAGTTGGCAAAAGGTCATTGAATGAGATGGTAATTACTTCGACGAATAAATAGTGTCTAATTGTTTCTCAATAAAAAATTATATGTTTCTACTAAAAACCGCACGAACTTATTTGGTTACGTGATAATAGTAATAACTCAAAAACGTTTGAAGAAAAGTTGTATGAAGCCTATATTCTACAAACCGTTCACCAAAAGGGCATTTGACGATGTAGAAATATACATGATGATCCATTTGAATTGCTTGAGAAAAGGTGCATTTTGCGTTTTGGGATACCCTGTATAAAGCACTCTTCCCAGATCAGCTTAAACTGATTTTAAGATTTTTGTCAACTAAGATTTATCTAAACATCTTAAAAAATTTGGGGCTGCGGTCCGTCAAAGCTGGTCAGTTTTTCAGACGTTTGACCAAATATCTAGACATCATAAATTTAACTTCTTTGTTTTGGAAGCTCTATTCAAATGGACAATTAAATATGCGGTTTCTATTAAAAATATGTTTATGACACAAAGACATTCAATATATATTAAAATAATTTCAAAATACGCACTAGTAACATATCAAGATTGCCACGGAAACAGATTCTTAGAGTTTGCTGATAAAACTACTTCCGATTTTCACTGAAACACTCTGTATCTACTCGTACATCAGAAGGATTGTATGCACGTAAATGATACATAATTATACAGAATTTTGGAGGAAAGTTGCATTGATTGTTTTTTGTAACCAATTTATATCCTTCAGGGTAAGCGGAAATGCCTCCCTTCATCTGAAGATACAAAGATTCGGCTGGGTAAACATGTTTGATGAACGTCAAAGTTTCGACAAACTCTTGTCTCTTGTATCAAAAGCTTATTAAAAATTTCCGGAAACCCAGAGCCTCAAAAAGCACATAAAATTCTATACAGGATGTACCGTTTGTAATACCAAAGCTCGCTTTCAAAATATAAAGTGCATTAATATTGTCACATTTTCTCTTCTACTAGATGGCATAATTAAAATTTCAATATGATGTTCCGATTTTTGTATTAAATTATCAGCTTTATTTTTTCTTATATACGCCATATTCGAGTTTTGAACAAGTGAACAGGATGTTTAAATCTGATCCCAAAAATAGATTACATCTCATACGCTGACATTGTCATATTTTTTAGAAGATATTTTGATAGCTGGCTTTGAAAATAGAAATAGAAAATAGACCTTAAGATAATATGTCCATTTATGGACTATACCAGGCGTTATTATAGCACCATGGGGGCTCTCTACATGATACCTCAGCCGTAGATTAATTTTTGAAGGTAAGATGTGTGCATCGCTTTAGATATGAAGGATATGAAATGTGCTTAGGAAGATGCAACAGCCTTGAGGCTGTTACTCACTCTAAAATCATACTGTTAATGTTTTCAATGTGATCCTTGGATAGAATGAAAAAATTTAAGAGCAAATATACGACGGTTACGTTTTCAGATATTTGAAGCTTTATAATACCATTCCATGTCATGAGGTGTGTACAATATCGCAACTAGGGACTGTTATTCTATGCCTAGTACATAAAGACTGAAGGAATGGTTGTGTGACCATACTCTGAAACAAATGGCTATCGGATCATTTCAAGGCCTACTTAGGAGATCCTCTTTTTGCATCAACTGAAGCTTGGCAACGTTAATGACATATTATACATTTCTGGAACCGGGATTAAAAACACTATATACCTGTGCAATCATCCAATATGGCGGCTATAAGAAAAAATAAAGTGGATTATTGAGGACAAGAGACCAAACTTCATATTGAAATTCTAATTATGGAACTTGGTATGTAGAAAAATGACAATGTTAATGTAGTTTCTATTTTAAAATCCTATCTCAGATGAAGTCAGAGAAAATCAAAATGGTTTTGAGAAAATTCTGTCTTTTTTATCGCCAGAAATATACTGAACTATTAAACTTTTGGAGTGTCATTTTCTTAATTATCTACTTAAAGGAACATGCTTGCTTCGATTTAACCGAGTTCGTCTCTTACCGTTTCCAATATATGATTTTTTTTGAGGCTCCTGTGTTTTCCTTGTTTCGAATGGTAATAGATTTTCTTAACTTATATTGCCTTTTATAGTTTTTTCGACGTTGTGTTTAACGCGAAAGTTGTTTTGTACTTACTGGCATTCTGCAACACAGCGATTTCGTTAGTGGGTCTGTGAACCGGCGTGTATGCTGAGGCATCTCTGTCCACGCAGCATGCCCATATCATGCCTCCAGAACACAGATCAAGAGGTCGGCCGCCTCCCAAGACACAGCTGATGCTTAGGCCGCATTCGTACTTCACTCCTCTGAACCTGCACGATTGGGGAATCACTGTAAAAAGAATAATAAAGTAAGAATCCTTCTCTATGTGCACTGTCATTACGATACTGTAACTCAAGAAGTCTCACTTCGCCATCAAATTTGGTACGCCGCGCCGTTGAGCATGTCGTCATTCGGCGACAACTGTTTCACTTTTCGATTGTATTGAAGCATTTTCCTTTGATTTCATCTCATTACAAGGTCGGTAAATTAGGTGTAAATTTTTTTATTTATTTTTAATTCAAAAAGAATTACAATTTTATCTTGAGACTCACAAAATAACTTCCTTCTGGTGCCACACAGCGCCCAATACGGTTCTTCCGATCCCTATAGATGTGCTGGATCTCCGATACTGGAATACCCTTCATCTGGTTGGTTGCAGCAGTTTCAATGATTTCGACTGAGGGGCCGTTCAAGTATTACGTAAGCAGATTTATTACAATTATTTACCCCCCCATCCCCCATGTCAGCAAAAGTGAGCAAAGCCCGTCCCCCCATGCTTACGTAAACATTTGTCAATTAATGTATTATTTTTATTTTAATATTATAATTATAACATTATAATTATAATTTGAAAAATAAGAAAATAGATTTAGGGTAGAGATTATATTTTACTGATACGGTGTTCAACATAGAGTAAAGCACAAAAATATTATATCTTACTAACATAACAAACTTATTTTAAAATTTTGGTACATATATCAAATTCAAATCAACAGTCTTCAGTCCATGAAACCCGAATCCATGATTCTAAGTTTTCGATGAGATTGGATTGCTTCGATTGCTGCTCAGTTTTCTGGCCTTCATCGGATTTTGGAATGTCTATGTCGTTCTCATCGAGCCATTCAACATCATGGTGCTCGAAATAATCGTAGGGCATTCGCAGGAAATCTTTCTACTTAAGGGTAGAGCTAAATTGACTGGAAGATTAAGAAATTGCCCTCCTTCATCCAAAACCAAGTCATCAACTGTTTGTTTTACTTTTACAGGTGGTGGAAGAAACCTATTGTCTAGTAATCTAAATAGGCCACTTCTTGGACGACAACATTCTGTATTTCTACATTTTACAATTTGAAGCAAGTATTGGCTCTCACGCACATGTTCTGAATACCATTTAATGTCTGGAAAATCAGGACGATCTTGTTCACCTGCCCCAACATATTTTGCATTAACATTATAGCCATCAATTTCCATTGAACTCCATACTTCAGCTAATACATTTCTTGCAAATTCGTAATTAGATCTTTCTAAAGGTTCATCAATTGTAACGCCAAGTTGATCCAAATGAGACTCACGCACTTCTTCCAGGAGCATTGGTAGCTAAAAACAATGCATCGAGATCATGTCGCTTAAAGTGTTGTATAGCAAACCCTGTGACTTTTTGATAACGTGGATTTTCATCTGGCCCTCCATCAACCGTCAAAATTACCACTGGTTTTACAAGTCCAGGGTCAGTTTTAGCTAATGGTCGAAACTCTTCAAGTTCGAGAAGCGTCTCGAAATCCTGAGCATAAGTATTAGCAGTAGATGAACTATGCTTTCCACTTCGAATAGCGATGTATGTTGGTCCAGAATATTCAACGGCTTGCGGTTGTCCTAGCATATTGGAAGTGATTTTGATACCAGTATAAACAGATGGTATCAATTTATGACGCTCAGCGATTACTCAATCGTGATCAGGCAATTTGATTCTATATTTCATGTGCATTAAAAGAGGTGCTTGCTTATTTGCCGCAGTTACGCCAACAGGGACTCGAGCTTTATCATCTTGAGATATGAAAAATACTTGATCTGGTCCAAGTATGGATGCTATGTTCTCTTAATAATGGATTGATGTTTCAGCGAACTTGCTATCTAAGTGGCTCTTGTGGTGATCAGTCTGAGTCCGAATGAGCTTAACAGGGACTGTCGATACATGTCTTCGTCCCTCTGCAGAATTAGATTTTCTAGGAATCAAACGAAGATATGTCTCACTGCGACTAATGTCAAATCCTATTTTCCGTAATTCTTGTGTGAGTTCATCAACAGTTTTTACGCTGCGAATTGATTCCGTCCGTCTTCTATCATCTGCTGCACTCCCAAATAAAGCTATATCCGCGATTGTTTTCAATAGTGAATGTTGATGGCTTTCAAGATTAGGACGGCCCACTGAATCCCTCAGAGATAGTCTTTTTTTATTTCTGGATTTTCATGACAAATATCTTCTAACTTTCTTTTCATACCATCCCTGTGTTTCTTCTGGGCAACTGCGTGTTTAGCCTTCCTGTTTAAAGACTGTTTTGCTGTTTTTATTTCCTCGCGCAACTTAATGATCTGTTTATCAACTTCAGCACGGCTTGGAATAGTATCTCTGGCAGAATACAAAGCATTCCGTTTTTTTTCGAGTAGAGGAATCTTATTTTTCATAGCTTCCTGAGAAGGTTTTGATCTCTGTTTATCTGTATTTTCATTAATTTCGCATTGCTGTTGTGATTCATTACCGGGTTTAATTTTATCTTCTTCCTGTTTTTCAATATTTGAATTGACTGTATAATTTGTGTTTTTTCTGCAGGTTTACAGGTTGCCTAAAAATAAAAACTTTCTATGGCTTCGGCTAAAGACTCTCTTATTAAGCTACACAAGTACAAAGTGTGGCAATATATATGGTAAATACAAAACCCTATGGCTCAAAATCTAACATGTTTAAACGAGCAATTCGTTCCGGTCACAAAATACAGTGCGTTAGTCTTCTGTATATATGTGTAAAACTAACATCCTGTACTTTGTGAGCAATTGACGGAATCAATCATAAGAAATAAATCTATAATATAATGAATATTACCTCTATACTTTGAGATAGGCCATAATATTTTCTAATCAGTAAAGAGAAACATTTTGGCAATTCCTAATATTTCTAGTACTCATAGGTACCTAAAATTATTTCGTCACTCACCTTAGAAAAAAAAATTTAGTAAATTGGATGTATTCTTAGTCGCCGCTTGCAATTCTTCTTCGATTCTCTTAGATACAATAATATCTAGTTCCTTATCGGATTTTGCTTGTAATTTGTAATTTCGTCACACTTCGTTAACTAAATTTTGTACATTTTGTACTTTCGTACTTGTATGAGATTTTTTAAAACTTTCAAAAAATTTTTGGTATAACTTGGATTTGTCTATGTGACACGACATCTTATTTGAACATTGAACTTTGGCTAATGGAATCAATGGTAACACAAGTGTTAACTTGCTTTACTATGCTTACAATACGTCTACTCGCTGTAGTATCCAAACGAAACAATACACTGATAGAGGAAATTAAGACAAGTGAACACCGCGTGGTAATTCCCCTACTCGGTTCTAAAGCGGGTAGGGGAATTACCGCGCGCTGTTCACTAAACGTATGTATTATTTGCGGGAATCCCCGAAAATGCGTTTCGTTTTCAGGCAAAGACGATGTGAGGGTTGCCATTCGTGTAAAAAAGTAAATAACCACCGATGACGTAATCATCATCTAGACTCTACTACCCCCATGTCATCCAAAATAAGCAAAGCAAAGACCCCCCGCGCCCCCATATTGCTCACGTAATACTTGAACGGCCCCTGACCCAAAATTAGTTTCTTTGAGTTGATTTTTTCTTTCGGGAAAAAAGTCACAAGAACTCAAGTCAGGCAAATATGGAGGCTGAGGAGCCACAGGAATATGTTTGCTCGCCAAAAACTCGTTTTTTGACATGGTTGTGATGACCTGTGATCCTTACAAAGCACTATCTCCGTTGTCCTGCTGAAGTTTAGCAAGAGTTTCAGATGCATTCTGCTTCGGACAACCAAATGAGCGAGTTTAAACTTGTACTGAAGGCGGACCAACTGTTTTCCTGTGTCTCCTCCAGGCCAGGTGCCTCCAGTGTTGCCAGATCGAACGCTACGTTGCCAGTTTCGTCACTTAATTTACAGACCTCGTATTATAGTATTATATAGAATGTTTTATCCATATTTTGATGTTTTTGCCAATAGAATTCCATGAAGTATATCATTATAGTTAGAATAAATTATCTTTATAAAGTTACCTCTTTTGAAAAATGAACAATAATCAATTTTAGAGGTTCTGAATAGCTTAAGACATGATCATTGAAAGTGTGCCTTTAGCCTTCCAAACTAAAATCTTTTTAGAGCTCCAAATAACGGGACGCTTCTTAAGCCAAACGAATTGACTTTGAGTAATACACGTACCTCTGTGTATCAGTAACATATATCAACGTGTTACCTTTTATACAGAGGAAAATAAAAAATATGGATACAATGTATATATGATATCTTCATAAGCTTTTATGGAATGTTGTGTCTACATATCTGTCGTCTATGGGGTAGATGTCAACAAAAATATGTTGTCATAAATAGTTTTATCGAACTTATTTTATAATTTTCACCATATATTTGGCCTTTTTTCAACCAAATATAAACATTACGAAAAACCATGTCACTCACTTCTGTTGGTCTGTGTCTGTCTGCTCGCTGATCCTTGACTCGTCGTCTGCTTGAAAAGTAGCAGTCGGAATTTGACGAAATTTTCACGCAAGGTTTTTACTATGCCCAGAACGAAAAAGATTTTGAAAATCAGTGCTAAGGTGGCGGAAAAAATAAAAATCGCTCAATCTTCGTTTTTGACGTTTCAGAAGGAGGAGGGTAAGGGTGTATCGTATTTTTTTGATTATAGCACAATCCTTGAAACGTCTAAATGAAATTACCACCTTGTAGAGGAGAAAAAGTAGCAATGTTGATGTACCTTTAATTATAAAATCCCATCTCAAAGTCAGGCAAAAGTCTGTCTCCAGAAATACATGGCATTTAACTCTTATTGTTTCCCAAAATCTCAATGCGCTGAGAGTCGAATTTGAAACACCCGATATAATTTTTTCGACAGCTTTCTGGTTTTGTAGCCCTCATAGCTTTATAGCCCCCGTATTATCAGATTCCATCATACATTTTTTTTATAGATCCGATCGCGGTTTCTAATTTTGGAATCATTGATTGCCGAACTGGCATTATTCTGGGAACAAAAATGCTGGCGTATTTTCATTACGAGCAGCTGCACTGACATTTAATGCATATTGTGTTGTTGTCAGGAACAGACACGTGGATGAATGTGTCGCATCGGGAAACTGATAGGTTGAAAAAACAATTTGTCAAAAAGCAAAGCGCACAACGTATGTAAACATCAGTTAAAGTAAGTTTGGTATACAAATATTTGGAACGCATAATCAAATGTTTTCTGCCCACAGTGCTTTTTAAAAAGCTTCCTCCCCCACTCATCCTACTTTTCAAACAGGTTAAGTTAACGAGCTCATATTCATTAAAACGAACATGATGCATTTACATTTTACGTGAAGGCGATAGTTGAAAATTTCCAGATGGCGCCTGGACAATATTTTTAACTGGAATAGAGGGCCAAGTGGTAGTTGAGATTGAAGCTTTTTACTTTATAACCCTATATTATATCAGTAGGTATCTTTCAAAATGGACAATTGGAGGCCTGTCAAAGTTGAGCGTTATGGTACGTATAATTGCTTACATTTCAACAACCAATCATCAAAACTTATAAGTATGAAATATCTATCTTTTTTCTTGGTGAGATCTTTGTAATAAAAGATGAAACATTTAATTTAAAAAATGATGTCAAAATCTGTTAATTTTTTTGAATTTAATGTTCCATATTTATTACACATTCAGATATTCCCCTCTCAAAGAAAGAAGATTGATACAACATATGTTAATCTTTTCATGGTTAGTTGTCAAGTTTTAAGCCAAATAATTTACAAAAATGTAGTAAATGTATACTCTTGGTTTGTAAAGTTTAAGAAATTGTACAAGGCGCCTAGCCGCCATCTTGGCATTTACAATTATCACTTCTACCACCATCACTAATTTCAGCTCCCTAACTTGACCCGTTCAAAAAGTAAAATGTGGCGGGGAAGCTTTATACATATATAGGTGGCCCATCCATGTGTGGACGGAATATTATTCATAAACAAATACATTTTGGGAAAATCTATTGATGGGATGACATTTGAGGGCACATTTATAAAATATTGACCATTATTCAGGGTGTAGGTACCCAATTTCGACCTCCATATCAAAGTTGTGATTTTTCAAATGAAATACCTCAAATTTTATTACATATTTGGATAAACCAATTCAAAGGAAGAAAATTGATAAGACATACTATGGGGTGTTGGTAATTAGCTACTGAGGTATAAGGTGTTTTGTCTAGAAAAACCTCCCACTTCGGCAACCCCTCAGTCCGTCATTTTGAAATTTGGGGTGCTGAATTTTGAATAAAAAAAATTACACACCTCAGCTTTTATCTTATTTGTTACTTTTTCGAATTTTAATTTTTGCTCATACAGGGTGCTCAAGGACGCAAGTTGTAGTTTTTCTCAAAAATTTCAATTTATATAAGCTGAGTTTTACTTATACGCACAGATTTGCAACTAGGCGGAAAGCATATATGACAAGCCTCAAGAAGAAAATAAAATGCATATGAAGAAAACACTTTCAATTAAAGAAACTGTGGATAGACAAGACCCTCAAGGGCATACATCGCAACAAATCTATGTAACTATCCAGACTACAAAATACTGTCAAAGTTCAAAAACCACTAAAAAATATGTGAACAAACATCAAAAGTTTGAACCAAAAATCAATGTAAGTCTGTGCTCTCGAAGAAAGTTATAATGAATTAAAAAAGAGGATACTATCAAAAACTTCAAAAGTAATAGACTTCAAAAATAGAGGTACGTAAGTATGTAAAAGAAATTCAGAAAATATACGCATAAAAACATTATAAAATATTATACACAGTATTTGTCACATGATTTTGATCGGGAATGCAATTTAAATTTTGAGTACACTCAGAAAAATTAAATACTCAAAAGATGAAGTATACACATTAAATTGGAATCAGAAAAATAATTATGACTTGTAAATTATGTAAATGGTAGACTGACGTAATAGTTCAAAAGGTTGAAAGAACAACGATGACAAATGTCCAAAGTAAACATTCACCTGCCTTTTACAGGAAATTAGCTTAACAATTATCAAAGGAAATTCTTCTCCGTTCGCATCTGTACTAGGAAATAAATATACGAAAACCTACTCGCTCCAATGTACAGATCGAAAAACTCGTCCCCTTCGATTGAGCGGAAATATGAGTATTGGACAAATTATAATATTTCAAAAGGTTGAAGGATCATCGATGACAAATGTCCACAGTAAACATTCAACTGCCCTTTACAGTAAATTAGCTTAGCAATTATCAAAGGAAATTCTTATCCGTTCGCATCTGTACTAGGAAATGAATATAGGAAAACCTACTCGCTCCAATGTACAGATCGAAAAACTCGCCCCCTTCGATTGAGCGGAAATATGAGTATTGGACTGATTGTAATATTTCAAAAGGTTGAAGGATCAACGATGTTAAATGTCCAAAGTAAACATTCAGCTGCCTCTTACAGCAAATAAGTTTATTCATTATCAAAGGAAATTCTTGTCCGTTCGCATCTGTACTAGGAAATAAATATAGGAAAACCTACTCGCTCCAATGTACAGATCAAAAAACTCGCCCCCTTCGATTGAGCGGAAATATGAGTATTGGACTGATTGTAATATTTCAAAAGGTTGAAGGATTAACGATGTTAAATGTCCAAAGTAAACATTCAGCTGCCTCTTACAGCAAATAAGTTTATTTATTATCAAAGGAAATTCTTGTCCGTTCGCATCTGTACTAGGAAATAAATATATATTATTTTATATCTGACACATTAAAAAAGTACAGAGACGTTCAAGTCCTGTTAATCCAATGGAAAATCAGACACTAATGTTCTAATTTCCCCCAAGGAATATGCCAGATAAAACTATAAAACATTAAAATTATGAAAACTTATGCTCCAAACAAGAGACAAAATTACTACAATAGTTACTGAGGAACGTATACTATTTCAACAACAAGTTGAAATTTAATTATCATAAATGAGTATGTGTGTCTTTGTATAGGTAAAAATGATTTAGGAGTCACCCCCCATTGAAAAGTAGCAAAAATATAGTCAAGAAAAACATCATTTGTTTCTTGAAAAAAAAAAAGATAAGTATCAACGCACTATGTCCAAGTGTCAATACTTGAAAAAAAGTAAAACGCCAAAATATACGAAAAATTATGAATATCAATTTCATACAATTCAGACAAATGGATAAATTGCAAAATGATTTACTCCAGATAACTCTAGTCAGTAGATTATTGCCATCAGAATGAAAACAAATGATCAATAGTTCAAGTATAGTCAAAAATTCAAAAATTAAAAACATTTGGGGAAGGCAAAAATAATTTTGAAAGTAAATTTCCTACGTACCAAACATCATGAGAGCTATATCAGTACACCAGAGATCCAACAATTAGGCTATATATGCATACATGAAAAGTCTGAAGAAATCAAAAAAACTGCACATGAAGAAATACTTTCAAAAACTAAGAGGTTAGTGATCAAAAATGAAAAGCATATAAGAATATGTAAATCAACAACAATAGTCACAACCTCAATCAAAAGTTTGTTGATATTCGACAAAAATGCTGGGAAACCTAAAGTCCCCAGACTATCAATATTCAACAAAAAATTATCAAAATATCATCAATCTCAAAACTACAATGAGAAAAAAAGTTATTACTGTCCCCAGCAGTAAATAAAAACTATAGTAGTATGTGATAAAAAAAAAGTCTGGCAATGATCTCGCTGACTACTAAACAAGACAATTTAAAAGTTAATAGTATGCCTATGAAATAAACAGGTGGAAAAATTTTAATCTTCTGATAAAAAATTTAAACATTAAGCAAAAAGTAAGGATGATTAAAGAATTAGAAATTTGAGTAGCAAAAGCAATTAAAAATAGAAATGCTGCCAAAAATTGTAAAGAATTTTGAAAACTATGTTCTGTCTGCCAATCTTCCACTAGCAAACCACTTGTCGACAAAGCCAAACACCAATCGATGCCCCACGTTGCAGGTGCCAATTTATGTAACGCTTCCTTTCCGCAAAAAGTCCAGAAAAGATGGAATACAATGAAGATTCCAACTTTTCTGCACAATCACAGAAAGGGGGTTACCATTAGCTTCCGGTAGCTCAGTCGGTGGCATGAAGACATCTACAGGATAGAAGAACAAACAGAACACAAAAATTTAACAGATTTTATTTAATAAAAAAAGCATTTTGATTACATTACAATTTTACAATTTTAAAGAACAAAATAAGTTTTACATCTTTGGCGCTGCTATAAAACTATCAACTTATCTTTCGCTGGTCCATTTTGAAGCGAGGATGGCCAGGTGCTTGAAGTGAAGGTCCCAGTTATGAGGGGTGACCTCACATATAGTGGCTTCATAACCAGTTGTAGGCGAAGTTGAACTTAAAGGCGATGGTGCTGCCATGGCACATGCATGGGTGAAGTGATAGGCCAAGCAACGCAAAGTCAAAGACTAAGGCAAAAGTGAAAGGGAAAGAGAAAGAGAAAGAGAAAGGGGGTGGCCCCAATCATTTTGTCCTATACGGACACACATTCTACAAAATTCTAGCACATGGTGCTATATGACCTTGTGGTACAGAGAAGAAAATTCTTAGCTCTTGTTCGATCGGCGGCTCAAGTGAAAAAAAGCGCGAGGAAGATCGCAGATCAGGAACTCCGCATCAAGCGCTCCAAGCGGAAAATTTTCCAAGCAAAAAAGCTAGAGATGGGATTAATGATTTGCGATTCTGAAATGATAATCGAGAAGTGATTTAATAAATACGATCGGACGGTGAAACCGTTACAAAGCTTTTTTTGATACTAGACACATAAGGGTTTCTACGGCTATTTTTTCGGTTATTCTGGAACGGCTTACTACCCTAAAATATCGGATCGTCCTTGGAAACAAATAAATTGTTGATCAGTTACAAACTGTCAAAATTAGCTGTGTGAGTATTAAAATAAAAAAGTGTTTGAAAATGAATTTTTCTGAAGAAGAAATGGTGAATATGGTATTCGTTTTGGGCGAAGGCCAACTAAACAGTTTCCTAGCATCTCGCATTTATAAGCAATGGTACCCTAATATGCAACATGCAAGGACGGAAACATTTTCTACACTACGAGAACGTTTTGAATCCAGTGGAGCAGAGGAATATAGTAAAAAATGTGTAAATAATCCAAGTGTCACCAATGGTGCGAATTAGTTGGAAGTTCCATCAAAGTTGCAGGAAAATCCCTATTTAAGTACTCGGCAATTTGGAGCAAAAACTGATATATGCAGAACTTCTGTCCAAACGATTATTCACAAGCATAGGTACCATCCCTCATATCACTAATGCTTGCATCAAGGCCTTCGTCCTCAGGATTTCGCAGCTGGAATGGAGTTTAGTAGAATAATGCTAAATAAAGTGAGTGAAGGCACTACTTTTCTGGATAAGGTTCTTTTTAGCGATGAGGCAACTTTTAACAGCATAGGTGTTGTCAACAGGCATAATATGCACTATTATGCGACGGAAAACCGTACTGGGCTAGGCAAATATATTTCCAAAATAAATGGAGTTTGAATGTTTGGGGAGGAGCTATTGGCAGACAAGTTATCGGGCCTTTCTTTTTGAGGATGTCAACCTGCAAACTCGGATGCATATGTACTTCTAACGTGACGGCGCACCTGCGCATTATCATAATCGTGTGCGTAACTATTTGGACACCTGGAGTAACAATCGTTGGATCGGTCGTGACGAGCGTATATCTTGGCCTGCTAGATCACCAGATATGACACCGATGGACTTCTTTCTATAAGGCTACGTTAAGCAAGAGGTTTATAGATATCCACCATCTACCTAGAAAAATATGGATGAAAGGATTTGGGATGCTTTAGTTGTTTTTTTATATTACGCTTGAAGCTGATTTATACTGTTCTGATTGTTATTAGTTTTTACGTCAAATCTGTACTCTTAGTGACAATATGGAACTACCCCACTGTCTTTTGTTTCCATGGATGATGTGATTTTTTTCCTTAATTTTGGTGTATTGTTCTATTAAAAGCTTAATAACTCAAAATTTTGTGATTTTATCTGAATCAAACTTATAAAAAGATTGAGGCCAAACTTGCACAAATATACAGAGTGATGCATTTGAAATTTCTGAGAAACAGTACAATTCGAGCATTTGACCACCCTGTATGAGCAAAGATGAAAGTTCGAAAAAGTAGCAAATAAGATAAAATCTGAGGTAAAATTTTTTTATACAAAATTCAGCACTCCAAATTTCAAAATGGCGGATTGAGGGGTTGAAGAAGTGGACGACTCTTCCGGAGAACACACCTTACATCTCAGTAGCTAATTACCAAAACTCCATAGTATCGCATATAAATCTTCTTCCTTTGAATTGGTTTATCCAAATATGCAATAAAATTTGAGGCATTCCTTTAAAAAATCACAACTTTGATATGTATGTCAAAATTGGGACACCCTGTATAATTACCAATATTGCAGAAACGTACCCTCAAATGTTATGTATAACATGCCATTAACAGATTTTCCCAAAATGTATTTTTTTATGAGTAATATTCCGTCCACAAATGGATGTGCCACCCTGTATACAAATGGTTGCAACATTTCAGAATTGCCTACACAATAGCTGATTTTCTCAGGAGCGCCTCAAAGATCAATGCTTGAACTACTTCTGTCTATTTTGTATAGGGTTTTCCATTCTTTTTAAATGAAACGCAAACTATTTAAGATACCTCGAAAGTTTTATTGATGAATTGAAGTATACTCAAAACATTTATGTATTCGACCTCGATCATATGTCCACCACGGGCACGTTCGCAGTGATCGATTCTTTGAACCCATTTTTCAATGACTCGGCCACACATTTCGACAGAAA